>JBAMIG010000013.1:3975804-3986934 GCA_037177335.1 Kiunga ballochi | reverse complement strand
ATGAACGTTACATGTTAAAGTGTTGCCTAACAGACAAAGACTTCGTGTTTTTCCCTCTTTTTAAATTATCTCCCGTTCAAATAAAACTTTTATTCTGATTAAAAAATTTAACAAATGACTAAAAACCATAAAACTAATTAATCAATTAATTAATTTTCTTTCAGAAAATATTAACATGTCAGCCACATGCGCGACATGTTAATATGTTCATTTCTTGGTTTAAGGTTCCTCCAGCAGGTATTTTCTTTTACAGCATTTTTATAAATATAAGTGCAGTTAACAACACAATATGTGCCATTAAACCTCCTGCTTCTGGTTTTGTTACGTTAAGTTCAGTGTTGGGAATAAAACGTGCGCAGAGGACTTTCAGGCCTCAGTATTTTCCACTTTCAGACGCAACTTTCACGCGCTTCATTTTCACATTTATGATTTAAATAATGTCTTATGTTTCATTTACAAACCTGGTTACCTTCAGATCACTTCTTCTTAATGGAATCTGATACCAAAAAATGGATATTTGGTGGATTATTAAGGAATGGGAATTTTTTTTCTCTAAAAATTGTTGTTTTAAATCCTGATTTTTATATTAAAGTTAATTAACTCTACGTATCAGAAAAAAGGGAATTAAAAAGTAGCTGCAATCTGACCTGCTGAATATTCCCTAAAACAAAAGAGAGAAAGTTAACAAAAATGTAGATTAAATGAAGAGGTTGTTGTTGTTGTTTAAACTTTGACTTAATCAAACACTCCTGTAAACATTTTTGGTTCAGTTTGGCCTCCGCGGGTCAGAGAGAGAGGGGGAAAAGATATTCATTCAAGCTTTATCTCGTGTTTTTGAGTATTTTCATGCAGAATAACTCGCTCGTACCCCCCCACCCCCCTCATTACCAGGCAGGTTCCGCGGGGTCCTGCTCCGACCCTAAAGCCTCCACTGTGGCGCGTCAGACGGCTGTGACCGAGAACAGCGAGTCTCTGTGGTCAAATGATGTGGTTTAGAGGAATCCTTAACGGAGGGCTTTTATCTTTTACTCAGCTCCAGGCGAAGCTGGAAGCCGGCAGGTCGTATAACACGTTTATTAGTCTCAAAGACAAGGACAGGACTGAGAAATGCACATACTGTAAGGCATTTTACTGCCTGCCTGGAAGAGCTCAACAGTGCAGTTAGCAGAGAAAATGTAGTTTTGTTGGACCTCACAAAACTCTACCTCCTTATGTGTTAAAGCAAAATGAACACATTAAACCACAACATGTTTACAGGTTATATTCTTTTAAACTCACCACAACATCTTCCAACAAACACCTGACCTTTTTACCTTCTGTTAGATTAAGATCTACCATAAATATTTCAGATATAAACCAGTCTGCACCACCAGTCTCTGTGTAAACAGTCGTTTCTCAATGTGCGCATGCAGACATGTAGAAGACGCGCGCGGGACTGCGGTGTTAATGCCTTCATCTCCGCATCTCCATCAGAGAGGAAACAGGTGCTTACTGTGTGGAAGGACTTATATTTATGGAAATTTGCTCCCGTCCCCCCAAAAAACCAGATTCACTCAGTTTATCAGCATAAAAAAGGACCTGATGGAGTGTAAACATGCATTATAACCTCATTTGCAACAGCGGATTTGCGTTTAAAGCTTATTCTGCTCACAGTTTGCTGTTTAGCAAACTCACATCTTTCTCTTTACTCTTCCTCATCATCAAAACAGATATGGGTCCAAAATGTATGCTTGACTCATTTGAAGTGTTGTATCTCAGTATGGTCTGCTTGACAAATTGTTTGGAAAGATGTAAAACATCTCATATATTTTATTTTAAATTATACTTGTGAAAATACATCAAACGTAATAAATAATTAGATGCTTTTAATTATATTTTAATAATCAATTTAATAATTAAAAATATTATAACTAAAATAATAATAAATAATAATAATAATGTGTTTTCTATCAGTATTGTAATGTTATCAGTTCAGTCTGTAAAAAAAAAGTCACCTATTTTCTCTCTGTATTTGATCTCCAGACATTTAAGTAGCTAATTTCAGCTCCTCTCTCCTCTCTGTGCAACAAAAAGAGAAAGCTGGGGACAGTTGGATACAGCACTGACCTGATTAAATTCAGATCAGGACCCAGTATAAATATGTGTGTAAATGTCTGAAGCTAACCACAGCAAATGCCAGAGAAGCCTTCTGCTGAGTGTGCACATTTTTCTGCATCGGTGAATGTCTGTTCAGCTTAAAAGTGATGCACTGAGACAAAAACTGAATGCTGGGATAAAAGTTCTGGATGCAGACTGACTGCAGATCTGAAACACAGCGAAACAGATGCACGTGATTTCTGTGTTTCTGAGTCTTCATTCGGACCTCTGTGAGTTTATGTGTGTGTTTGTGAGTGTGGCTGCTGAGTGTGAAGACAGGTCCTTCAGCCTGATGACAGGGTAGAGCACAGTCCCCTTGCCTGCCTGCATGTCCCCGCTCCACATCTCATTCCTACCTAAATATTCCACTCATTCCAGCTTTTGTTGTCTGGAATGCATCAGATTCTTCCAGATGCCTCTCTTTGCTCGCCATGTCATCAGATGCCCTTATTCATACGCTTTAAGGACACATCTGCTGCAAATAACCCGACAGGTTCCAACTTAGATCACAAAATCTATAAATTTAATTGTTGCAATTAAATAATCATATAGAGTTTATTAGAACAGACCTCAGCTTGTGGGAATGAGACTAAATCTTTGATTTTACTACTTTTTAAAGTGTTAGTATGTGAGATGCAGCATCTATCAGTGTGTGAGGAGTTATGGAAGGAGGACGTATCCTATGAGGCAGTCCCCATTAGCTGCAGGGACATGAGATGGATCAACAATAAGGTGATGGAAACACTCTTTCTGTCTCTCTGTGGTCTTTGCACCCTCTCATCATCACTCCTCCCCTTCCTCATCTTACTCTTCCCGTCTTCATCTCCTTCCTGGGTTCATTGGTTTCCAGCAGGGTTGGCTCAGCCTGGAGCGGTTTCTCCCGGGACGCTGTCCAGTCTCTCAGCAGATCTGCATTTGCATAACCGTATTTGTACGTCCGCAGTGTGCCAAGCCACCCAACCTCCAGTCAGAGCCCTCCGTAAATAATACGTTATTAGATGCCTTTTTAAAAAGAGTTTTTTAGATGGCATTGAGGGTCTAGATTATCATTTGTGTTTCTGACAAAAGGGAAAGAAGAGCCAGCATGTGGTGGAGTTGTGAGGTCTTTTTTTGACATCCCATCTGGAAAAAATGGTGATGCCTTTTGACATCTAATCCCGAAAGGTTTTTGTTTTATTTTGAAATAACATCACACATGTGTTAGGAAACATGGGTGAGTCAGGCTGAATGAATCTGAGTTGAGAAATTCTGCGTTAGTGGAGGTAAATTTAAATATATAAGTGAGATTTTTGTATTGTTCCTTTACAGAAATGCTCAAACTAAGAGTTTCTTTTTGTGTAAAAACAGGTTTAAATATTGCAAACTGACTTTTTTTTTTTGCAAATATGATGCAAGATTTTTGCTGGGATGTCTGACAGATATCTCACTATCAGACATTTTCCCTCCAGCTTTTTGGAAAAATAGAAATGATTTGGAATAATGTTTAAAAAAGCAAATATAAAGGAAGCTGACACCATCCTGTTTGATGGCTGGAAATCTCCCTGGTAGGTCTGGATTTGCCCCAGGATAGAATAAGGTTTTATCTTCTCTAAATTTGCCCCTTTTGATGCCTTTGAATGGTCAGTCTGTTTAACTGGGCCCAGAAGTTTCACTTGAGGGGAAATTTCATTAGCTGAACGTTTCCCATCGGAATCCTTCATTGTGAGGCCCAATTTAATACTAAATAATTGTATTCATCGCATTTCAAAGGCTCAACGCAGCATTTATTCTGCTTTGGACATCAACCCAGAGCTCCATGACGAGCTGAGTCCTCTGAGCCAAGCTGTAAACGGTAGGTGATCGAGTCAGGGGGGGGGAACTGCCCTACTCTCATTCTACGCCAAGTTTCCTGCAGCTAAAGCGCATTAATTCCACTGTTTCAGAGCTGCCTCCTCATCATCTTTCTCATTTCCCCACCAGACTCGGAGGCGAGTCCGGGTTCGGACGGAGAAGGTCTGGCCGAGAGGACGTCCTGCTCCTTCGGCTCACCTGCAGATTTGGCTCAGGGCCCCTGCGACGCGTCTCCCCCAGCATCCATGGAGGAGATCCAGGTGGAGCTGCAGTGCGCAGACCTGTGGAAGCGCTTCCACGACATCGGTACAGAGATGATCATCACAAAGGCTGGCAGGTATGCTGAACACACTCACACATTTATCTGCAATGTTGGGCCAGATGTTAAGACTTTGCGTAAAAAAAGCGATTTGCGACTTTTATGATCACCTCTATCTATCCATATTTGCACAGATTTATTAAATGTGCAATACATTCGCTCTATGTTGGGCCAGATGTTAAGACTTTGCGCAAAAAAAGCGATTTGCGACCTTGAAAAGCTTTAATTATCTTATTGTGATCACCTCTATCTATCCATATTTGCACAGATTTATTAAATGTGCAATTAAAGGTTCAATTAAATGTGCAATTCATCTGCTCTATGTTGGACCAGATGTTAAGACTTTGCGTAAAACACTATTTGCGACCTTTATGATCGCCTCTATCTATCCATATTTGCACAGATCTATTAAATGTTCAGCCACAGAATGCGTCATTTTAAGGAACTGCATTCATGAAGAACGCAACAGACCCGCATTACTCCCGCATACGCACACAGCTCTGTTTGGATGGTGTTAATGTGTTGCACATGCGGGCTGCTCCGCCGGGCAGGCCTTCCTGACGCTGCAGGTTATGTAGGAGTACAGGGAGAGCTGGTTCTAATTAATCCCTCTGTAACATGCTGTGGTTTTTCTCGCTCTCTGGGGCACACCATGCAAAACCCAGAGCAGGAACAGAGGTTGACCTGCGGATCCTGCAGGAAGGACCTTTCCCCGCAGCTCCCTCAGAGTTCGCAGTTTTCAGCCGATTACTGACGTTCCTTTGACGTTACACCTTTGCGCCATTTGATGCGCCTAAATTCAAATAGCTTGAGTAAAATAGTGGAGGAAATACTGTATTATTAAGTAGATGTAGGCTAATTGTTAAGATCAATGCGATTAAGCTTCTTTGTTGATGAGAAAACAAACATTAAATGCATAAAATTGTTTCCCTTCTATGTGAATGCGTCTGAGTAAAAACAGATTTTGTGCAAATTCAAAGTTATTTCGCCAAAAAGATTGTATTTTAGTACAAAAAACCCATTCGGACACATTTTAAACTCTGCTAAGAATAGCAGCTTTAACAAGCTCTCTCAGACTCAAATGCAGTTTTAAGTTTGCAATAAATATAATAGCTTTATAGCTCACCATATATTTTCATACAGTTGATTATTTTCTGCTGTTGCGCAGCTTTTAAAACTGCGTCACAAACGACCAAATCCCGTTTCTTCCTGTCCTCGGACTGATTTCAGGTTGACATAACGTCGCTCCCCTGGCTTGTTACAGTCTGCCTGTGTCTGCTTTTATGAATTGGGCTTCAATTGGCGATCAGCTCATAAATAGAGCAACAATCAGTTTGCGCTGAAGCGGAGTGAAGGCGGACAGGGCCGTCGCCGTGCGCATTTCACGGCCCTGCTCATAATAAGCCCATAAATCCAGAAGAGAAGGGAAGCAAGAAAACAGCTCTCTTTTCTCATTAGACAGGCTCGGATTTACGAGCTTTAAATGAAAAGGGAAAATACTGCGTTTGATGTGCAAAACGGGGAATTAAATGGAAATGTCTTGGTCTTCAGATACTGCTGCTGGATGCAGGAGAGGACTTTCCCTCCTGCATGATCATTTTCATGTGGTTCAGTCAGTTTAAGCCTCAACTTTTCCAAAAGAAGAACAGCCTTTTCTATTATTTACATGCAAATGTTTATTTTTTTTAAGGGTCATAATTTTTTTTTTTTTTTGCAATAATAGAAAAAGACTGAAGGTCAGAGAAGCTGGCTATTAGCTGTTAGCATGGGGAGGACTTTCCCCTCCTGCATGGAGATAATCATTTTCATGTGGTTCAGTCTGTTTAAGCCTCAGCTTTTCCAAAAGAAAAGCAGCTTTTTCTGTTATTTACATGCAAATGTGTATCTTTTTAAATAGTCTTAACATTTAGCCTATTATTTGCGCATAATAGAAAAAGACTGAAGGTCAGAGAAGGTGGCTATTATCTGTTAGCATGTAGGCTATGCTAACAGCTACATGTGTGTGGGCTCATAGGCTAAATAAAGCTTAAATGAAGCAGGGAGCTTGTAAAATGAAATACTTACAAATAAGGAGAATTTTTTTGTGAGAAATGCTTTTAGACTTTTAAAAATGATTAAAGAATGATTGAAAATATAGAAAGTTATTTAATTAGCTTGTTGCTGAAGTGAATTTTGATGCTGTGTTGCAACACAGACAGAGCAAAGAGATCCTTCTGTTTTGTTTTGTTTTGTTGTTTTAATTTACACATCTGGGACATTTCAGATTACTTATTCATAATCCCACTTTTTTGTTTCACAGCTGAGAGAGCTGGTTTAAATGATCTTCAATGTTGTATATAAAAATAGCCTACTGGTTTATTTATTTTCTTAATTAAACATTTTCTGTAAACAATTAAATTATTTTGATAACCTGCATTATTCTGCAAAATGCTCACACATCCTAGCCTCAGCTGGAATATTTTCTGCTTTTATTTGATTAATATTTTCCGTTTAAATAGGCTATAATTTCTCAGAATCTTTGAATCGGAAATGACTTCAGTTTTTGTTACCGTGAGAAGTAATTAAGCTAAACTGACTTAAATAGCTAAAATAGCTTATTTATCACTGTGAGCACAAAAGCAGCTTAATGTGATATCTGGTTTTAATAACATATATAAATATCTCCTCTACTGGGTTCAGTTACTGTATGAACTTTGTCTCATTGTGGAGATGAGTAGAAATTTTCACCTTACTATTTTTCTTCTAGTAATTATCCATGAGGCACATGTTGTTTTAAAAAAATCCAAATATGACTGAGCAACACTTCATCAAATCTGCTTGTTCTCCCTTCAGGAGGATGTTTCCTGCTATGCGAGTAAAGATCGCAGGCCTGGATCCCCATCAGCAGTACTACATTTCCATGGACATTGTGCCAGTGGACAACAAGAGATACAGGTACCGTCCTGACACATAAAAGCATTGATATGGGTCAGACTGCTGCAGCATGTCTGCACTTCTTCTTGCCTTGTCTTACTTGGAATTTTATTTTCTTTCAAGTAAAAGTATCCCTGAGTTTCTCAAACTGTTAAATCAAACGTGATTTCATTTAATTGGATTTCACCCTTAAAGATGGAGCTCCCCTGATGGCCTTTATGCTTTCGTGTGCTTTTCAGCCACAACAGATAAACTGTGGTTAAAAAAACAAACAAAAAATGTGTTTTTTTTCTGCAAAAAATGGACCTGAGTCTTAAAATGTACTAGCTTTCAGTGAAGCTTTTAATAAAGCTCCGTTTTACAAACTCATGTCTGTGTGCAAACGCTTGTGCAGGCCTGCACCCTGCTGCTGCTACCTGGACACATAACTTTATTTTCCTGGATGATTTTCAAGTAATTGGATTTTGCATAAACATCTGCCCTAGTTGGACGTGTCTCATCTACAGACCATTTATCATGTCATAGAGTTTGGATTAAACATACAGATTGCTGCTTTTTCCCACTTCACAGTTCATATTCTGCAACGTCTATACAGGGAAAGTCATTCCTCTCATCATTTACATCAGTGAAGGGAAAGTGATTAAAGTATGCATGTGCTGGAGGATGAATTGTACATGATGAATCTCTCTGGATAAGCCATAAGACTGATTTCCTGGCTCAAAGTGCTGGTCCCTGAAGTCAGAGCCAGACAGCAGAGATTGAAATGTATTCATCATCGCAGCGAGCAGACAGCAAAGCCAGAGCCTACAAATAGGATGACTTTCAACATCTTTGTCCGTGGTGGAAGAGAGGAAAGAATGAGGTTAGAAATGGAAGGAAAAGTAAAGCTGTTGTCGTGGTTTGCTGCAGAAGTTGCTTTTATGGCTCATGAGAAATGAAGATGTTTAGAGAACTGCATGATGCTGACCTGCAGGTTTGGTGCCTGTGTCTGAGTTTATAGTCATTTCTTTGTAAAGATGGAAAATCTGTCTGTAATAATGTAAAAAAAAACAAACTAAAATGCATCACTGCCTCTAAGTTATGCTGCTGTTTTTCTAATGTTTTATACGCTAATTCACCCAGCTTCCCTAAATCTGGTTTCATTTCATAATGCAGTATTTTCTGACAAAAAAAAAAACTCCAAGAAATACTATAAAACTCTTTTTCTGAATTGATTAATTTTCACATAAACTGCATTTTTTTTTAAGGAGGATGCAAATAGTTGTTTCCTGAAAGGGTCATTTTCACCACGTGGCACACTTAGCTGTTTTTAATGGCACTTTTAAGCTCGGTAGCACAGACGACAAATCAGGAAAAGGTGTAATCAGATTACATGTTTTTTCATTTTTAAATGTTCAGAATAAGTTTGGTCTGAATGATGATACAATGCTAACATTTGTCTGCAAACCAGAACAAATAAATATCCGATTAAAAGAAACATTTCTGCTTCTTTCAGGGACTTTTGAAACATTGATTAATAAAATGTTTGTGGTGATTTTTTAAAAGGCAAAGTTTAAAAAATAATTACGACTCAAATCAAATATAATACTTAAAAATTATAATGTTGCTCAAAATTTAACGTCCTCCCATTTTTGATGCTATAGAATAATATATCATATTTATATTAGCTACTAATATTTACTGTAAACACTGAGCCGATTTAATGATTAAAGATTTATGCTGGTTTCAGCGTCTCTGTGTTTGTTTTCATGGAACCATTGGTTGTGGCTGATTGGCTGAATGGACGACGACATTGTGATGAGAAATGTTGCAAATAGTAAAAGAAAAATTCATGCAAAATGAAAAATCTTTGAACGTCTCCATGTCTGATCATAACCTGATTTTCTCTGTGACACTTTGTGAAATTTAGTCATACAGATTATTATCGGTCATCTTGATTGCTTTATTTCTTTACATTTTGTCGTAAAACAGTTTTAAAAGCAGATTTGCAGAAAGATTCATCCCTTCCTGGAACTGCATGACATGTCAGTGTCTAAAAGGACGCAGCAATTTGCTCATCTCCAGCTTAACAGCATTTCAGTAAACAGACGTTTGCCTTTTATAATCAAATTATACCCACACATTTCTTCCTTTTCCAGCAAATGTTTCTCAATGACATCAATATGAACTTCAGTGTCTCCTCCAGTATCGCTTTTAAAACTTTATCCACCATTTTCAGCTCTCTGATCACCTCAGGCGCTCAGCTGCATGCTTTTTTACTGCTGCACCACCATGTTCCTGAAGCTGTTTAAGCTGATGTTATCTGAAAAAAAGTGTTTTATATGAAACGATGCTAATGCTAATTATATCCACGGATAGAGAGGGTGTAACCCGCCTGATGATAGCTGGGACAGGCTCCAGCTCCCCTGAATTGGATGAAGTGGTATGGAAAACAGGATATTATAGGGAGGAAGATATGCGTTCTTTTCCTTTTAAATAAATATTCCTGAAAGATATTTGCTCCTCTTCTCTCCCATCTGAAGGAGCTCACTCTGTTCACGTTTCTTTCGTCGCCCTTTTCTCTGTAAGGAGTTTGAAGCTCCTCAATTCTCACTGAATCACTACAAAATATTTTGTTTCTGGATTGATGTTGATGTCATTGAGATATAGCCCAACAATTCACCTTGATTCCAGTTAAACTGTAGTATTTTCAGCACAACCAGGTGAAGTTTAAAGACACGTCCCACATACAGTTTGAGCCGTTTCTGTTGTTTCTGCCTGCAGGAGAAACACACATAAAAACACAGGTTTTGTTATTTTCTTAATCCTTTATTCATATTTCTAAATAACAAAAAGAATTTCAGTGGAGATGCATGTTTTCTACATTCTGTTTTAAAGGACTGCAGGGCGACTCTTCACAGCTGGTGAACACAACATAAAGCCAAGAGCTCATCTCAGTGACATAAACCATGATTGCAGGGGGTTAGTTTTGTGTCCTGTGTGGTTCTAAAGTTTATTTAAAGGCTGTGTAGCTCAGATATGTTCTCTCCTCCTCTGAAAAAAACAGATTCATTTAAACCAGATTGTCCGGGGAAGAAATGAAAGACTTTATAAAAACATATGACAAATGAAAATGATGTGAGCCGCGCTGTCCACATATTTGCTTTGACCTTCCTCGCAGCTTTATTTCATATCATTGTTTAAAAATGTAAAGCTTTCCATCAGAGCGTTTCGCAGACGTTCTGCCCTGCCGCCTCTCTCTCCGCTCTCCCAGCAAACCAAGACATCATGGAGGATTTCTAGAGGCCAGAAGATCTTGTAAAATTAAATAGGATTTTTGTCCTGGCTGGGGAATTTACCACAGGGCTTTGCAAACCGCGCTGGGAGCTGTCACTGGTGTGTCTCACAGTCCTTAGGAGTCTGGGGTCTGGAAACATGGTCTTTATTGGAGTTGACTTGCTTTGCTTGGGTTCTCTGCCCCTCCGTATGAGCGTCTCATTGGTAACATGCACATGAAATCTCCATATATCACCGTTCTTTCATGTGGACAGTCGCTCAGTTTGCTCAGCTGGATGTGGGGGTTGTCTGGCTGGTTCTGCTTCAACACAAACCGATACCTTTTTCTCATTTCACAATGCAGAAACTGGATAAAACACACACATTGACGGGTCCACAGGGGACATTTACTCTGACTTGCTGAACATGTAAACTGCCTCACTCGATTCATTTTAAAGTCACAAAAATGAGCAAAACAATCCTGTAATTCATCCAGAATCGTTCCTGCTTATGAAGACGCATAATAAAAACAAACACGTGCAAATTTCCTACAAACGGTTAAGAAGTGATTCTCCCTGAACAAATGTTTGCCTTGAGACAAAGCTTAATTAGTTGGTCTGAATTACATGTCAAAATGTTTTCCATTCGAGAAATGTTTAAAAAAGGTAAGGGATATA
>JBAMIG010000013.1:3948901-3962214 GCA_037177335.1 Kiunga ballochi | reverse complement strand
TACATAGTGTAAAGTGCTTTGAGTGGTCGCTAAGACTGGAAAAGCGCTATATAAGTATGAGTCCATTTACCATTTACTAAACAATAAGTCTGCTTTTAAAATGATTGTTTAACCAAAGAGACTTTTAAGCCTTCAAATCCCAACCTTAAAACAACTTGTCTTTATTTCACCTTTTAACAAAACCTAACAAAATAAATTCCCTTTTTTTTATCTTTATACTATTTATTACAATAGGTCAAAATTGTTTTAGTGTCATCGTCTGCTCTCTGGTATTCACCAATAGGTAGAAAACCAGTATCATATGGTGTACAACAAGGTTTTGAATAAAGTTTCTGCTACAAAGAAATGCCTCAGAAACTGTATGTATAAAATATGATCCATTTGGCTTTATAAGCTTGAGGACAATTTATGTAAATCATTAAATGTTTATCATTAAAAAGCTTATATAACCTCTAAACACCTAGTGTTTTTATACTTGCTGGAGCCTCTTGGCTCCATTAGGTAAGAGGTGGGGTACCCCCTGGATGCGTTACCGGCCCACATGAAGTCATCGCACTAACTCCAAAGTTATTGTAAAGTTCTGCATGTTTCTGAACGACGGGAGAAAACCAGAACCAGGAAACGTACCATGAGGCGACAATGCTAACCAACACCCCACTGTTCATGGAGATAGTAGAAATAAAGTAAACACAAGGTTAAGTTAACTTTCCTGATGCTGTTCATTAGTTGTTGTCTGTAGAAAAGTACACATCACCATGTCAGTCTGTAAAATGATATGAAAAGACAGTTGCATTGTAAGAAGAATGTATTTCACTCAACCTAGAATAGTTTTCTATCTCACGAGGTTTTTTGTCAAAACCCAACAAGCAGATCAGAAAAGTATTTCTGTAAAGTTTCACTGGAATATACAGTTAAATGGTCGTAATCTCATGGCACACAAAGCCTCATGGTTGAAGACTTTGCCCTTAACTGCTCCATTCAAGCCCCCCCGTCACCTTTTTCCTCCCCCTTTGGCAGACTTTGTGGTGCGTTAAATGATAGACTTGTCAATGACGTCTGTTCCGATATGGAAAATAAATCACAGGGCTGTACTTACAGGATGAAATAGTGAATCCTGTTTATGCGTATGAACACGTGACAGTGTTTGCTCTGGCACGTGGTGCGCTATTCCTACGCTGTAACCAACCGCTTGTTTTATTACTAATTCCTAATTACTGCATATCTGTGATGACAAGATGAAGCGGGAAAGAAAATGAATGATTTTTTTTTAAATGCATGGGAGCTTGTTCACATTTTATGGACATCATAAATTTGGGGTTGTGTCTTCCTTTACCCACCTCCCACCCGCTCACCCCAAAAAAAGTGTTACTCGTATAAATACATAAAAATTTCAGCAGATTGTTAGGACCTGTTTGACACTAAAATATGGTCGTAAAATGTTTTTGGAACAATCGTCACATGTAGCAAACTTTAGCCACTAGACGTCTAGACATCGTGTGACCTGGAAGTCCCCATGTCCTCACTAACAGGGTTATAAACACTGTCTGGACTCATGAATTCAGTTTTTGTTTTTATTCCACATTTTCGTAGTCCTTACATCTGGGAAAAAGCTGGCAAACCTTGTATCAGACGTAAACGCTGGGTTCTTTCAACATGCAAGCAGGACCATCGTCACAGTCCTATAAGGACCATTACTGTGTGACACAAAGGGACTGATGAGACATTAGAGGAGCAAACATGGAAAAGTTGTTGAATAACTTGATGTTCTCTGTTTATTTTGTGCTGTTTCTCCATCATTGAGTGGGGATGTACAGACCCCTGCGTACATGAAAGCAGGCCTCTCATCTGGTCCACATTATTGGCACACAGATATTTGAGGCATCTTTTTTCATTTTCAAACAATAGAGCATTTGATTTATGAACTAGCATCAGAATTTCTTTGCAGAAAAACATACAGATGGAAAGATAACAGAGAGAGATATTTGTCTGTAGAGAAACAGATAATGATTTTATCCTCACGTACTGCTCGGGATTCCTTCCCCGCAGCCCTGTTTGATTTTTTTTTATGTTAAGATTAAAGAATCCTTTAAAAATTCAGCCTGTCAACTCTCCTTCTCTTACCATAAAATCCTCCTTTGAATCATTTTGAATGCTTGTTTCATTTTACATCTTCTTCTTGGATTATTAATGAACACTGTAATATGTTAGAACTTTGACCTTTAACTTTAATGCTGTTGTGTTGGCATTATTAAGGTAATGTAGGCGTTTAAATGGTCATATTGTGGTTGTCTGTACTCGCACATCGAGAGAAGCCCGACATGCCAAACAGGAAATAACTGATCCTTTGTGGCAAAGGCTAAGTGCTTTCTTTAAATTAAAATATGTAGGCAAATAAAATAAAATAAAAAAAACCTCACGAGGCATGATGTGACCTCTTTAGGGTCACCATCAGCTCTGTGTAGCGTTACACAATTATACAGCACATGTACACCAGCATAAAGCAGGAATTCATCAGGCCAATGCAGCAGACCCATCAGCAGACAGTTGTAGAAAGGGACACCATATTTGATCCTATCTAATCTTTTCACAGGGACCTGAAATCAATCTGTTTAACTGTAACGCTGTGTTGCGCAAAATGTTAGCAAAATTGCTATTAAAACACCAGACTTACTCTTATTGCCCTCTTTGGAGGTAATTTAGCCAAAATATAAAAGTAGGCAACAGCTGCAACTTTAGCTGGTGAATACAAGAAGCTACAAACACAAAAACAGGTGTGACTTGCTTTATTATTGCCTCGTGAGTCTTTTAAACCGGATATGAGTGGCATAAATAGTACTGAAAAACAAAACCGTTGCAGTTTTTTAGTAGCCGAAAAGCGACTGCAGCTTGTGTGCAGGGGATCATAACCTAATAGTTACTCATTCTGGGGAAATTCCTAATTAAAATGAAAGCTGAACCTGTTCTGCTTATTTTTCATTTAATATAATTTTGTTTTCCCCGTTATGAATGTCCTAATACAGACCTAACCTAAGCTCTACAGTAAACTACGGTGGTGTCGTCGATGGGTCTGCTGGGAGGGCTTTATGGAGGGATACGACTCGTACTGGGCTTTGCTCCCGCAGCAGTTTGTGACTGCATGAATGAATGCAGTGATGGTGGGAGTAGGCTGGATTAGCATGGTGCACTAACGAGCTGCTACGCTTCAGGACTTAGTGGGCCTAAAACAACATAAGGAACAGTGATGGCTGCTGGTTTCCTGGGAGGAGGCTGAGTGGCCTGCAGAGAAGTAAATCAAGCAGGAAGGAGTACCACGTACAGATTCAAGATGAAAGGTCACCTCAGATTTATGTGCACAGTAAAAACCTACTCCCCCTTTAATTCCCCCGTTCCCTCCATCTGTCGCGCTCCATCCATCTCTGCTTGAACATTTCTTCTCACCTGATAAATATGTTATTTATCAGGGCTCTGATTAGTCGGGTTTGCAGTTAAAGACGACGCCGTTCAGTATACCTGGAGATCTTTGTAAACGTGTTTTTCATGGGTTTACATACAACAAATAATGTTGTATTTATTCTTTTTAACCTTGTCTTGTCTGGCAGCATGACAGAAAAACGCTGCTGTGTTGTGCTGAGCAAATTTCTCTTTAACAGGCTCCTCTTGATACTAGTATTGTTCTTTATTTTGGACGAATGATGGATTTAAAAGACATGCAGAACAAAAGACACGTTTGAGGTCACAACTGAGGTTTAACCCCCTTCAACAAAAGCATTTAAATTTTATAATTTGTGATTAAACATTTGTGTCAAATTGAAAGAAAAACCATAAATGAAAATCTGATTAATTGTATCCAAATAGTTTAGTTTCTCATTAAATTCTGTGTATTTTACTCCATATTGAAACGTAAAAAAAGAAATAGCAATTAAGGAAATAAATTCTAGCTGACATTAGATAGAAATAAAGATCATATGAGAGTTCCTGGAAAGCAGAAAACCTGATCAGCACGGGTAATAAACAGGAAGGAGTGTCAGAGGAGTCACTGGATGTCCAGCTCTTTCTTATTTTCACGTCTTTTTTTGGATTTGTATGTGTCACCTGAAATGTCTGCATATCTCTCTGGCAGGACCGGCCTGGAGGCGATCATGGAGACATATGCTTTCTGGAGACCTCCAGTGAGGACCCTCACATTTGAAGATTTTACCAATATGCAGAAACAGCAAGGTATGCAAATGCTTATGATTACTCTGTGAGAAGAATTGAAAATGATCCCTCACTTTGTCCAGTATCTTCTCATTTTAAGCCAAAGATGGACTCCGTGCCAAAAAAGCAGAAACAGATGGCAGAATATTGGCTTGTTTTATCCTGATGCACTAAAATGTACATGACGATCTATTTGACTGGAGCTGTTCTGGTTTTAATAAGTTGGAAAGTCGCCTTACTGTTGATTTGCTTTGCAGCATCTTGTCTCACAACATCAGAAGCCTGGAGAAACTATTATAAACTAACCCCAACACTTTTATTATTATTCTCTTAAAGATCTTTTTTGCTTATTTTTGAATAAAACATTTTATCAAACAGGAATTTTGCTTATTTTTTTATTTTACTCACAGGCTCCTGCACAAAGTCATTGTATAATACAGTATGCAGAGGTAGCTAGCATGAGTGAACCCTATCTGCATATTTTCTATGCTTATATCACCACAACACTGTCCTTCACTTGAGATTGGCCATACGCTGCTTTTTTGGCAGGTCTGCCTGCGTCTGCTGAACTTTTTACATCAAACACAGCCCATGAAAATAAAATCGTTAAACTGTGGGATTCGGACAACCAGGCCGAGCCAGCGTCAGTCGTGCCACCTCCCTTTTGTGTCACCTCTAGCATAGCTTAGTCATGGCTCGTATCAAAGGTCTTCCTGTGTTAAACTGACCCCCGTCTCAGTTAACGCTGGAGGTCAGCATGACGTGATGCTTCATATTTTCTCTGACGTGTCTTTGTTATCCAGAAACGCCTCTCCAGTGATTAGGATTTAATTAAAGCTTTTGCATTGCCAATGAACTCCTTGTCACCCTGCAGACCCTGCGCTGCGGCGAAACGTGCAATAACCGCGTGTGCATGTGCAGCTTTGTCCTCATGGCATCAGACACCTTTTTCCTTTCAAGTCATTAACGATTCCCACACAGTCCTGAAGCACCTCTTGTATTATTAACTAGAGGAAAACATGACATCACTGTCCTTCATTCTTCTCTTTTTCCATTTATCCACATATATTTATGACTAGATTACTTTTTTCTTTTCCTTATTTCTCTCCTTTCCTACGACTCCCAACTCTATCTCCTTGAACTAAACAGAGCGCTGTGATGTTATCGAAGGCATATGGTGCAAAATCAGAACTCCAGCCAAGCGAGTCCTGGATTATTTAGTTATGCCTCCTCACACTGGCCAAATTCTCATTTTTAGAGAAGTTTGTGATTAATAATTACTATATCATATCATACCATTTATTACCATGTGTGTAAGTGTATTAATGTGTGTGTGTGTGTAACGGATGGGTCTGCTGACCAGACAAATTAAAAAAAAACTGAATAACTCACCATATTGCAGCCATAAATTTGACATTACTGCTCATGATTTTGTATCCAGCGCAGTGTTGAAGAGCAAAGCGTGTAGCTCAGAAAAGTCGGACTGGTTTAAGAACCTCATATATTTAACTGGCAGAAAATGAGTTCAGTGTGTGTCCGGCGTTCTTCAGTTGTCTGATTTTTAACTTGGAGGTGCTCTCGTTGGAAATTATGCCCGCAGTATGCTTCTGTCTGCTTTGTAGAAGAGGGAAAAGACAAAGAGGGTTGTAATGTAAGATGAATGCATGCTCATGATGAATCCTTTTGTCTGGAAAGTTTGTGCATAAGGCTCGGAGTAAAAGGCTTTTTGGAGGACACCGGTTTTAAATAAAGTATTATTTTTCAAACAGTTGTGGAGAAAGTATGTCTTGCACTGCCACAGGGTGTGGAGGTCTCCCACATTCCCTCCCCCCCCTCAGAGGAATCTAGTTTGTTTCTTGCCACCCACAATGAAGGTCAAAGGTAGACAGGAAGGGATCTGCAAAGAAACAACAATAAAACAAACACAAAAATAGGTCTGCATTAGTGAGAGTATAATAAACATGACTATTTATCCATATTTCTAATACTTTTTATTCTACCTTCCATTTTGGAACAAACACTTAAAAATTGTCTTTATTTAGGAAAAAATAGTCTGAATTAAACTTATTCTCTGCATGTTGCTTTGCAGGTGGCAGCACAGGCACCTCTCCCACCACCTCCAGCACAGGAACCCCTTCTCCCTCTGGAGCGGCACACCTCCTGTCCCCTTCCTGTTCCCCCCCGACCTTCCACTTGGCCCCAAACACCTTCAATGTGGGCTGCAGAGAAAGTCAGCTTTGCAACCTGGGCTTATCAGAGTACCCCGCATGTGCTCGGAGCAACATGGCAGCACTGCAGGGTTACGGTGGTCTGGCTGACAGTTCCTATGGACGCCTCCAAGCTGCAGGGGGTGCTGTGGCTTCCGCTCAGCCCTCTGAATCCTTCCTGCCACAGAGGACTTCCTCCTTGATTGCTGCCGGTATGCAGGGTGGCACTCATGCCTCCCTGACTGGCAGCGGCAGTGGCACCAGCACCGGTAGCAAGATGGATCCCTATAGCAGCCAGCTCGGCTCCTTCCCAGCCTCTCAGCTTCAGTATGTGATGCAGGCAGGAGGTAGCTCCAGCTCTGCTCCATCCTCTTCATCAGGTTCCTCCCCTTCTTCTGCCCACATGTTTAGTGGAAGTCACCACCACGTGCAGCAGGGCTCTTACAATGCTTTCTCCCTCCACAACCCTTACAACCTATATGGATACAACTTCCCCACCTCTCCTCGACTGGCTGCGAGCCCCGAAAAGCCCCAAGGAGGATTGCTTTGCTCCTCCACCTCTGCAGGGGCCTTCGCTGAGCGCCAGTACTTGTCCAATGGTAGCATGGACACTATGCACATGATCAGCAACTCCTCCGGCAGCCAGCAGGGCAGCAACTCTTGTGATGGACGTCAGTACGGCTCCTCCTCTCAGATGTCCATGCACATGGTGTAAGAACTGTGATTGCATTTCACAGGGCTCCATGTTAACATAGTCTTTCAGGTGAAGAGCATATTTTCAGTCAGTAAGGGTTGGTGCATTTCTACATGCAGCGTAAAGATGCTGAGGTGCCAGGGAGGACTTTAGGAACACTTCACCACTCTCTAGGAATTACTGAGTGAGTCAAAACTACTATTTAATTATCAGTGTATTAATAAAATAATGTGGTACAGCAGCTGGACCCTTACTGACAGCAAAGAAAGCAGACTTGGATCAGAGTATGAAGAAAAAGGACAGAGTGCACAACTTCTGCTTTAGAAGGGATGTCAATTTGTTATGGTGCAATAATAGTAAGAGTCCCTTCAAATGACAAGCTCTTCATTTAAGGGACTCATTAGCCATCTGGTCTTCCTGCCATCCTGCAACCAAAGAATCTCCACTGTGATACAGAAGTTTTGGCTTCACGCAGCACTTGTACCATTTCGGTTTAGGAATGTCAAAGGGTCAGTGGTTTGCTGTCATGGTCTGAGGTTTTGGCTAGAATGAAAGGGACAACCGGACGAGATCACAGAATGACTCAGCGCTCCACATTCATTAAGGAGGTGAAATATCCGGACGCTGTGGTGACCATTTGCATTGCCAAGCAGAGTCACTGCAGGTTTGGTTTACTGAAGAACTTTTTAAAAACTCCAGCAGACATGTACAGGATACAACAAAAATTCAGGACTGCACTGCTCAGCTTCATCCGTGAGTCTTTTTTTAACGGACTGGAAAATGGTTTCAGTATGTTTGAGTGAATTTCAGCTTTATATATATATATATATATATATATATATATATGCAAATGCAGCCAATAACATAAGCTTAAAAAGTTGTTGTGTGGAAATGATAAAATAAGCAATAGCAAAAAGAAAGTATGTTGTGATGTGTATTAGAGATGTGTATTTAAGTTCTGAGCGATATAGCAGTTTTACCACCAAGTCTGTTATAAAAATGTGTGGAAAAGGGTACTAGCAAAGTAATTCTTTTTGAGGCATTTAAAAAAACTGTAAATAAAAGTGCCAAGCACGTAAAAACCCAATAAACGTTTTACTTCCTGTGTATGGATCTGATTTTTTTTTCTGCTTTGATAGGTGTTAGATTTACATTTACAAGGAAAAAAACAAGAAAATTATTTTTTTTGAGTCAGAAAAGATGTTAATGATGAGATGGAGGTAATACCCAATGCCCCAAACTCAAACTTTGCTAAATAAACAGTAAAAATAAATCCTTACAGTATTTAAAAAATAATTTCATACAGAATTTTTAAAAACTTTTTCAAACAAAAAATAAATAAATAAAATAAATTACTCCAAAAGTTCTTTTAAGTCTATATTTAAAAAGAAAAACAATGTTGTCTACTGTTTTGGGGCCATCTTTCGCTCTAAGGATCACTGTTAGTTGTATAGCAAAATAAAAAAGACGTATTAGTTTGTTTTGTCCCAAAACTGCTTTTTCCCTTAATCTGCACATACTCTGAATTCTTTCTTTATGCAAGGCAAGTTTATCTGTATTACACCTTTCACGTACCGGACAAGTCAAAGTGCTTTTAGTAGCCTACATTTGTGATTCATAAAACTCACAGCATCAAGCAAACACGTCTGATGCATTTTGAGGCATTAGTTTTTAAATACTTTAATAGATAAAAAAAAAAAGTGAGATGTAGCGAGTGGCTTAAATTTCAGGACCACCAGCTAGCTAAACATTAGCACGATCCTTTGCTCTCAAACTCTTCCATTTTCCATTACTTTAGGTATGCTTCTCTCCAGCTACTTGTTTGGATATACTCTATCATATCCAATATATAGAATTAAATATCATAACATGACTAAACAAATAAATGTTTTTATATCATACAAAATAAACATGAAACCCAAAATTTTGGTAGGAGAGTTTTTCCGTAAGATGTGCGGTGTGTAACACAGCATGACCCTCAGCCTGCATACAAACAAATTTACCAACAACGGAGCTTAAATAACGTCTTAAATTTAGTTGTGATGCCACGTTGCAACTTCTTGCATCTAAAACTGCATTTCTAGCATTTCAGACAGCAGCTTATGTTCAGCTGCTAACTTTCCCCACTATAGCGAGGACACCCACAGAAATGCTCACAGACGTGATGGAAGCTAAATCTAGAAGTTAAATGGAGTTATTTAAGTTTGCTTTAACCTTTGTAACCACAGGGCCAGCTGATTCGCACACCTTTTGCGTTAGCAGAGCTAGCTTAAACGAAGCTGTGTGCTGTGACAGGGAGTAGTGTAATAACATTAGCTAAACACACAACTCTAACATAGCAGGGAGGGAAAACATGAGGGCCTCTCAGCAGGTCATGACAGTTCAGTTGATGCTTTTGCTCAGTGCAGCTCAGAAATGTGACTGAAAGGATTTCACTGAAACAAAATCACAGAAATAACTAAAAAATATTTACTTTAGCCTTTTTTTAAACAAAACAACTTGTTTTCAGTGTAACTACATGAGCTGTTTTACTTGTTTGTCACAACCATGAGGCTACAAAATGATATTTGACATAGTTATTAAGTGGTTAATAATTGTATTATTTGTTGTTTTGAAGCTATTAAACAACATATAACATGATTATTGATCTTATAGTGTTCTCTGTCCTGAAAATGCACACATCTGTTGTGCTCCACATCAAACACTGACGCAATGCATCACTCATAAACCAAGCAGCAGAAAAAGGCCCCCAAACGACAAATTCCCTCCCTGATGGTTCTGTTTATAATTAGGATGAAAAAAGCTCTTGTGCCAACTGAACTCAGCTGCACCGCCGTTGCGCTTTATGCATGTAAATATGGCACCTGTTTAAAAAGACAGAGAAACCCCCTTGTAATCATTTAAACTTCCAAAAGAGGGAAAACAAGCTGCATTTAGGATAATTCCTGCTTCAACTTTGTGGTTCCCCTCTTATTACACAGGAACAGATCCTGAGGATTTAACCAGGGCCAATCAGCCTCCATTACACGGATGTCTTCTGAACAGCTCTCTCCAATCACTTCCTATCATGCATACAGCCTCAGCCATGAAATATCATATCCGAACCATCATCAGAAAGTGAAAGGAGTGCAGGAGGGACCGTGGAGACGGCAACCTACTATTAGAAACACCTGTTTTTTTTTTCCAAGCATGATTTCAAATAATGATGTACCGGAGAGAAGCACATGATTTCATGATTTGGCTTTTCTCCATCAATCTGGACATTATTTCCAATAATTATTCACGTTATTTGTCTGATATGCACCTCATCTCTTGTTCCAGCAAAGTATAGTAACGTCACCCCTACGAGTCTTCACAGAATATTGACTTCAGGACTTGATAAATGAGGAGATCAGCATTTATTTGTAAAGAGGAGAAGTAGCAGCATGACATAATGCACAGCAGGTCTGATTTTAATCCATAAACTATCAATGGAAAAGAGCAACTTGGCTTGAGTAACATCCCCTCTAAGCTTTTCATCACAGTGTCTTCAATTAGAGACATAATAAGTAATACAACATTATTGATTTATCAATAGAAGAGTGAGGCCTGGCTGCTGTAAATCTAAAAAAACAGGCGATTCAGGGCCAGATATTTAACGAGGACCTCTGACAGAGATTTTGAGCTTTGAGCTCATTCTCAATGACATAAAGCTGTCTGGCTGGCATCCCATTACCCTGCCATCTCAGTCATTGATCTGTCCCTCGTAACACATTTCAGACTTTATAAGACACTCAAAAAATTGCTCTCTGAGGAACTTTATGGATGCAAGTCCAGCTGAGGGGAGCCATGAACACGTGCAAAAGAGGCCAGAAACCCTGCTTTAATCCCTGTGATCTGTAAATCTGGTTTTGATGCTGAGTGTGAGTTTACAACAGTCCCTTCAATCAAAAGAAATTCCTGGTAAAATATTGCCCTCTTGTGTTTAATTCTCTCTTCTAGCTGAAATTCCTAATGAATTATTGCAGACAGTAGAAGTAGAACCACTTTTCCTGGGTGTTATAGTGTAGGCCTACCTGACATGTGTATTGAGGCACTAAATCACGAGTCTTTTGCAAAGGGAGCACATATTATTTCAGCCACCTTACACAAGTACTTCTTTCTCATCGAATGAACATCTTGAAACTATTCAGAGGTGAATTAAAGTCATGGCACAGGTGTGAACAGATCTCTGAAGCTTTATTGCGTTGGTTTGTTTGCTTTACTTTTGATGTTGCACACGTCCATTGTTGCTTTTATATCATCATTATTTTTACAAGGGTGGTTTGAGATGGCATCTCTTCTCCAGTACTAAAAGTATTACACGTAGCGGAAGTACATAAATACACAAAAGCTAAAAAACAAAACTCACATCTGAATCTTCTTAAAAAGGATGTTTATGCATAACCTTTCACACATCATGTGATGAGACAGATTTAGGGTGAGCATGACAGATCGACCGAATTAAACAACCGCTGATGATGCAATCAAACTAAAAAATAATGAGCGTGATCAGGAAACAAAAACAGGCACTAAAATAAAAGCTACATTTGTTGTATTTTGTTTATAGCACTAGCTGAAATCTGATATAATTTATGGAAGGAAATTTATGGCTTTTAGAAAAAAAATCCAGTTTACTAAACTTCTTCAAAGATCCTCATGGCTGCAACTTTATTCCAACACATCCAGTAAATTTATTCTAAAACAAGCTTTTAATCTAACCTAAGTTTAAATAAAGTTGTTTTCTTCAACCCCAACCCCAATTCTTTAAACTGAAATGAGATTTAGGGAAAGAAGGACTGGTTCTGTTTGCTTATTTCTTCACACCCTGATTCAAAGAAGAAGAAAACTCAGAACAGGGTTCAGTCACGGCATCAAGGTCATCATGAAAACAGTCCAACTGATTTTCCCTCTTCCTCAAGAAGGGGCGAATAAAATGTGTGAGATACGGTCTACCCCCTCAAGCAGGTGGTTCTGATAAAGACCTCAGGCCCAGATGGAGACAGACCCATCCAGGGCTGTCCCATGATGCCATGTCTGCAGAGAACAAAGACGCCCTGCAGGGTCTGAATGAGACAGGTCCGGTTCCGTGCGGTGCTGTGCAGTCAGGCCCTCAGAGATCCAGGAGATTGGGTAACAGAGCGGGCAGGCGACCCGGATACTGAAATCCCTGTGGAGGCCTGATTGTAGAGTGTGAGAACTGAGGTTAGCAGAAAGGGGAGCGGTGTTAAAGGTAAGCCGAGTCAAGTTGTGCCAAACTGAAACCGACAGTCTGTTAGTGGTCTGTGAGGAGCAGCTCCACATTTATTCACACGTAATTTACACCTTTACTAATGCATCTGTTGTCTTTTTAACATGGAAATAATTTTTTCCTTTAAAAGCTTTGGGTTCAATTAAACAAGCTCATGTTTAAAATAATGCTCCCCATAGATCACTGCAATGTGGATTCAAAATAAACACATAAAGGCGAGAAATTAACCACTAAAACCATATTGTCACTTTGATGTGTGCGCTCTGAATGCAACTATGATGAAAAGGGCGAAACAACCGAGTTGTCGGCCCAAAAACACAGACAATGTGCCCAGAAATGCAAATCAATAACACAACTTTATTACTTTAACTTAGACCAAATATTAGCAGTCTCCATGTCAGATGCCTACCAAAACAACACAATGTTGTCTAAAAACTGTATGAAGTGGTTTAAAAGATTATTTAAACTCAATTTAAGTAAAAACTTTCACTTTAAGACAGCTCTGTGGAAACTGCTGCAGCTTGGGAAAAGTGTGAATCAGACACACCTGATCACATTGACCCACATGTGTGTGATTACCCTGATGAGCAGGTTAAGCCTATAAAGGAACTAGCAGCCTGGCTACCTCTGGGTTTCTCTGATAAAACATAATCACACCAAAAGGATCACATCATGAAAACCAATTTTCCCCATTTCAACTTAATAAATATAAAAATATACAAATATAAAATAATCTTTCCCTCAGAGTAGGCTGTATCGCTTCCCCTTCCCCAGACCTTCCCCTTAAGGTGGTGACATGAGCTACGCTGATCTCATGAGATTAGTTGCTCTGACAGGAAATCCACAGAAAAAGAAAAACCTTTGATTAGAAAACACTTCTTTACTGTCCTTGTAACAAGCTGAGGAAAATCTATTGAGTAATCAAACCAATCAGGATTAAAATCCT
>JBAMIG010000013.1:3922295-3948614 GCA_037177335.1 Kiunga ballochi | reverse complement strand
CAAGACCCCGAGATACTTAAACTCCTCCACTTGGGGAAGGATCCTATCCCCCACTCTTAGAGGGCACTCCACCCTTTGAAAAACACTAAAAATCCAAATGAAACAGGGTTATCGTTTGTCATGTGACACAAAATGAGCTCCTTGCAGGCCTTTGATAAAAAGTTACTGATTTGACAGTCAGATTAATAGTTGTCATGGTAACAACTTCAGATAACTCCCTGGTTCTACAAGTCGTAAATACACACATTTAAAAGTCATGACATCCAAAGTTTGATGTGATATGTCACACATATTATTGGAAGGAAATGTGTGATTCGAGGCTTGTTTAGTAGAAACTTATCAGGCTTTCCCAACGTTTTGATGCAATGCAAGATTTTAAAAGGTACAATGGTTATTAAAATTAATAAATTAAAAAAAGATGTTTTATCGACCATGTCCCTCATCACAATGAGCATGTTTTAGAGGGGAACACAATAATTTTCTTTCTTATTAGCAAAACCAGAAGCAGAACAGGCCTATCTCATGTTCGCTATGAAGTCTACATCATGGTCAATGACTCTAATGACACGTGATGTATGTTTCAGGATTTTAGAGTGCACAATCAGTATAATCAGCACCCAAAACAATGAGACTAAATACTTTAACATCACATGATGATCAGGATAACACTGTGAGCTACTTACTGCTAACAGCAAAGATGCAACAAGCCAAAACCTTCAAGGGAACATCGTGCTTCCCCTGATCTCACAGCATCATAATTAGTGAAAGGACACACTGGTACAGGGTCAGGCTGACTTTGGTTCGTGTGTGAATGTCTGATCAAAAACAGTGTAATGGGGGGCTCAGTTTACTCATGTTTCTATTAAATCTATAAGCTTGAAGGAACATTTGCACAATATAAGTTTGCATGGAAACAAAACAGAACGAAACAGTGTTCAGTATGACACCTTTAAAGGACATCTCATTAAAACTAATCTGCTTTTATACAGGATGGATTAGCTTGCTTCCCTTATCTTTGTCTGATCCTTTGAGAAATTTTCCATTATTATCAGAAGATTACTGTTTAACAATCTGCACAACAATGCTGTGAACAAGCAAACAGCTTAGAAAATGCATAACTGAGACCCCAGCTAAATATTCTGGGAGTTATTCAGTCATATACACATGTGTTCAATAAATCACCTTATATAATGCTTGTCACATAAAATGCTACTAGGTCTGTGGGACTGAAAGCGTGTCCGCTGAGTTAAAGCTGGACTGATTTCAGGACAGTCTCACAGCTTATGGTCCTCCCCCCGCCACCCCACATCACCATCAATCTATCTATGGGAGCCATACATGCCGGTGCGTGTCTGAATGCAAGTTTGAGGGTGACAGCTGCTCTCTGTCATGGACCTCACCTGCACCGACTGGGCAGAGGCCAGGGACAAATTCATAGAAATTTCACGGTGACATTTCTGAAGCCGGCTGGGAGCAAAGTATCCGACTTATTGCTCTGATAAAACAGCATACTATTGTGGTCCGGATAACACTATTAAACAACAGTGAGTTAATCCCTGGTAACAGGCCTGTTGAAAAGCGAATCACACCCGTGCTCATTGTGCTGCCCGGCAGCTTGGCTCACATTACGACGTGTGCTCCGAGAGGGGAACAGGAAGCAGAGGTCCCCTCTCTTTCCTCCAGTGGAATCTGGAGAGGCTGCACATGTTCACAGAGCTCCTGAAACCTTTGTCAAAACAGACACTGAACAACTGCTTGAACTTTGCCAAAATGCGCTTTTAAGTCCCTGACATGCACAGCTGGAAGACAAAAGCTGCTGGAATGTATGTGCTCTGTGAATGGCTTCAGCGTTTAGTTACAGTATTCATACAAGGACACACAGAGTACACAAACTGTATGCAGAGTGAGAGTATACAGGTGTTTTGGGTTAATATTACTGTAATAATCATGAACATGTGCTTTGTTATCAAATAAAAAGGATTTTGTCTCCCAGTCAAGTTTGTTTGATGTAAACTGGTTTTCTGTGTTTTAAACTGTGTTTAAAGTTTTTATTTATTCTTGAAAGTAGGAAGGTAATGCAATCTTCACCTTCCTTTACCTCCTGTTATACTTAATTTATAACTATTCAAACCAGTATTTTCTAGTGGACCCTTTTGCTGTAAGTCTTTTTGGATGACAAGCAGAGATAATAACCAAAGCGTTGAACACAGGGGTGTTGAGCTTTAGTCCTTGAGGGCCAAAGCCGTGCAGGTTCTGCTCTCCTCAACATCATGTTGGTATGTTCTGCCTAAGCATGCTGACACATCAGTCTGTAAACATCTAAGACCTGCAGGAGTGAAGCTTTGAAGACCAGATTGAAGAGCAGCCTAAGGCGGGAAGGCCAGACTTTCCTCTCCCCAGCTAAAATTGCCAGCCCATCTTCAGGGATCCCGAGGAGTTCCTAGGTCAGCAGAGAGATCTAGACGTCCAGGAGGCATCCAAACCAGATGCCCGAGCCACCTCATCTGGCTCCTCATTAGCCGCTTTTCCATTAGTGCCTATACTCGACTCGACTCTTTTTGTGGCGATCCTCTAATATGGGAGGCGTCCTCCAGCGCAATGAGACTTTCCACTTTGCGCAGGGTCTGCAAAACACCACAGAAGAAGACAAAGATGGAAGACCTCGCAGTAACTTTTTATCTGGGGCTCGGATTAAGATTAATCATGGAAAATACACACATGGAATAATCGAGATGTTGTCAGAGGACAAGACAAACACCTCACAGATGGAGGAGCCTCTTATCCTCTCTAAGAAAGATCCTGGCCACCAGGAGAAGGAAACTCATTTCAGCCCCTGTATCAGCAATCTCCTTCTTTTCAGACTCTTCCCACAGCTTGTGACCATAGGTTTAGATTACAAAAAACACATTTGTGGGCATATTTATTATTATTCTGTACTTAAAGTTTGTGTTTCCTCAAACACATTATGCATATTTTTTTAATGCCAATCCATTTATTTTCCAGGCATTTAATGCTTAAATGTGAATCAAGGTTGTATTTTCCCAGGTAATTAGGTCCCTGATCTTTTTCACAACAAAACAAATGGATAACAATTGAGACTCTTAGGACTGGAACCAGAATGCCAATGCTAGTTATTTGCCACCCTGTCTTTTAATGTTTCACTGGATAAATTCTTTTTTGAAAATTAGGTGACACATTGTGGGGAAGAGTGAAAAATTCCTTTTCCTTTGTCATGAACATGTTATTGAACATAGTGTGAAAGATACATATTGTGTTTATTCTAAACTGATAATAGCATTACCTTATCATGGTTACTGTAAACTTATCTCATAATGATTAATTGTGCTTTAAATCCCTTACTTTAGTATAATAGCTACATTTAACATGAATATTTCCACTGCAGGATGCAGAACAGCTGAAGCTTAACATGGTGGTAATAAACACATGAAACCTTGCTCCACTAGTGCTGCATTAAATATCCAACCGAAGCTTGCATATGGATACATCAGCTTCTTTACATAATTAATGGCAGCTGAATTTTTTAGGGAGACACTTGGGTCTTGTCCCAGCTGTCTTGAATTGAGACAGGTGGATCCACTCCAGGCTCAAAGAACAGTGAAAGTAAACGGTAAAGGTTATGATAAACAAATAGACTCCATAATTTTCACCTTCACACACACACACACACACACACACACACACAAAACACATATTGGATACCTCCCTTAAACCCAAATGTTTAAAACAAAACCAACAATGCTCAAAGAATATCTGCATAACCTATTGCAACTTAAATAAAACTTCAATGAACAAAGTGTTTAAATTCAGCTGTACTGACAGTCTCTTGCTTTACTGGTCGTAACAACAACCAAAAGGCATCAAGAACCCTAGATATATGCAAAAGGAGGAGTTTGTACACATCTCAATAACCACTTGTAATTTACTTGACTGTCTACTGTGGAGTTTGTGTATTTTCAGTTATTTATATGTATTTTTTTGTTTTTTCCTTTCTTTTATTCCTTAATTTGCTGCTTTTATTTATGTATTAGGCTATGTTCTGTGTCCTCTGGCTGCCATGGCTAGGTGTAAATATGAATGTATGTCAATAAAGAAAAAAAGAGAAAAAAAGTGTATATTGATGAGGTTGTTGCTCAAAAGTTAACCCTTTTCCTCCAATCAGGGCATGCAGGAAACATAAACATAAAGGTTAAATACTGAAACGTGTTCAGATTATTCACATAACTCATTCTACTTTATGCACACATTGTGTCTTATCTGTCTCAGCCACCGCTGCAACATTGCTCTTCCTCACTAATCATGACAATAACCACTGCTGCTCTGAGTCAGAAAGAAAGGCTTGAAATAGGCTCTCTGTTCCTTTTTATAAGCTCTGCCCGCTTAGACGTCCACACATGTGTATAAATGAGTTTCCATCATGAATAGTTTTTGTGCTGCACACATCATATTTGATAAAGTTTCACATTGTAGTACAAACTACTTCAAATCCTGTGTGCACCATGTGATACTGGTCTCCTGTCCTCAGGTGAATACCTGAAAACAGAAGATTGCATCATAAGTTTGACCTACCACGTGGTAATAAACAGTAAATATGCCAAAAAAGGATTTTTTTTTTCATTTTTTCTTTAAGGGCCAAATAAAAAGCTCTGTGTTTTAAACCGTGTCTCACACAACACATGCAGGCATGTCTGCTGTCCAGATTGAGACCTCATGCTCGGTCAATGCCTGGTGAACAGGTTCTGTTTTAGTCTGTGCATTTCTGGCCGGAGCTACTGTGCCCTGCCTGGCACTTAATCCACTTAAAGCCAATTACAACACTATTAGTGTGATCGCCTCTCTGACAATGACAATGGAGCCAGTAGTGGAGCGACTGGCAGCCGGACCAGCCCTCTGCGCTGGTCTACTCCCCTGTCTCTAACTGTTCTGGACTTAATTCTCTCCCGTGTGGCTCTTATGTCATTAGCTCAGCACCAGTGATTGATATAATTATTGTTTTGGCTACAGAGTGGAAAAAGGTGTTGAAGGATGAGTTCCTACTTTGGCTAAATGAGTTTTTACAACTCTGCATTGAGGTTAAAGGGCTGATGTCCAGACACATCAAACCTTTCTGCACTGACAGTTTAATTTAAAAAATACATTTAGGAGAAGCACTGGGTTTAATTAAGATCCTTTCACAAGATAATGGGTTCTTTTTAAGTCTAATGAATAAAAAAGACGTCAGTTCATGTCCAGGTTGTGAGGACATAATTATTTAAATGAGTTACAGTCAATTAAATCTGACCTAAATGCATTTAAAATGTATTTAAAAAAATAAAAGTTGAAAAAGTGACTCATCCTGACATCTAAATTCAAAAAGATTCATAAGAAAATTCAGAAATTAGGTAACTCCGTGTTTCAAACATCTTAAAAATAGATATTTTATAAAATTAAAATAATTTAAAAAGCAGCGTCTGAACACAAATACATTGTTTAAAAACAGTTTTTAAAGAATGACTCAGCTGATAACAAGGTCAGCCGTGCCGATCACGTATAAAGCAAAATGTGAAAAACCACATGCGCTCTTAAAACTGCCAACAGCATACAGACGTCTACATTAGTAGCTATGCAAACTGTTTTTGTGTTCACATATACAACACATGCAAGTTTGTGTGTGCTAAAAGAAAAGAGACAAAGTGTGTCAGTGTGTGTGTCATCATACATATGGCGTGCACACATCTGGGCGTTCTCTACCATCACAAATAGTTCAACACGTTGATTTAATTATACAGGAAGTAGGCTCTTGACATTCCTCTTATTTATGATGTGTTGTGGCCATTTACATCTAAACCATCCAAGAAGGGGAAATCCAGGGCAGCAGTTAGTGAGGAATGTCAACCACTTGTGTTGGGGAAACACGCTTTTAATGTGAAAAGAATCAATAGAAAAGCAAACGCATCCAGAATCCATCTGTTCATTTATTGTTCTTAATATAATATAATGTTATGGTGAATAGAGTTGAACTTATCTAGCGTTTTTCCTTTCACGTTGACCATAAAAAGCACTTTACACTACGCATACACTTCGATAAGCTCATTAGGGATACAAGATGGGGTTCAAGGAAGGAAAGAAGGATGATTCAGCATGTTGTCTGGAATCAGTCTCCCAACTTCCGGTTAAAAACCATTGTTCCTCTGTGCTACAGCCGACATATTTAAAAAAAGAATAACCAGACCAGGACCATTATAATGGCAAATCTTCGTTCTTAGTGTACATCTGAATGTTTCTCAGCTATGAAAAGACCAAACAAACCCCCCATGAAATAAGGTCGCTAAGCAGAACATTGAACCCAACTGGGATGCTAATGAAGGGTTGTGATTGAGAAAACCGTGACAGATTCTTAATCAGCTGTCAAATCTGTAAAAATTCCAGTGAGATTAAGCCTCCCAGTATGCATCAGAGCAAGGCCTGATCCACAATCCCAGAAACCAAAAGCTCGGATGATTCCTGATGCCAGACGCCACAGGACCGGGATCGTCTTCATGCTTCGATAGGTCGGACTTGTCCTGACAGTAAAAACAAAGAAAACAGGATGCTGTAAATACAGGGTAATGCTTTCCGGTACAGAATATATTTGCATAAAGTGGTACTTTAAATAAAGCATTTGAACAAATACTGTTTTATTTCAAGTGAGATGAACGCGATAACATGAGCTGAACTTCAAAAGGGCCGTGCAGATGTCTGAACTATACAGCAGCAACGCATCTGATCTGGCTCTAGGTGAAAGTTATAGCAACGGTGAGACGTGCTGCTCAGATGCTTGGATGTCCCGAGGTAATTTTATAGCTCTTTTTTAAAAAGCTCTAATGAGTGAGTTGCCAGCTTTAGTTGTACAGGTTACAGAGCAGGCTCAGTGGGAGCTATCTGGTTACCAGTGGCTGTTGGTGTGTGTGCATGTTTGAGAAGAAGGGGGGTGGAGAGTGGCAGTCGGAGAGTTTGTTGAGTGGAAAATGGCCTCTAAAGCTCCTCTACTCACCTTTCGCAGTGACAACATTTAGCACTGTGTGCTTTCCCCTCCCACCCTCTTCCTTGCCTCCCCCCATCTCAGCTTCACCCACATTTCCCTTTTAAGACTTTACAAACGGTTTTCTGAATTGTAGAAGGATGAAATGATTTGCAGGAGTGCATGCCCTTTAACAGATGGTCAGACGTGGCAGGGGTCTGTGGATGCTGGTAGTGGAGGGTTTAAAGTTGGGGGTCCTGGTTCAGCCTCGACTGTGGCCGAATGTGACAGAATGCAAAGTGGAATTTGCCGGCCCCTCCAATCCAGAATTGGCCCAGGGAAAGAGCATGTGAGAGGCGCAATGGCATGTCCTTCGCGGTCCGAGCGAGCTTGTGTGACAGCTGCGATGTTTATAGGCCAGCTTCGATGACAGTCGGGAGGTTGGGGGGTAGGTACGGCCTGGCTCTTTTCAGACAGGAATTAGGTTTGTCATCAGATTCTAAAATCCGTCTGATTTATGACGTTTCCACTCCCGTTTTCGCCTCTACCCCTTTGACCCTCACCAACAAACTCCCAGCAGGGACACGATGGCACTCGGCAAAATTGTTTGTTTGTTTATCTCTCACTTTCACCACAAAGGATCGATTTCCCACACCAGCACGAACCGTGTCACGACGCTAATAGCATATCATCCTGCTGTGAAATGTTTGGTTGGGAAGGTGGGAAAACTATAATAACTGTTTAGTTTATTAACATTTCTTCATCTTTTTCTGTCCTCTTCAGGTTTTTTTTGCTGCTGTTTTAGTTTGCGAAGCGAAAAGGTTTCTCTCACAGCTATTTTTAGCTTCGGCTGTCTCATGCTAGCTCAATAGCCAATCAGAATAGAGTGTCTTTGGTAAGTCTGACTTTCTTAAAACTATAATATATGTATTTATTTAGTTGACCGGGTTGGCATTTTTTATTTTTATTGTGTTTTATTAGTGCTTTGATTTTATTTAAATTGTTTACATATTTGATTTTACGGCACTCAGTAAAAGCACTTTGTGATTTAATCTGTGAAAGGTGCTATATAAATAAAATTAACTTACTTAGTTACTTAAAAGGCATTGCATAGTGGGTGAGGTTTTATAAAATCAATAAAATCTTCCATATCAGCTACACACATCACAGCCATCATTTAACCTTATGAGATCAAATTACATAAAATTCATTTAAAAAAATCATGGTGGCCTTTCAGTATAAAGAGTTTGCATGTGTTCCCCATGCATGGGTGGCTTATCTGCACATTCTCTCCCTCCCACAGTTTTAGCATGTAAGATTAATTTACCCAAGGAGAGAATGTGAACATGCATGGTTGAATGTCTGGGTTGCATGTTAGTCCTGTCGTCTCGAGAGTATCCCACCACTCAGCCTTATAGTCTAAAGTAGATATAGAAAGTAAATGATGATCTATGTTTAAACTGTTTAATTACTCAACTAATTAGAAAAAAGTGTTTTGCTTGTTTGCATCACTGCATCACTATAATGAAAGGAAAAATACTTTATTGATTCTAGAGGAAAATTTGAATTATAGTATGTTTTTTGTTTGTTTTGTTTTTTTGGGTTTTTTTATACAAAAAAAAGTTAAGGAAATTAGTATATGTGAATTTTACTGTAGTCATAAGTGAACGCTTGTGAGATTAATGAAGGTGTTTAAAAACGTCAAGCACTTTTAGGATTATTAAATACTGGTTTTAATTGCTGCAACTGCACGTCGAAATCTTTATCAGATCCTGGAGAAAATATATAAACATCACTTTTATAAAATGTATCCAAATGTATTGATCTCAGTCTTCTATTCTTAATATCCCTCTATGAGGAGAAATCTGGTTTTAAAAGGTTAAAGTAAAATAAAAAGAAGCAAATCTCTTCATAACACCTAGTCAGGACAGACAGAAATAATGAACAAAGTATTTTTCAGATTTATTCTTTCACTTTTTCAGCTGGAATAAAATAAAATGAGTTACCTGTAAAAATAATGCAACACAGAGGTAATAGTGGTTCTAACTAAAGCACCTGCAACCCTGCTGGTGCAACAAAAAGGGACAGACTCTGCTCTTTGAAACATGTCAGAGTTTATGGCAAGAGCTTCCAAGTCTGTCATGGAGTGTGTGTGTTCCTGTGCAGATGTGTGTAAAACTGCACAAACTAATTAAAAATGCTGGGAACCTGAAATTCCATAATGAACAGCTGATTTTGGGAGTCTTTTAGTTTAACTGCTTTGCATCAATGTTTTCTGACTGAGCTTTACAAGTGCGGCAGGATTTTAGTAAACATTACAGTGTGAATGATGAGTGCAAACCCAAAGAGGGAGGAAAATAACGGAACATATGTGTCAGAGTGGATGCTAATGTTGCTTTGTGTCCTCTGAAAATGTGAACAGAAAACGGACACAGCTTCATCTGCATCCCTTCTTAGCATCAACTCTCCAAAGAGTGGATAAGATTTAGATTCCATATTAATACCAATATTCGCTTCGTTAATCCAACATTTTCAGCTTTTCGGTCACGTCAGTAAAAGTTCAAGCTGTCTGGGGAATTCATCACTATTTTCTGTGTTGCTGTATTTCATATGGAAATCAAGCTGGACGGCATTTCCTCACATCTTAAAAAAATGACACCCAGCTATGTGACACTTCCCCTCTCCTTATCGTGGGAATTTATAAGCTCGCCTCTGCGCCAGGTGCTCAGACTGGGGGAATGTATGCACACTCGCACAAACACACACACACATGTATGCACAGATATACACTTACAGTGTAGACACGTCTCATTCATCCTCAGATTAAAACACATGTACGGCCTCAGACATGCAGTGTTTTAACATTATACAGTCACATGCACTGTAAAATGTTTACTGCAAAGCAAATGCAAAACACTATTTAAATGATTGATCTGTGTTCTAACAAAACAGACCATTTTCTCACCACCATGGATCTCCGTTCTCTCGTTCTGCTCAGTGGAGAGCTATAAATTCAGGGCATATATATATAAATCACAGAGGGCACAGTAGGTTTGAGGGCCCACGACGGGATCTGTAGACATTTCACCTCAGGGTCACTGATGCTATTCCAAACCCAGTCGAGACATTTGACCACAGATGGGAGGATGAAGAAAAGCAGGGTACAGGTCACCACACTGAGACCTAAAACAGGTCCTCTGAACTGGAATTATCCTTTTTTTAATCAGTTTAATGATCCAATATGATAGAATTGTTCAGCTTGAGTCATTTATTTTCTAATAGATTTAAAGGTGTAATTGATTTTTGTCATTTTTGTTTTTTACTGTAGTTTTTGGGGGCATTAAACAGCAAAACTGGTTCTGAATGAAAAGGTTTAAGTGTTTACTGATGCTATCATGTTTAACACACAACATAAACACTCTCTGTCTGTGTGACACTGATGCTTTTACAGTGTTAAGGTGACAAACACTGTTTAAACAGAAGTGTATGTTGTGTGGAGGTGAATAGCTGACTCACTGAGTAAGAATAAATACATTCATGTTATGTTATTTATGTTACATTCAGTTTCCTCCAGGGAGTTTGATTAAAGCAGCATTTTGTTATCTAAACCCAAGTGTGACAGCACACAGTGTGTTAGTCCATGTGTTAGTATCAAGTCGGTTGTGTCTATTTTGTGCTTTCTTTGCAGGAATATTTTTATTAATAGAAGTTGTTTAGTAATCTTGTGTGGAGGATATTTCATGTTAAGTGGTTTTATAATTCTGTAGTGTCCAGTAAAAACAGCGTGTCAATGCAGCACTGTATGCTGTGACCCGACTGCAAGATAACCGTGTCTGATCTGCATTTTTGTGTCTGAATGAAACAAATCACTGGTGCAGGTGAGACCTATGCAGAGTACCATCACAAAGAAAGAACCGGACCTGCCAGTACAAGGACTGTTCTGGAAAAACGGTCTGTAAAACAGCCACTCATGTTAAAACCTAATTACCTTACATTTTAAAATTCTAACTATTACACTTATAATGTAAACTTTAATGTAAATGTAGATAATTTCAATTCTTCCAAATTTTTGTGCAGGTACCTGATTGGCTTGGTGCGCGCTGGTTGATGATGTAACAATACATCCTCATAAAAATGGACTAAAATGATTTTGTCCTTTTTTTTAGAGAATAATTTTTTTTTTTTTCACACTTCCTTAGCCATTAATGTTTTGCCACACTGATCAGCCTGTTTATTTTTGATTATGTAACTAATTTTTAGGCCTTTAAATGGTCTTTTCTGCTCGCTATGTTTAGAGCTGATATCCCTTTCAATGGGTCATAATGGGGAAAAAAAAGAGAGAAATTCAACGTCTTTTAATCCATGTAGAATTTGCGGCTCCGTAATTATTTTGGGTAAATGTGTAGCTATTATCTACATGGCACAAATGCTGGTGATTGTGCAGGGTGTAATATAAACTCAGTGCAGTTTAGAGTGGTTTAATCTATCTTGCACGGATACCAGAGAAAGTCCGCTGTGGAAAAGCCTGCAATCAAGGGAAACTTCTGCAGATAACGTTACAGGTTTAGAGCCATGTTTGTATTAGAACTTCAACATGGAAAGATGATTAAATGAAACTGTCCAATGAGCAGGCGCCCTGTGAGTCCATGTGGAAGCAGATAGTCAGTGTTAGCTCTCAGTGAGCGGTTCAGACCAAAGAAAACAAACTGTGATCATGCAGAGGTCTGGAACCGTCCAAGGCTTGATGCCCAGGATCACGGCCTGGAGCTGAGATTTGTTTCCCCCAAAACCTCTGTGTTGCAACAACATGCCCTCTCCTTCTCTCCCTCCCCTTCCCCCTGGCTGTTCCTCTCTTACTGATCCATCATCGGTTGACAGTAGGGTCTGAAGCTGAATTTCTGCTCCACAAATAGCCTGGCCAGACAGGCATCACCTTTTTAAACCTCTGCAATCTCCTCCTATCTACAGTAAGTCATGTGTTATGCTGGTCTGTGAACACACTCTCTCCGAAGGCGACCCCCGCCGCTGCCCTTGCCAACCTCCTCACTTCCAGGCTATTTCAGTCCTACATCCCTCTGCTCTCCTTCTATCTGTCCCCATTTTCTCCCATTTCTGCCCCAGCTATATTTTCTTCCCACCAATCATCTGCCTGAAGCAAACAATAGACCCTCATCTTCAAGCGTCAAAAAGAACTTTTAGAAAACATTCAGTCCTCAGCGGGAGGTTCTATGAACGTGGATCTGCCAGCTGACAAAAGTTAGCACTCAGCAGAGTCTGTCAGTAACCTCAGCCCCTGTCTGACGGAGAGACATCCACACCAACAATTAGAACTTAATAAATCAGGTTCCCATTTTAACACCTTGATTCTCCACGCCAAGGGGTGCCTCTAAAACATGATGTCTTGGTTGGACATGTCGCTAATTAACTGATCAGGCAGGTGGAGAGAAGAGTTAGTGGAAGTCTCAGAGCTTATGGAAATTAAAAGCTGATTTTACTGCAAATATGAAATTATAATGATTTTATCAGTAAATCCTGCTTTTAAAATTAATCATGATAATCATAAAAATGCAAGTTTGTAATAATAATGATATCAATAATGTTAGTAATGCAATAATCACCTGCCTCCAGATAGCTTAACTAACTTCAGGGGGATGATAACAGCAATAGGTGCTGTGTGTTTAGCTTTGTATTTATGCAATAAATACTATCTATACTGAGAAAACAAAAGTAAAAGTTGCACAGCGGGCGTCTAACAAGGCTTCATGGAAACCACGGTGTTTCTGTTTGTGGGTGTGTTTCCACACTGGTAAAATGTTTAACAGTAGACATAAACGCTGAGCACAGCTGCTGTTTAGTGTCAGAGTAAACTGGAAAGCTGCTACACTCACTTCACACCAGTATTAGTTTAGTTTCACCTGCATGGTTCCTCTGGTCTGCAATGATTGATGGTCGGAGTGGAGGGCAAAGATGGTTTGTGTGTCTGGATGTGTGCGATGGACTGAATGCAGGGGGGTGAGGACACCTGTGCAACAGGCAATCTGTCTTTGTCTAAAGAATGTGACAGTGACCCAAGGATGAAGGTGAGTGTGTGTGTGTGTATGTGAGTGTGTGTGTGAGTGACAGTTCTTTCTGTGTGCTGCAGCAGGTGCTCAGTTTTTTATCACAACCAGTGACAGATGGTGAGTCGTAGTTTAGGGCTGCTTCTTTATTTTGTTGTTGAGTTAGCACAGTGCGAGCACAACGGGGAAATGAGGAGGCCATGAGGTGATGATGATGATGATGATGATGATGATGATTGTTTTTTACAGTTTAAAAAATCCCTTTGAACTTAGTACAAAAAGACAGCAAAGTAACTGCTTTCTAATGTCCTTATTATCTTCAGAAAGCACCAGATAAGGTTACCCAGACGTGGTAAGGCTGCCTCCATGATGCTTCTCTTGGATGTGTCCCACTGAGAGGAAGGCCTGTTGAAAACTCAGGACAAGCTGTGGGGACTTTGTCTCCTGGCTGTTATAATGTTTAAGGATCTCTCTGGAGGAGCTGGATGAAGAAAAGGAAGTCTGGCCTTTCCTCTTCAGGCTGCTGACCTCCAGATGTTTAGAAAGGAATTGATAGATGGATCGATGAATTTTATTATTTTTTATTTATTAATTTTATTGGGTCACTGGTGAGGGTAAGAGGAGGCATCAAAAGCTAAGTTTTTCCAAGCAAAGACTGGACGTGCTCACCAAAACGAGCCAGACTCGCTCTGAAAGTGTTTGAAAATAAAGGACAAATAAAAATAAAATAACTTTTTTGGACGTGGAACCCGTATTTCATCATGAATCCAAAAGATCTCTGGATTTTAGTCATTTACCTCATAGAAATACTGAGTTTTTAACACAGATCAGACAACATCCCAGCAGCTTCAGTGAGATCCAACTTCATCATCATATATGATGCAACATTTTCAATTATTATAGAAAATGTTGCTTCTATAACATTTGTTTTGTTATAATGACTCTTTTCTGTCATTAAAAATATGAATTTCCCAGTGCTTCAGTGACATCCTGATTAATGGTTAACATAAAATAGATCACTTTGAAAAGCAGCATAAGGCACATATGCACTGAGCCAGGCAAACACCTGCTGCAGGTGAGGTTTCTTAAAAATGACTCAATGGGTTTGATGGTAACAGTAAAAAAAACATTTGAAATTCTTCAGAAATCTGCTTTATCATCACAATATGCTTGAAGCAGGAAGGCAGCTGCTACAGCCACAAGCTGGAAACAACTTGGGAACACTGTCGCCGCCCAGCTCGTCCCAACACCACAATGATAACCTGTCGCATGTATGAGTATCACTTTCCTCATTCTGAGCCAATATTAGCTCAAAGGGAGAATTAATCTTTGGTTATTTTAATCTAAAATAGTTGATTATTTGAAGAGAAACAGAACTAGAAATTGACATGGAGGATTTTTAGACTAAGTTCAGACTTAGTGTGTGACTCTGATGCTCTGACATCGGGCTTTGTTTCCATTTGTACCTCATATTTAGGTGATCTGTTTCTTTTCTAACTCCCTTCCCTGTTTCCACATATTTTCCCCTCCACGTTTCAGTCATTTTACCTGCTGTCTTTATATCTTTGCACATCTGTTGATGATTCCTTCTCACTGTGTATTTAAACATAATATTCACAGGATCGGGGTCCCTGCTACGTTCTGTTTCATTACCTGCTCTGACGGCTCTGGTATGTCAGCAGGTTTTGTCTGGAAATTTTGTGACAAACATCAGACTTCTCACACCTGCAGTGACTATAGTTTTATTTGTTGGTTATTTGTGCCACTCTGCTCCCTCTTTCTACACATTTGCTTGTTATTTGTCCAACTTTCTGCAATTAAACACTATTTTCTGCAGCTTCCAACGCTCTAGCATTAGGGGGATGTCAATCCAAGTCACCTATATATACTTTTATATTTTTAAAAAATAAAAGCAGATAAAAATTAATTTAGAAAGAAAAATATGTGGAAATAATAAAACAAAAACTTTTGATATATTAAGAATATAATATATTTATATTTATAATATATATATTTATATGTATATATATATATATATATATATATTCTAGTTTGACCAAAGTATGTCAAAACCACTTCATTTATACAGGAAATTGAGCCATCTTGTGAAAAATGGGCATAGTTTGTCTTGTTTACAGCATTGTACATGAATGCTTTAATAATAGTGGCGTCCCATTAATAATACAACAGCATTTCACACGTCAGGCATCTTGGCCATCGTCCCCAACCATCAAATTTCTTTTATTAGCTTAAATGTTTTGTTGACTGCCACAACATTAGAAGGTGCAGTGAAACTTAAACCTCCTCCCAAACATCACCTCCAGCTCTCACTTGGTATGCTCTGGATGGTCAAGTGGAACATTCCTGCAGACTGCATTTCACTCGCTTGGCTCAGATCTGCTTTAATCACCGCAGCGATTGCTGAGCTGCAGATATAACGTTTCAGTACCAGGGAAAGATGGTGAGAGAAAGGGAGTGAGAAAGTGTGGACCCAGGAATTAATTTACCATCGCTGTGCATAAACCAGGTTTTACAGGGTCAGAGCATGCTTGTATCACCTGGCACTGACAGGGTTTTCTTAAACCTCCCCTTTTCTCTGTGCATATCTTATAAATTTAGACCCCAGACAAAAAAAGATGCTACACCATAGACAATAAAATACATTGTTTTTGTTCTGTTTACTTTCATATTGGTTAGTTTTAATCAGATGTAATGACTGTTGTGTACCTGTGACTTTAAATCTCCTCCAGAGACACCAGAACACACAGCTGCATCACAAAGTTCAGACTGTTCCTATAAAAAGCACAAATTGTAGTTGATTTAAATTTGGCCACAATCCCCCCTCCCTCAAAGCGGCAACATTTTACGATGACATCGGCTTTCCGCGCTCCTGACTTGTTTGGACCACTCCTCACAGGCGGTGAGGGTCTGCATCTACAGCTGAGGCCAGACCAGTCTTCAGTGGGAAGACTATTGACCCCATATGGGTTCAGGCTCAAAGATTTTAAAGAGTCTGATCAAAAGCAACCTGCGAAATAATCCGATTGCGTAAACACACCCACCTTAAGTTTTTTTTTTACTGGAAAACATCTGCTGGACTCACTAGGAGAAGGAACTTGTGAGGATTTTTATCTTAGACATGACAAAGTCCAAGCAGCCAGATCTTAACAGAGTCTGGACTCATAGTGTGAGATTAATGTTCCATCTTTCCATGAGCTTTATGAACAATATAACAGGATTACTTTTACAATATTTGATAGTTTCCAAAAGCAAAAAGAAAACAACGTAATGCTGCTGAAATAAAGACTGAAATGTGTTTTATTTGCAGGATGAAGCTCTGTAATGTGGCCGGCATGTAGCTATGCTCAAAGAGCCTCTGAGATTCATCCATCTATAGCAGCTCAGGTGCAACACCTGTGTATAAAATGTAATAATACACACTATGCCTTGCTGTGCCCCCCTCCTCACAGTGCCCTGGGCCTGATCATTTACCCTGCTCATACTGTGTGTCAGCAAGTCGTTACATCTATTCCAGACGGCCACCAATTAGCTGGCTTCTAATTAATCAGCACTTCCCGTGATTCCTCGTGTCAAACAAGCTCGGTCCGTCAGCACCCTGGAGATATTGCAGTACCTAAAGGATGATTATTTAATGAGTGTGTGATCCATCTTTATTCATGTGCATGGTGGCTTAATGGGGTTGACTCTCCTGTACATCTCTGTAGTGTTTTACCCAGTCTGTTCCATCAGGGAATAACTTTTTGTCATTGCACTTTGCAGTTAAATTATACAGCCAGGTTTATTGTTTTACACTTCATGAAAGTCTTGTCAGTTGAGTTACTGTAATAAAAATACCTGAGTTATAAAAGGATTTGGTGACTTTTGCTTTATTAGGAGGTTCATTTATCCAAGTAGCAAACATGGATTCTGATATTTTATCCTTTTCATTATCTATATGACAGATTTTTATATCTCTTACAACCTTAAACTACATTGCAAGCATTTTTTGATGAATCTGCAATAACATAAATATATAATCTAAAAACCTACAAAGAAACTTGTGCATGTTTGATATTATATATAAATATTTTGCATGTTTTTACTGGCTTCTCAACAGTTGCATTGAAATAATTGCATATTACCAGAATGGATATAAGATCTGACTTATTCCAAATCATATTAGCATCTTAAAAATGTCCCGACTCAGAGGGACACCATGTGCTATGTGCATTATCACATTGTAACCTACCTAATAATAAATGTCTCTTCATTTCATGTGTAAAAGGTAAAAGGTACACATGCATTTGACCTGAACATGCATGCAAGAGAAAAGGACCAAACACGTTCGTGATTTGATGAATCCATCAGTGAAAATAGCACGCTATGATAATCATTTGAGAGACATGGTATGAGCCCATGCTGACTGATGAATAGGGTTGTCTGTAATTATATCTAAATTGATTTATGGAGATACAGTTCCCGAGCGCTTTGCTGTGTCTAAGGTTACACCTGTTCAGCCAGATGGAGATATAGATAGACAACGAGGTACAGCACATATGTACAATACATACAGCATGAAAATAGAAAACCTGCATAGTTATAGTTTGGAGTTCTACATGGATTATACATGTTTACAGAGGCAAAGCTTTCTTTAATAAATGTTCAGAAGTAAATTAAATAAATTCAGTATTTTAAGTTGCTTTGTGCTTTTTGTGCTATTAGAATAAACCTATTGCATTTATATCAGTGTACTATCTTCCAGCTGATGATAGATTAACTGTTCTGGCTTTGGCATTTTCCTGGACGAGAACGCCTGCGGTTGCAATAAAGTTTAAGTTACCTCACTCCTGGTCAGTCGCTTTTTAATACGCTGCTGCTGAGGCCATTGGTGGGGTCGGTGCAACCTTTCCTGCCACTGAGTCACTCCTCGGTTTTAGAGGAGCACAAATTACAGCATGGTGGGCTTTTCACATTAAAGGCCAGTGGAAATCTACAAGGACCGGAACCTCAGCATGGTGCTGGGCAGCCGGTGCATGTCCCACATATCATCACATAACATGAAGATTCTTCATCACACATAATTCTGTCATCAGGACAGCTTGCTGTGACACAGTCAGATAGCATGAACTCCAGCATATGGAGCATCAGCAGGAGGTGTGTCGGATTTTTGGCTCAGCGTGAAAATAATCATTGCTTGCAGTTTATTTTATTGATCCTGAAGCATGAAAATCACATGAGGTGATTCATATTTCAGTTTTTCTGTTCCATGTTGCTTTTGTTGTTTTTACCGTTGGATTAGATCACTGACATCTTTTCCAGACAGGTTTAAAAACAGGTTTCCCAGTTGAATTTGATTAAGGAGAAACAACTTAATGAGGTTGTTTCGCATTCTTAAGCATGTCACAGGGGAAAAAGGGATCTTCTGCACGGGAAAAATGTGACTGTTGTCTTGCAAAAGCAATGATAATGCTGAACATTTTAGGAAAACTTACAGGTGACATCACTGAACTGCTAAAACACTAGTGTGGGATTCTGAGAGTAAACAGGTCAGTTCAGGAAATTCAAGGAAAGTCTCCTGAATATGCCTCAAATTAAGAGAGAAACTGTTTAAAAGTGACTCATGAGCAGCAAACAGGTATGGCTGCTGGTATGCCTTAAATCCAGATAACTTCTGGATGCAGGATACTCCAGAGACTGCAGTTGTGCACAAAGTTTCCAAAGCTTTTTTAAGCTTCCAAACACACAAAGACTCATAATCAAACCGTTTTATTGACTGATGTCATGTTACATTAGAGGATCCAGATGGATGTTTGACATGATGATGATGTTTGGTGCATAGCCATCATGTCCCAACATGGCTGCCACACGAGCAAAGTGCAGGTTGAGGGATGATTTAGACAATAAGGAGTGAGATGGTACGTTCCTTCAAGGAGCCTGAATGACCTCCAAATAACCTCTGAAAAATGATGGGTGGCTGTAGTTCAGGAGGTAAGAACAGTTGTCTGGTGGTTCGATTCCAGGTTCTTTCTGATGCCATGCCAAAGTGTCCCTGGACAAGACACCAAACCCCATGTATTAATGTAAGCTGGTTTGGAGAAAAACATCTGCTAAATGAGTGTAAAATAGAGAATATGGGTATAAATGAGGAAAAGCTCACGATGATCATTTACTCTACTGTGTGTCGTATCGTTTAAAGGCAGATCCATGATACCTTCACACAGTAATTTCATCAAAGACTGTAGATCCACCACAAAGTTAAAAAAGATAGAGATAAAGACCTCTGCAAAATTGTGTTTTGTTCCTTTTTTTTGTAGAAAATTAAACGTTTCGCATAACAGAAGGAAAAAGCACATTTTCAGTTCTTTAAAGCATTTAATGTCACGTATAAATACAGTTATGGATAATATTTAGCCTGGTTTGAATGATTTTGATCAGCTAAAAATCGTGTTTATTGTCATCATTTGCACTGATCAGACAAAATCAGCAAAAGAGGCTTTTCAGAATAATTTGACTTGAATATCTTTTTAAAATAAATCACATCCTTTCTTATCAAATATCATAAAAAAATCAACTTCCCATTTGTACAGAACATGTAATAATCCAAATTAAGTGTCAGTAAAGTTAAAATTGCGTGTGTGTACTGGTGAGCAGAAACTTGTAGCACACAGTTACACACATTCACGCCCAACATCCACACCGTTCAGCCACAGTATTCCTCTGTTCACATCCAAGCTACTGCATTTCAGACATTCATCCTCCAACATCCCTGCTGTTATCCACCGACATTTTGGTCATAAGCTTGCTTCTCTAACCTTTAGGCTACCACTGTCCCAGTCTCAGCGAGCCACAGCGCAGGAATGTGAAAACCAAATAAAAGTGTGAAGGACTGAGAGAGCCGGCCTGTGCCGCACCAAAGTTCACCCTGCTTTGGCCAAAGATACCCTCAGAGATATCCAGCGCCAGAGATTACATCTTTTTCAAAGTAAATAAATGAAATTATGATGTTTTTCTTGGCTGTGGACATTGTTTATGAAATAGCAGAGAGAGCAGTGCGTTCACACTTTAGGTGATAACTACAGTGGGCCTTTGTGAAGGCCAAGTGCTGGACCAGGAGTGATAGTTTACTTTGGAGGCTAAAATTGAGCTTAACTTTGTGTGCAAAGTTGTCAGGATTTGTACCTTGTTTACAGAGCATAACCCGTTTGTGACCTGCTCTGTGTGTGTGTTACTGTGTGCATAATTTGTGGCTGGTTTTGTTTGAGGCGCAAACATTATAAGCTGTAAAGGTTTTTGTGAATAAAAGTGTTTTTTAAGGCGGATTTTGGCAAAAAATCTATTCAGAATATTGATGCATTTTTTTGTTATCATGAAAAGCTGCTTAAGAGAATGAACTCAGTTGTAATTCTGAAAATCAACCCTTTGAAACAGTCTGTGTTTTTAGTTTCAGAGGTGAAGTGGGTCTTTCCACACCTCAGTCAGAAGCTGTCACCACCATCCCACTCATCTTTCCAGGTCTCACCCCGGCCATGTCCCCATGACTATTTACTGAGAAAGTCTATGAGAAGAACTGACAGGTCAATAAAAGCAGAAATATCATCAGCTTTGTTATTTGCCACATTACCACAGGCTGCCAAAATATCCTCTACCTCACACCGGCCTCCTTTCCAGACATCACCCTCTGTCTTTTTTAGAAAGGTGCTAATTTTATGACACCAGAATGCTCAAAGCCGCAGATATGCTAAGAGTCCAGCGCCAACGCACCAGGCTGGAAACCAGGTTGCCTGTCTTTGGCGATTCTGGTGCCAGAGATGCAGCCACATATCACACTATAACTAATTCGTGCTCAGGGCACCTAAACGCTACCGCTCAACACCCTCATACACTGAGGTGTTTACTGACTGTCTTCACACACGTATTACAGCAGATCAAACAGCCCACTCTAGCAGCACTTTAACTGCAGCATGAACACATACTAACACATCATTTTATTGTTGTACTAAATAGGATGAAGCATAAATAAACATGCAAAAAAGGCATTTTGATAATCACAACAGAAAGCTCCTGTATTTATCAGAACTACAGCTTCTTTTAACCATAGGGTTATAACCATAGGGCTGATTGAGACACAGCCCTAGTGTGAAACGGTGGACACTTCCCGCACTAAACCGACGCCATCTTGCTGACGGAGCGGAAACGGAAATGTTGGACTTTCAAAATAATAGCGGCATACAATAATGCGGCAGTGGCTAATGTGTAACTGTGAGTATAAACCTATTTTATTATGGTTCTCGTGTTTACCGCAGCTTGCTACTAATGTTGTGCTTACAATAACTCATGGATCCAGTCATTTGTTTGAGACTGCAATAACCGATCCAGTACAGTTAGCATACATAAATGTTAGCATTTTTTAGCCGTGTATTGGACACACAATAATCATTTTGATGTGAAGCAGAAAAGTCTAACAGGTTGTACGTCACGACTGATAAGTGTCCACCGTCCAGTGTTTAATTTGAGACAGCACTTACCCACAATAGTGCGCACTACAGCTAAAACATGCACAGTTTGCATTAACACTAAATTCAGCGCAACATGGAATTGAGATAACGTGTCTTTATGTCCACTGTATGTTATAAATTTTAATGTTTTATCAAATCAAACTTTATTTGTAAAGCACTTTTCATGCCATAGACATAAAAAAGTGCTGTGAAGTTATTGACTTACAAGTCTATTTGAAAAATCAGTTAAAAGCTAAATATGTTACTTTGATGGCAATTATGAAAACTTTTACCCCACTGTTGCAGAAAGACTACAACTAAAAATCCACTTATTAAAGAAATTAGACTTCAAAGACTTGTAAATAAAAGACACTATAAATCATAAATGCTATAATATCTGTACTGCTGCGGGATAAAACAATTAAAAACCTGCTAAACATTTGACCTACTGCAGTATCATGATTTGTAGCATGCATCTCTGATTACATTGCAAAATAATATTAGTCAAAACATGAAATCGAACACCACAACAGGGACAGTTTTGTTGGGTAAACCGAGCAGGTTGAATGACTCCTTGTGTCCTCCAAAGTGGCAGGTCTCCAGAAAAAGGCTCAGGCTGGCCGGCTGGTAGAGACAACGTTGTTTTGCTGTTGTCCAAACCGTTTGATGTTCTATTTCAGTGCACACTTGAAAGACCTCTCTGTCACATTAATCAGGGCTCTAGTGAATGCCAGGCAGTATTTTCTGTCAATCCAAAGGCTTCACCCTACACCGACAACGATTTATTTGGAGAAAAACAGTATCCATGTTTGTAGCTGCAACCTTTTGCCAAACCTCACCCGCTGATGTTATTAAATTATTTGTCCCCAGAATCTAAGACTTTCACACTGTGCCAAAACTGATCACAGAGAAGTTAGGTCCTCACATACGCGCATGGTCACACTCAGATGTACGAGCACACATGCTGACGCACACAAATAAACACACTAGCAGATGCTATGTCTTACTCATGGTCACTGCGGAAAATCAGACGATCCATCCATCTGCTAGTGTTATTCCTAGCAACCAGAGTTATGTTGCTATGGTGACGATCTCCCCCACATGAACTTGTCAATCAAGCTGGAGTGACTTAATGTTTTATCGTTTTGTTTTCCCCCTCTCGTTTTGCAACCCTTATTTGATTTATTCTTTAACGCCAGCATTGTCGTTCCCTTACCTCATCAGGTCAGCAGTGTTTCTGTTCACGGTTTGTCTTAAATAACTTTACATGGTTCAGCTCTCATTGAAAATAAATGTCTTGAAGACTGCAGGTCAATGCAGGGAAGTATTTCATACACATCCTGTGAGTGTTGGTGATAACTGTTATTGCGCTGAATCCATCGTAACTTTCTTTGTGACAGAAACTGAGAAGGTGCTCTGTAAAGTTTTTGTGTCATGGTGGGTAAAGTCCACATCTGTTTGGATGAATGTGTGATCAAGTGTTGTGGGTTTAACTGAGAAAAGCCAGGAAAACTTGATAAACCAGGCAAATCCACCATAACCACAGAAAGTCTCCGTAAACTAGAGTAATGCCCAAATGAAGTGTGAGAAAAAGGGGGAAAAGAATGGCTTTGTAAGACCTTTAACGACACGGTTTACTCTAGGATGAGTGTCGTGTTTCCTCAGAAATATTACTACGTTCGAAATGCGGGGCGGCATTTGTCTCATTTGGCACGCTGACTTATGCGTTGGCATTACACTGGAAATAGTTATGCTTGGATTTCAGGCTGTTGTGATTTTCTTTCCTTCAGCTTCTTTCACTTCTATTAAAGAAGAATAGTAAATAACTGAGGGTTATGGGCATATTTCTGACTAGCAGCTAATTTTATCCAGGACATTTCCCACTATGAAGCTTTTTCATATTTAAAAAACAAAATTTGTTCAATCATTACATCTCAGCTATGATTTGCATTTTGCTCAAATTAATAGAGTAACAGACACCACGATATAATGTGACAATATTCTTAGGCTATAATAAAATCCAGATTGACATATTAATGTTTTTGTATAATATTTCAGGCACATTAACTGCATGTCAGTATGCTATGTACGTTAATTAAAACATAGCTATGTGACTTTTACATTTGGTAATTTGCCATTTTATTTAGATTAATTCCACACATGTGGACGTATAAAAACCATAATTGCTTTTAAACTTAAGATGAACTGAAGCAGAAATGTAGTGCGGCACCTGCTCAGACTAGTCAAACTGATCATGCACTGAATACTGGGATGTGCTGGAGAGAAATGACCTCTTTCTACTGGAAATTTGATCAAATGTTGAGCAACATAACCAGGTGTTTCTCAGATGTGTAACTGTCCAGTATGGTGTAACTGAGTCAAATATTGGGACTGCAAAGTTTTATGGGAAAATAATAAAATTGTAAACTGTCCCATGAAATTCGGAAAGCTAGTGACTTTCTTTGCTTCTAACATCTAACATATTATGTTAATAACTTATACTCATCAGTTGTTGAAAAGAGCAACTGATGAAGGGAATATTTAATGAGTTGGTAGAAAAATTATGTTGAGAATTGAGTCTATTACCAGCTGGGAAAGTGGATTTCTGGCTGGCCCAGGCTGACCTGCACTGCTCAGTCACACCAGCAGGACCAGTAACTAAACTAATCATGGATACCGACAAGGCGACCTTGGTTTTGATTACACAACCACAACATTGCACTGTCAGGCTCAGGTGGGATGTAATGGAAAAGATCTTTCCTGCTACCCTGTTCCCAGAGCATGCTCAGTACTTGGAAGCCTCAGTTTTTTCTTCGTAACTTCACAAGTCCCGAATCTCAGCTTCTATAGAACTGGTCTTAAATGCAATGCGGGCAGCAGGTGTGGGCTCCATGCCATGGCAGGAATGTGGAGCAGGGGGAACGACTAGGGGTTTTAAGATGCCCCTTGGCACTGTGGAGGAGACCTCGGCGAGATTGCCCTTTATGGCTGCACGGTCAATGAGAACGAAGTTCAGCTTGAAGTCTCTTCATGTGAACCTGTCACTCTTGCAATCTGGAGGCTTGGTGGGGAGGGTTTGTGTGCGTGGGGGTGGATTTAGACCATTAGTTCTGGGGTGCCTGGGCACACACTCACATATGTGTGGAGAGTCACTGAGGTCTTTCTGCTAATTATAGGCTGAAATCTGACAGAGAAAAATTAGAGGGAAAAGGGACAGCTGCAAGGTGCTGTGGATGACAGAAGAGACGAGAGAGGACGGGTTTCCATTTCTTACTAAATCCTCAAAGCATCTCCTTGAACAAAAAAAAACACAATTCAATCATCTTGGTGTCCTTCTTGCTCAGCCCAACCCCACTACCTTCCTCATCCTCTGCGACAAGAGGTCAGGGGTCAATCCCGGATGGGATCACCACTCGTTTCACGGGATGTCCCAACTTTTCCCTGGATTTATGCCATTTCCACAGGGGAGCTTAGCCAACAACAACAGGACTCAGAGACCTCCCCTGTGTTAATTTACAATGATCACATCATGCACACGCTGAGATTTATGTGTGTGCATAAAAAGAGAATTGCACATTGTCCTTGAAAAGCAGTGCAACAACTTGATCTGTTTTAGTTTGTGGTGTGCCTCCAGGTTTAAGTCCAAAAGCTCCAGCAGGTTTGTTGCTGTTATTTGATGACCACACCAAAAAGAAACGATGCTACAAGACAAAAACAGAGTTTCAGCCAAAATGACACAGACGTTAGCTGAGATTTCAAAGAAATCCGCCAGCTTTTCTACTTCAAAAGAGCATTTTACACCACATTGTGAATGCATTGTGTGATCGATGATCTCTGACACATTTCTATGCGGCTTTCTTTAGTTGTGCATCCTAAAGTAAACTTTCTCATCCTGTGTGTGTAGTATAACAAGAAGGTCATAGATTCAGAAACTTCTCTGCATGTCTACAAAACTATCCACAAAAAGTTTATTTAGGGATACTCAGAGGGCTCAGATCCTTATCTGGCAGGAATTTTGGTTTGTACTTGTACAGCTTTTGCAAGTGACTAGGACTTTACTTTGTTGCACATTTGACTCACTGTGCATTTAAGATTTTTGATGCTGGTGGGACTTTGCTGAATGAGGTCTCATTCCAAACTTTTCCCAGGCAACAGTTCACACCCGGGGTGAAAAATATTTTTTCAAGCTCTGCTTGTCCCTGAGATACCAACATACTATGCCTTTCTGCACTGCAGCGAAAAGAGGAGGCAACTTTATAAATGCAGGAGAGATTTCAGTCTGAGTCTCAGTGCTTAAAATGACTTTTCCACCTTCTTTTTCTGTTATATTTATAATCCTACTCCATGTTTGGTTAGGTTTAGGTACCAAACATCTCAAGGGAAAGATAAGGATTTAGTTTAACCCATGTAAAGCATTTTGTATACTTCCCTTGTTCTAAGGGTCAAACACCAATAAAAAAAATAAAAAAGGTACAAGACAGTTTCATTAAATTTAAAACACCAAATTTATTTTACATTAGAAAACAACCCATTATTCATTCATTCTACTTTATTTAGTAGAATTTCTTGTGCGGAAGCAACGAGGGCATCATAAAACATACAGTATATGTTAGTTTACTCTTAAACACAGCAGATTTACTTCAAGCAAAAATCAGATACTAGTTTTTATCACAGCACAACTATGAAAATTGTTTTTTTTTTTACTGAAATAGAAGTGCTTTATTACTATAGCTACATGTACTGCATAGAACAAATGTTCATAATTTTG
>JBAMIG010000013.1:3885696-3898709 GCA_037177335.1 Kiunga ballochi | reverse complement strand
TTTGCCTCCCCTGTACTGTAGACAGCTGGGTTTATACCAGTGTTTATACAGTTATTACTACACAATATGTATAAATATATACAAATGGCTTAAGGAAAACTGAAAACCGTTCAAAGCATTTAAACCACAAAGTACAGGGCTGAAAAATGGATTTCTTTACAATGTGTTTTGTACTAATTGTGCAACATTGATGTAGCGACTTTCCTTTGTCGCTACTGTGGCGACGTGACTGGGTTCAGTCTATTTGTATGATGCGCTGTCAGTTTCCATTTATTGCACATACGTGGCTTTACACTTCTTTGTTCTTTATTATGCAGATGCACAGCTTAACCTATATATACAATTCTCTGTGTTCTAGCGGACTAGATATAAACTCCATGCATAAACCAGCGTGCGGTCAACAAAACTACGGCTATCCAGCTCTCCTCTCTAGCCAACAAACCAGTGACTGGCTGACGACGCCTTTTAACCATTCTTAGTGATGTTAACATGCACGTGACCCACATACACCTGCTAAATAAGCCGCTCAGTGATGATTATTCCCAAACCCTTTTATGGCTCCTACAATCGACAAACACAATGGACTTATGAGGACGAGGAGATTCAAAGTACAAAATCTATTAAGTTTGTGTGTGAACAGCAAAGCAGTGAGCGCACCACAAGGTTGCTGGTTAAAGCCTCGGCTCGGACAGGGGCTTTTCTATGCAGTTTGCATGTCCTCCCCATGTTATCGTGGGTTCCATCTGGGTACTTCAGCTTCCTCCCATCATACAGTGACGTGCATGTTAGGTTGATTTAAATGTGTGTGTGTGATTGGTTAGTGTCTGGTTGTTTGTCTCACTGTGATGGACTGCTGGAGTGTATCCTGCTTCTTGCCCAGTCATTATTGGGATAGGTTCCAGCTATCTGCAAACCTAAGGTGGAAGAAGTGGTATGGAAATGGATGAATGAATAAAAAAGCAATGCATCTCTGGTGAACAACTCAGATGATGCAAAATAAAAGGCTTTAAATCAGTTCAGGAGCAGTGTCATATCTGTGATTGTTTCTGTATTATAAAAAGAGATGCAGCAGCATCTTAAGACAGAATACATGTGAATCCATCTACAAGGATGTCTAAATGAGTGAAGTCATTTGATTCATGATGCAATCACACACTATAGATGGAAAATAATCTGCAATTAAAATAGATATCACTCCTGAATAGCATGAGCGCAGCTGAGATGTAGTTTTAAGAATAAGCCCCCTGTGATTCAGCTAGGTCATCTATCCCTTACGTCTCATTAACAGACTCTACCGACCTACAGAACCTAATATGTGCGCGTAAATGTAGCAGGTTTTCTGTAGGCAGCCTGTCAGCCATCACATCAGACTCATCTCTGCCTCTAAATGTTTGAAAAGTCAATCTTTAGGGAATCTTTGCAGTTTATGGCAGCAGCTCATTGCTGTGATGTCTGGGATTCAGTTCCAGCTTTTTTCACTGAGTAGAGCAGTGAGCTTTACATTTCAGGATTTTCTGTTTTCTGGCCTTTGCTCTAAAATATGAACTAAACTTTGATGCAGTTCCTGCAATGCGTGTGAAATATTATTATCTTAGGATTAATGAGAAACTGTGAAAGTACTTACATGCATGAGCATCAACGTGTCCCCTGTTACCTGTGTGACTAATATATTGTATTTTTTTTTTAAGTTTCCTTTTGATGGATGGATGATTGTTTGTTTGCCTCTGAGCCGTTGTCTGTGTAGAGTGTGTGCATGTCTATAGTAAACTCTGGGGGTCAACAAGGAGTCGACTGGTTGTCTCTTCTAAAATGGATTTGCATCTGAAACTCCAAGGTCGGGACTAATGTTTTTCTCTCTGGCTGTGTCCCTGAGGGGGAAGGGAGATTAGCTTGTCATATTTCACCTGTCAAACACTTGAAAGGGAGCGGTGAGAGCCGGCTGGAGAATCCTGTGAGCCAGCAAACCTCCTGAGGATGCAGCTGCCATTCACCAGCACCGTAACTGAAAACTAAAACACAGGGCCTTGTGGAATGATGCAAAGATGTCTTTTCTAATACAACGCTGGTCAGCGAGGAACTGTGATTCTTAAGAACTACATTTTTTTTGCATTTAAAGGAACAGTTTATCTGCAACTCATCTACTTTATGGCTCCACATTTGTTTGTGTGATGTCACCAGGAAGAGGCTTGGGCTTTACCAGACAGTTTGACTGAAGACCAAGCCGAAGATTTTTAAGAAGTTTTTTTTTTCTAAATATACTGCATGGCCGGTAACCGTATTTTTATTGTTGTTGTTGCTAACTAGATTCAGTACACCATTGGCTTTTCCAAGAAAGTAAAACTTGAGGCTATTCCAGCACTGAAAGGGTATTACAGTAGTTTAAGCTTTGGACTATTTCAGATTGGGCTGTTATGATAGAATTGCCACATTCATAGATTTTATTCCAAGCATTATAGAAAGTCAGCCAGCAGGGTCTCCTTGAGTGGTATTTTCTATCCAACCTGCATGAATGGATCGCTGGTTCAGCGCCTAAGTACTGTCCAAGTCTGTATGTCATGTTTGTTTCCATTTTTACCTTTGGATTGTTTGTACATGAATTCTGAATCACATCCAGGATGAATAAAGTATTTTGATATAATAAATCTGCCGTGTGGGGAACTTAAAATCTGTACTCAATTTAGCCACCTGTAACTAAATTCTACCTTTATCGCTCCTCAAGCACTTTTACGAAGCAAAAGGGGGGTTCTGTGTGAGCAACAGTATCTTTCTGGATGTTTTATGCATCAGTGTGTCATGAAGCTTTGCTCTGGATTGCATTATATTTACATAAGCGAATTAAAGTTAGTTATTCGTAATGTTGTACAGTTGGAGATAATGAGCATCATGAGCAGTCTCCATCATCCCCTTCCAGAACACCTTGTTAATAATCATGGAATTCAACCAATCAGAAAGCACTTTACCAAAATCCTCTCCTGTTCCTCTCCTCCATTATATAAAAAAATATTTAAACAATTCAATTCACTGCACTTTTCATAAAACCTCCCTAACTTTACACTGTAATGAGGACATACTTTAAACTTTTTGTAAGCACATCTTAGCTGATTTAAGAAAGCTCAATATAGCACTGACATCTCAACCTGATTTAAATTAGTTATGAAGCTTTTGCCATACCAGGTTTAAACTGCAAACAAAACATGCACATGGTCTGGGAAACTGGATGTGTGCACATTCTCATTACAAAGATGTGAGAATATGTGATGCTGCAGTTTCCTGTCTTAAGCTGCAGGGTTTCCATAAAGGAAGTAAATAAACCCCAAAACTCTTGTAGTATTCAATTTATAGAGCAGTAAGAACAGGAAGTGGAAACTACCAAACTGTCTTGGAGAAAAAAAACCAGTCAGGAAGTGATAAATGAAAATAGAGGGGTGGGAAGGGGGAGGAGGGGAGTAAAAAGACATAAAAAAGAGCGGAAACAACACTCCAAAGGGAAAAGGAACCAGGTAATAATTTTAGATGCCTACCTGGGGAGTTTGACGTAACGACTTTCACAGATGATCCCGTCCTTTTTGTCCCTCCCCCTCCCATCTCGTTGCATCCTATTCAATCTCCCCACCCCACTTCCACCTCCGCCTCTCTTCCAATCCCTCGGTGCCCCTCCATGAGAACTGATGATGTCAGATCCAGTATTTCACAGCCAGAAGCGGGCGATGACATGGACAATTTGGGCTGTGAGTTCTCTCTAGCCTTGGACATGGTGTTACGATTACATGCTCCACTGCAGGTCCGACATGCCAGGGATGAAGATGCTGTGAATGTGTGTGCTGGAGTTATGGCTGTAGAGCTTTTATTTTAAAAATGGCTTAATGGTTTCCTCCTCATAAACCAAAACAACACTGATAAATAACTTACAGTTAAGGCAGAATCAGATAGCTGGAAAAGGCGTATTTTGTATTTTAACACCAGTAAAGTGTACTGGTTTACTTCTCTCTTCTAGCTCAAGCAGACTTCCTCACAGTACATCACTCTGGAATGGTTGCTAATCTGCTGTCCAAACCAAAATAATCCATCATTTTTTTCCTCTTTTCTTATTTTACAGTCGGTTTGGGTTTCATAGCCACAGCAGGTTAAAACATGAGCAGGTTTACAATCACTCAGTAGAAGCTTTTACTAAGAGAGAAGAAGGTTGTTGAAACCTCAGGCTCTCGGGAAGTGGCTGCAGAATGGAGGAATTCAGCCTCCGCTCAGCATCCGAGCCAAGGAAACCACAGGAAACCCTGCAGAGATAACTGAGGGAGTTATCTGATATGGAGCATCAGTGTGTGATGAGAAAAGCTGCATGTAAAACTGCTCCAAGCAGGAGGGACGGCCACAAAAGCTTCAAATATTCAGCACTGCAGAAGCCAAACTGCTCACATCATAGTGATTCAGGCATCTTAAACTGTTTAAGTTCTACTCAAACATGGGAAATTATTAAATTACAAGTTAAGTAGCATTTTTTTTATATTATTTGTGTTGTTGGTTCAGTTTTCTTTGAGAGCAACTAACCTAAAATACCAACAAATACATTGGCTTTCAGTGTTCTTCCTGTATGAAATTAAGTAAAATAATTAAGAGAAAGTGACATGAAGTTGTTTAGGAAACTTATTCAGGCTTCCTGAATCACAGTTTGCAGACTGTCTTCAGGCATTACTGGTGGTGAAGACAGAGAAATTAAGATAATAGGTCAATAAGCTTATATAGATGTGGCCTAACAAAGTTTAAAATGGTTACCAGGCAACCTAACCTGGGAATTTCCAAGTTTCATGCTAAATAAATTATTATTATTATTGGCATTTGTTTGACCCATCTGAGCTTTTTCAGTAAGTAGCATGTAGTTATCCTTAGTGGAAGAGAAGAGGGAGGCTGTAGTCAGCCAGTTTCTTTTTCTTGGGTTAGAGATTTACAAAGCAGCTCAACAAAAGCGTGCAATAAAGTATGCTTCATTTACCTTAAGCTCAATATGGCCAAAATATAACCAGGAGGAAATGTAGTCATGTTAAAGTGGCTCTAAGGCAAATTAGGCTCCGTTATGATGATGCACAGTTGAACAAACTGGGCTCATCTCCATTTTTCCCACATTAGTTTGGAATAAACTGCAGCAGCGTTGCCACAAGATGCTCCACTGTTGAGCTTAAGCTGCTTTTCTCACGTTTATGCCGTTTGTTTGAGCAGGTTTTTGTGCTTTATATGTTTTAAATGAGAACGGGTGATTCTCACAGGGATCTGGAAATAATTTTAAACACAAATCTTTCACAACATGGATGCAAATAAGCTTCTTAGTGGAGATCTCTGTGACCCCAGTGCTTTTCTAGCTTTGATAGATGGTGGAAAAGTCTGTTTTTATCATTTCTCAGTAACATTTAACGGATGGCTCATAAAAAAGGTCTGAAATGTGAATAAACTTGTAGGTTGTTGTAATTCTGAGGCATTACTGGTAAATTACAAATGTATAAAGATGCCTCACCAGTTTTTCAGATTTCCTACAGACACACACTTCCAGGTATAGAAAGTAAGCACGGTGAATATGCACCGTTCTGCAGCATTCCAGTTTAACAAGGAGGACCCAGGCAGTGACACTCCCTTTGTCCACACTCCGTTTGCACTTTAAAAATGGACTGTTTGAACCTTTTTAGGACAATATCAACCCTCAACCCAACATTTGTTTTATGGTAAGCGAGCGCTGATATGAGTTCAGGCCTTGTTTTATATTTATCCAGTTTAATTTGCTACTGAAAGCTCCCCGGCGAGACATTCATCCTCAATCGGCTGTGCTGTTATTACAGCTTGGATCAGGTATCTAAATAACTCGACACCTTTGCAGCCTGTCTGTCATACCTGCTGGTGATTGTGCCTCTCAAACTGCCTGTATTAGGAGCTCCACAGGAGCCTGTGTTGCCAGGTCTTGTGTGAATTCTCAGCACTACTGTGAAAAGTGACTCGTCCACGTCGGAATAATAACTAAGGTGAATTATCCGGCTCAGAAGAACCAGCCGCTGTACTTCATTCACAGGAATTCAGCAATGACAGCCCTCTCCCCATGGAGGCATAAACATGGAGTCCTCACTCACCATATCTATCCTCACTTACAGGTCTTGATCTGCAGACCTTAACATATAGTTTTCAGTGCTTGTGCCTACAGGTGGATGTTATGATTTTGGTCATCTTGTGAGTTTTGTCATGTAAAATTGTATTTTTCTCCAGTTGTATATTAAAATAAACAAATTAAGTCTCCCTAAATCTATTAAGTGCACAGAAATGATTTCAGATGTAATGCTGCATATTTCCATGACGCTTTTATGTGACATTAATTCTCCTTAACATGAGCAGGAATGATACTTTCTGATGGGAAGGCTTTGATGCTTCCGTTTATTCATTTATTCATCCATCAAAGATACAACTTAGTCAAAGTCGGGGTATGGAATGGTAAATGGACTCATAGTTATATAGCACTTTTCCAGTCTTAGCGACCGCTCAAAGCACTTTGCACTATGTAGTCACATCCACCCATTCACACACACATCGGGGGGCTAGTTGGAGTTCAGTGTCTAGTCCAAGGACAGCTGCCCTACAGCTGCCCTGAATCTGGAGCACATCCCAGGAATGGGCAGACAAGAAGCAGGATACATCCTGAACTGGACATCCTGCTAATCCAAAGCAGAAGTTGTTTTCTAGTTAAAATAATCCCTAAAAAGGCAAATAAAAGAGTGAAAAGATTTAAAATAAGCAACTGATGATTGAAAAATGATGAGACTGTCTTATCCTTTTTTTTTTTTTCAACAAAAGACAAATGAGAAATGCTGTGATGAATTATTTACATGTTATACAGCAATGAAGAGTCTGAATCAAAAATTGGGGCATTAGTAACCCTTAAAATGGTCGCATATAGTGAAATACAGCATAAATCAGGGCAGCTCTGAGGGCTGTGGACATGCAAGCAGCAGGTAAACTCTGAAAGTTTGCAGGACTGGAGTTTCCTATCCCTGATATAAATGATTCAATAAAGATGTTTTACAATAACATTAGATACACATTTACAATATTAGTAATGATTAAATAATTACAGGTCTAATGTGTCAGATTTCTGAAGTCTGCTGGCAAAGAAACAACGTTCAGTTTTGCAGAACCGTAGAATCAGTTTGTTGTTGAACGCTCCTAAAGTTGTGCAGCATGTTGCAGAAGTTCTGTCCTGCATGGTCCATAAGTTACGCCTTGCTCTACGTCCTCAATATGACATGAAAAACAAGCGACACTTTCACTTAACGTCTCAAATGCATTTATTTTCCAGTGAAAACGGATGAATGGGCCACTTTGCATGGTTATGTTGGCAGATTTGTAACCCTGGTGACACGGCGAGCGATTGATCAAACCGTTTACGCTTTCGGAGATTAGGTTAATGGTTAATGTGACATTATTGTGACTGTTCCTGTGACTTTTCTTTGGACCTAATTCCAGAAGAGCAAAGACACTGAAGTTTAGATGAGGAACAGAAGCAAATGATCAGAGTATCTAACTGGAGCTGCAGGTCGTTCATGTCCTGCTGAAATGATAAATGAGATTCCAACTGTCTTTCCATACCAACTCCATGGGAAGCAGTTTAACCTCTCTCTGCAGACAAAACCAGATTTATGGATCTGAAACTACATGCTGTATATTACCTATTCTGAATCCCCAGTCTGCGCCAATCAGATTATTAGGATGATGCATTAATATGTAAACAAACTAACTAATAACCTGGAAAAGCTTAATATTTCTGTTTCAGAAGAAAAAAAAACACGTGAGATTGGTATGTTTTTGTTGCACACACACCTCCACTCATGCAGCAGCTATTCTTTATCTTGTTTCCTCGGTCATCCATCCTACATACCTCCCGCTGTTTGGCCAGAAACTCACATAATATGTTTAGCAGTGATGCTGCTCAAGGCCACTTATGAAACAGTTGTTGGATTAACAGCAGAATCAATAAGAAAAGCAGTGGTCTTAATGGTCTTTTCTTTAGTGCGGTCTTTATTTAGTGCTTCACATGCACATGAGGTAAGCTTTATATCAGAGGTACCCAACTCTGGTCATTCTGCTCTACCTTCCTGCAACATTTAGATCCAACACACCTGAATGAGATGAATGGCTTGTTACAAACCACTGGATTACATGCAGAGGAGGGAATTCAGCTATTTCAGTCAGAATGAAAAGTAAATGAATGCTTATATTTTGAAGGAGTAGAACGTTTTTCATTCACTTCAGTCTGAGTTCTGCTTTTTCCACACTAAAAAAACACTGCATTTCTTAAAACTAACAATAAAGTGTTGCAGGAGAGATCTCACTTTTACTTATAAATACTCCATTTAAACAAAACTGGCCTAACAGTCTCAGGAAATGGGCTTCGTGCTTTTCTCTTTTTCCTGTCTTTCATTACTGCGTGAACTGATCAGTCCAGGTGTGTGTGTGCTCAGTGCCATCGTGGTCACAAGGTCGGGTTGTTTCATGAGCTCCAGCTCAACCAACAATCTGTTTTAGAGATAGTTTCAAATTGTAGGTTTACTTTACATGTAATTTACTTGTACTGTGGAAACCATTAAGTAATCTACTTAAAATCCATAGTTTTAATTCTTTTTTAAATAATTGTTTAAACTTGTTTTCATATATAGCAGAACATCACCCAAAACTTCCAAATGGCAAACCTGGAAGACTTAAAATAGGAATTACCATCTAAACTTTATTTATTTATATAGCCCTTTTCTTGCAACAGGCAACACAAAGTGCTTTACATCTATACATCGATAACACACAAAATGACACATGTTAGTAATAATAATAATAATAATAAAGTAATAATAATGTAAATAATAATAAAATGGTGGCATTGTTACGCACTCAGACTTTTGTTATGTTTTTTTTTTTTCTTGTGATCATTACTGTTATTTTTGTATATGCTTTTTATCTGCTTGTATAGCTTTTAATTGTGCTTCATAAATAAAGCTGACATTGACTTTTGGTTTCTTTCAGTAATTTGCTGCATTTGTTTAATCAGGAAGCTTTTAATTCTGTTGAGATTTAACAGAAATATTTTTCAGTTTTATTCAGCACTAAGCATCAGAATCGTTTTTCATCCGTCCCACCAGCTCAAATGAACTTTGACCTTATGCTTTTATTTCTTCATTGTTCACTTAACCAGGTTGTTTTGCAGCTCCAGTAAAGTAAAGCATCTGGGATTGGATACAGGTTGTTTCTGTGCATAAATACACGGACATGCCAGCCTGGATCGGGGAAAGTAGTCCCAGTAGTCTAAACTTCTCTGAACTCATTCTCTTGATCCTCCTCTTTTTGCATCTCTCTGTGCATCCTTCAGCATCTCCTCTCTTCTCTTTAGTTTATAAAACCGTTTTTATGCTACGCTGCCAAAGATCCAGTCCTGCATGACTTTGGGAAACAGCTTTGCCATGAAGCAAATAATGATCTATTCATGTTTGGGGTTCAGCATAATGCTCGCATACAACTGGCTGCGGTGTCGCAGTTACTGACGCAATATTTACGGTTAATCATAATTGTTGAATTTACTGTATTATACTTCAAAATAATTACTGAAACATAACTTTCCTTGCTTGGAAAATCAGACTAATGCCAAATCAGGAATGTATGTTAGTTTGTTTCTTATTTTTTTTTGTCTCCTATTATTTACATTTAATAATGTATAAATCAAAATGACTTCAAATGCACCACAGTCTCTATGGTTGCTGCATTTTGGAACTATGAATGTTAAATTTCAAATCACCACAAAAGGAGACACTTTTTGTAAAATATTAGGTCATAAAAACACTGACGTTACTCTTTAAATCTAGAATACTTTTCCTGTGCAATTACCGGTGGCAGGAAACTGCCTGTCTCAAACTAAAAAGAACTAAAAGAATTACGCAGAATTGTTTGCAAAAAAACTGTTTCGTCTCAGGTCTGGTTAAAAAACCCTCATGAGGGCTTCTCTGCATCTTCAGCTCATTCATCAACTGTGCCTCCGGAGCACATCATAGAAAGGTGGAGCTGATGTGGCCCAGTGGGGTCAGAGATATACTGCCCTGCATGTTCACACAGTCACATAGCTTCCTTTTCTGACATGTACACTGGCCCTATGGGGCACAAACCAGTTCGTAGAAACTATGGAGAAGATATAAGGAAGTATAGGTCTAAAAGAGTTTGACACAAGAGGAAAAAGGTCCAATCTGGACAAGCAGCACGTTGCTGGAATTTTATTAAATATATTCTGACATTTCCTTTCATCAGAGATTTTATTGATGCAAACAAATCTCATGTTACAAAGATTTATTTTTGTTTTGTGTCCTAACTGCAAGGCCTTCTTTGATTTTTGCATCTCTGACATGCGTTATGATGACACAGTAACCAAGCAGATGTTTTATTTGATACCACAAAGAAAATGCCGACATGCAAACAAATACGTTATGTGAAACAATCAAGCATCATCTACAAACATTTGACAAAGTTTACAGCATTCTGTATTGCGATGATTTGTGGAGCTGATCAATGAATTTTGTAAGAAAGGGAATTGATCTGCAACAATGGATAAAACAAAGGAACCCAGAATCAAGTAATTTAGTATTTTTCTTTAAAAGCTACAATAAATGACAGACATAATACTTTGTAAATTAAATTAACTTTCAAAAACATGCCTCACCTTCGCCGCACCACATTAAGAAATTCTGATTTTTGCAGCAATTGTTTACTATGTTTCCCTGTAAGAACTGAAATATATTTTTCAGTTATAACATGCCAACAAAACCTACAACTCCAATCTCCTAACTACCTCTGGAGGACTGAGAGATGATCTCCCAACCGTTGTAGAGTTGAGCTGAGCCCAGTCCTCAACTAGAAAAGTAAAATTAGAGCGTGAAATATTGTCTAGCCTCACAATGTGATTTGCATTTTCGGCTCACTTATGCCTCCTTACTTCCTGAGCCTTTTGTAAAACAAGGCTGCAACACTAAGGGCAGCTACGCAAACAAAGGCAAGAACACCAATAGTCACACCGAGCCCTTTAGCAGAGTTTTCTTCTCCGGTAACAAGAGGCTTCTCCTTGGACTCAGTGGTGTCCGCTTTGGTGACGATCTCCGGCGAGGTGATGGTGTAGGTCTTGGTGGCGCTCTCGTCAGAAGCGTCAAGGGTGCTTCTCTTTCTTCGCATGTTGCACTGCTTGAAGGCACTGCAGGTGCTTATCTCGCAGAGACGGGTGATGCAGTGGAGGTAGTAGGTGGACACGGTCTGGTTCTGCTGCTCAATGAAGCGGAAAGCTGGGAATTTAAAGCGGGCGACTTGGCTTTCTCCGTTCTTGATCATGGTTGTGAATTGATCCGTGTTGCAGGGGAGAAACAGGTTGAAGTAGCTGGAGTTGGAAGGGAGAGGGGAGATGGAGGCGTAGCACCGGTCCAGCAGGACATTGTATTGACCTGTCAAGTTGGTGGCTTTGACCTCCACAAACACATTGGTCCTCAGCTCGATTCCGAGCTGCGGAATGATCATCGGTACGGTGAAGTTGGCATCGCGGAAGAGCTTCATGCTCAAGGTGCTGATGAAACTCCCGTTGTTGTCCACGATTGCGATGGAGGAGGATGACACATCAATCTTGGTGTTGTTGATCAGATACTCTAGAGGGTAGGCACAGGAGTAAAAGTACTTCAACTCTGCGTTGTAAGTGATGGTGCCAATTGTAAGGTCAATGGAACGAACGACACCGCTGATGTTCACCGTTTGGATGTTGGAGAAGTCGGCAAAAACACCTGTCCCAGATGCACTGGTGGTCTTGAATAAGCTCCCACAGGCCTGAGTCGTGTTAAGGGGAAAATTGAAGCGAGCAACGGGTGGAGACGCAGACCCATCTAGGGTTGCTCTGCAGCCTGAGTCCATCTTGTTGTTCAGGATCAGGAGTGTCTCATTGTAGCCAGTATAGAGGACTGGGCAGACCTGAATCGCCAGAGAAATGGAGGAAGTGCCGCATTCAACTGTGATATCATCGAGCTTCGGTTGTCTTGCTTCTGCCCCACATTCAGCGATCGTCAGCTGGCTACTTCTGCCTATAAAGGAGAGTAAAAGTAACAGAATCTTCATTGTTGATTTTCACTGAGAGCAAACTTGACAAAACCTCGTCTCGACTGAAGGCTGCTAGTGAGTGTGTTTAGTCTTTAGCTTATAGGGGGTCTTTATAGGTATGTATGAGTTCTGGGATTGGTCCAAAATAAGGTCAAGTAGCCTTTGTTTTCAACAATTGTATTGTTTATGGAAGGAGAGCTCCAGTCTGGACCATGTCCTACAGGCAAGTGAAACCTGAATCATCATGCTACCTGGAATACAAAGACAATGAACTTGTTCTTTTGTTGATTTTGCCTTAAAAATAGATTACTGTGTCCTCCAGTACTGAGCCTCCATGAATTAAGTGAACATAACACTATGTGGTGACTTACTAAAGAACACAAACAATGCTGGGGCGGTTCTTTCATCCGGTTTGAGACGTGACAGTTTCAGCAATGGCCCAGTTCAATGTAAGGGAGGAACCAGTGAAGCCATTATTTACTTTGACATTTCTGTGACATTAATAGCTGAACTGTGATAAACAATATTTATCACCTTAAAACGTGTTTTTTTCTTTAATCAAACATCATTGAGGTGAAGTTTGTGGATAAATGAACAGAAGTGGTTAATTAAAGAAGTGAGGATCCACAAAAAATCAGCCAACAGCATTTTTAGTTTTTTTTTCAATTTAATTTTTCCTCTTTTTATTTAATCACTCATTTTTTTTCTTTCTTTTTAGGGAAGCTACACTTTTATTATGAATATTGAATTGGGTTTATTTGTGTTAAAACCAAAGCATTCTGAATTTCTTAGAAATAAAATAAACATTTAACTATGTGTTAAATATACATATATTTTAATTAAAGCAACATAACAGTTTTGGACTTTTGGACTTCTGACTTTTAAAT
>JBAMIG010000013.1:3829027-3848443 GCA_037177335.1 Kiunga ballochi | reverse complement strand
TGCTACCTAGCTATAACTTATCTGGCTACATGTTATCAGGCTACATGCTACCTAGCTATAACTTATCTGGCTACATGTTATCAGGCTACATGCTACCTAGCTATAACTTATCTGGCTACATGCTATCAGGCTACATGCTACTTAGCTATAACCTATCTGGCTACATGCTATCAGGCTACATGCTACTTAGCTATAACCTATCTGGCTACATGCTATCAGGCTACATGCTACCTCGCTGCATGCAACTAACAGATGTGTTTTTAAATGTGACAGGTGCACAACAGGCCTAAACCACACCAACGGGCTCTACTGCACCAGCTTTTGTAAATATAGGTTAATGAATGTTACAAGACAGCAGCAGATATAAAAACATTTTCAAGCCAAGATATTCATTTTTTGCAAATCCCATCTGGAGAAATTGTAAAAACGTTTTACATCAGATGTTTCCTTCAGTTGTTCAGTCATATTTCCATGCAACATGTGATGAGACTCTTTTAGTTCAGGTCTTTGAATCTGCATGTATCTTTAAACAACAAATTGTGTCATTTTCACAATGCTATCAGATGACGGACCCTGATCTGCCAGCACTGCATAACGGCTGGTGTGGATTTGAGATTAGGCCACAGCTGTCTCAGAGAACCTTATCGGCTGCCATGTTCGTGTTTCTCACAGAACCGGATAAACTTTCCATCCCTTGGGGGCCAGGACTGAATGGTCAGGACCATCTGACACCAGATCCCCCATGTGGAATTTGGGGAATGGCGCTGTCCTTCTGCCATGCAAAGCCCATCACAGGACGTGTCATCTCTGAACTGTGTTTATTTGTTGGCACCCTGTTGTGTACACCCAAGCATCAATTGTATGTTAAACTATTATAAAACCTTATAAATCTCAATTTCTCTTTTAAACATTGCAAAAAAAACCTGAGTGTCCTGTTGTATCTTTAATTAATCACCTCTGTCTGGCATTTTTTCCCCCTGCAAATTCACTCCCACGCTGCGACTTCCAAGTCCCAAATACACACACATAAACACGTTGCAGCTTGGGTTTGGTGACATGTGGTTGTGGCGGTGGAGGGCACTAAAAAGGCCCCAGTGATGAAAAACCTCCCAGCCGTCCTGGGAAGCCATCTTCTGTTTCACACCAGGCCAAATTTATGAGCTCAGCACTCAGCATCTCTGCTCTCCTGCTGAGATGAGGATCGAGCTTTAGAGAAAGACGTGTAGAACGAGAGGGAGGCATGGAGGAAATGGAGATGTAGAAAGGCAGTAATTGGTGGAGAGAGCGATATGAGTGGGTGATAAGAGGAAAGAAATAAACAAGAGTGCAGGTGAGAGATGCAAAGCAAGAATGGGCACCAAAGTTGGCCTGAAAATAAAGAGGAGGCTATTCAGGCACACAGTGAGAAACATTATAAACAAAGCACTGACTGTAGTTTAGTTTACTATAAAACTGTAATTACCAAGGAAACCAGACCGATTTGTAAAGTAAAATGACTTAAATCAAAGAGTTTGTCAGTACAAAGGTAGCATTTAGCTATTAGCTAAATGCTACTGTTAGCTATTTTAGCTTAAAAAAACAACTGTTAGCTATTTTAATGTCTGTTTATGTGACAGAGCCAAATAAATGACTTATAATTATAAAATAAATAGTAATTGCAGTAAGCAAACACGTTGAAAAACCAAAAACTGAAATTGAATCTTTTAAACACTTTAAATGACAACTTACAATCTGCTGGTTTGAACTTGTAATTGTCAACCTCAATAGGCTAGCCTACTTTAAAAGCAAAAAACTCAATACAATTATGATTTAAAAAAGAAAAAAGTGATCTGCTGAGGTTTAAAAGCACATTTATACTCAACACAGATGACAGAAAGTCAGTTTTGTCTGTCTTGTGCATTGGCTATGCTTATAATTTGGTGTATTTTAAGAGTCTTTGCAGATGCGTAGCTCAACGCAGACATACAAGCATTGCCACCAGAAATTATGAGGAGAGTACTGACTTATTTTGGCTCACATGCAACCAGTGGAAAGAACAAACCAATGAAAATACAGATATCGCCAAATAACATGTACCAGAAATAAGCTGTAATGATAAATGTTCTTGTTCTACTTATTCTGGTGTTTTTTGGATGGTGTCAACAGCCCAGAGAGGATCCAAACTCAGTGCTGCAATCTGGTGGATGAACATTACAGCAACGTAAAACATGCATGGACGTATTGAAGCATTTCAATCAGAGCTTCCATTTAGGGAAGCAAAATGACTTTAATTGTTTCACGTCGGGCAGCACATTAAGCCTTATAGATTTCTATAACTGTCATAAAACATAATCTATATATTTATGTCCTCATTTTTTTATTTATTCACTTTATCATAAATAACTACACATAGTTTCCCCCGTATTTCTTGTGACTCTACCTAAATAAGTGTTTTCACGCACAACAAAAAAATGAAAAACGTATGATAATAATGATATCATGATGATTAATGATCATAGAGCAGTTTTTTTTATAATCAAGTGCCTTTAAAAAAAACTTTAAATTGATATATATTTTTTTATTTTATAAAATAATGTATTCTGGCAGTGTTTTCCATCTTTGCAGTATTTACTGTACTTTGGTCAGTATAAGCCTTCCCTCCACAGCATAAGTTATGCTTATCAGAAGTAAAGTATTTTAATGAAATTTCCAACCACATTATCCAGCAGCACATATCTTCTAACAACTGAAAGACCTCTGCCCATCTTGCTGACCACTCTGGCAACATGTACTGAAAATAACAATGTATCAGCAACTAGTTCATGTAAAATCTTTATTTTGGGGTTTTCTAGTTGAGATTTGCCACAGGTTTACTCTCACCCTTACCTTCCTAATTTATTATAAACCTCCATTTTGCTGTTGTTTTGCACCATTTTCCCTTATTTGAACTGGTCACATGACCTGTATGTCATGTGTGTAGTACAAACATAGTGAGACCGGTGGTTGCATTTTAACCTTGTGTTTTTCCCATTTTCCAAAAGCTTTTGGCCCCGTTCTGTCAAAAAGCTCCCAGAGGATTGTAACAACAGAAGGATCATGCAACACTAAAATACCTAAAGTACCATTCATTCCCATGTTTCTTAAGTTGGTGATAAAACCCAACAGGAGGGACTTACTGACTGCCACACTGACAGATGATGGAAAAACTACTGTCATCCAAATGGCTGAAGCTCTGCCAGTGAGTGTAGTAAAAGCTTCGCTCGTAACATATGAGCATCTTATTAGTCAAAAACTTAACTCCTTGGTCCATTACGTCAAAGTGAAATCAACTCCTGCTGGTGAAGGTTCAAGTGGAAAGGGTCATTCATACTAATTAAAATCCCAAATGTCAGCCAAGAGTCTGGGTAAGTATTACCCGTCTTATCTCATCTCTATCTCAGCTCCTAACCTGACACCAAAAACTCAAAGCCTATCAAGCTACAGTGCAGACTGGTAGTTTGGAGAAAAGATGGGTCCCAGACAGGCAGCGAGGAGGGGAAAAAACAACAAAGACAATGATCACGGCCATAAATTATATTGCAGACACATCAACCTGTCCACGCAATCCGTAGGTCGAGTGTCAGCTGGTTTGGGAATGAAAACACTTAACCCCAGCATGGCTTAAAAGGTCATAACTCACACATCTCCTCTCTGACATGAGTTACAGCCTCTCGTTAGGACTGGACATCCCTGTCTCTCACCTTCTGCCTCTCCCTGCTCCCTCATTTGTGCAGCCGCTGCATGTATCTAATGCTGCAGAACAAGATCCTCTTACCAAACCTACCAGAATATTAGCCACAAGTGTTACTAAAAGGAAATGAAAGGAGTGCTGATGTCACAGACACTTTATTTTTACAAATCGCACACATGACGATACCATATGATACGGCTGCTTAATCTCCCACAGTGTAAATGTATCTTCTATTGAAGCAGGGCATGAGACGGCTTCGGTATGAGCCCCCCTGCCGGTTGATGGCGCTCTGCCTGGGAGATCCCCCGCCATCACCGAACTCGCCTGTGGTCTCTGACTCCCTCAACACTGATGCATGCAAAATGTTCAACCCATCCGACTCAGAAACCTCAACACAGCAGCCATCTCATTGGCTGGTGCTGCTTTTGCCATTAAGGCATCGTGGAAGGGCTTGAATCATAGACGTTCACTGGACTGCTGTGAGATGTCTGAAGGACTTAGATTTCTTTACGCAGTAATTTGGGGATATGAAATAAAATGTGCTGTCAGGACGGTGTAATTGAGCCGTGGGAGACGCTGTGAGCATGAAGGGAGATTTATCACCGTACAACAGCATGTTAGCCAAACAAAATGTTACTTGAGAGAAGCGAAAAGCCCTGCTGAAGCTGTGTAATAATGGACACATTCTCAGAGCGGGTGGTAGATAGTTAGACTCAGATAAAGACGTATGCAGCGGGGGGACAAAAAGAGAAGTAGAACCTTTTTATCCAGCCATCTCTGACACATGATGGTTGTCTTATCTCTGCAGCAGCTGAAAAGTCTTCTCCTCTTGTCTCTTGCGGCTGATGAAACAAGCGTGGAAAGAGAGTTTTTCATTGAAGATTGCATCTGTTTTTCTTTCCCTTTCTGTCATCTGATCAGGTGCTTTGCAGCAGCCACTGGAGATGAAATCTAGCAGTGTTTATTCAGGGAAAAAAGGTTATCGGCCATTTCTGAAGGCACTTAGCATCATGGAGGAGGACAAGGAGAGAACTGATGAACAGAAGCGTAAATTATGTGCAGGATCAGGAGAGAGGGATGAGAAAGAGAGAAGAGGTGAAGGAACACACAGAGTATGAAGGAGAGGAGGTTTACAGTAAGCATGGATCAGCTCCATGAATGATGCTTATGTCAGTGACCATTAAGTTTTTTGTATTAAATGTGTGCAGCTGGATTATTTTGCCTAAAATGGTGATATAAAAGCTTCAACTGCATTTTAAACATCTTTAAAAGCCAAAAAACTAAATAAATGTAGAATAATTCATTTAAAATGTTTATTTTGGTACTTTATCAATTTTATTTATTTTAATTTCATCCATTTTATTTTATTTTACTACAGTTTAATAATAATAATAATCTATTCCATTATTTAATTAACTTATTTGTACTTTTGCTTACAGTCAAAATGACAGATTAATGGCAATTTAGAAAACGAAACATCCAATTTTTTAAAGTCTGAAATCTTTATTTACCCCTTTAACAAAATATAATAAAACAACAATTTATTTTTTAGTATATTTCCTATTTATTACCATGAAATTGGTCAAAATCATTACAGTGTAATCTTCTGTTTTCTGTTATTCAAAGGGGTGCAGGAGACCAGTACCATATAGTGAAAAATAGTAAAGTTTCTGCCATAAAGTGATGCAATATGTCTCAAAAACGGTATCAAATATAATACATCAGGCCTTAAAGGGTTAAAAGATTCTGTGAAATGGTCAGATATTTACATTAATATAATTATCAAAGAAAACATTGTTCTTTTTAAAAAAAATAAGAAAAAAAACTATGAGTTCCTTCTGCAATCAAAGGGCGGCTGCAGAGATAAAAGAGGTCAACCTGCTTTTCTTGGCATCCGTCAACGTTTTGGCCGAGGGGTAAAACCCGAACCCCAGAAAGCGCCGGAGAGGCCCGATATGAGCAACAGCAGGTGGTATAAAAAGAAAACAAGAAGCAGAGGCATGGAAGACAAAGTGAGGGAACGGTTTGGAGATGGAGGGAGGTCTGTGTAATAGTTTTATTGAGTTAATCGCTGGAGTGAGACATCAGTGATGGCTAGAGGCGGCTGGCGGCTACGACCGTGATGCCAGAACCTGCTTTTTATGGCTGCTGAGCCCAAGCTGCAGGAACGCCAGCTCAGAGCCATGAAAGGAAAGACGACTTCAATTGAGTTATTGGACTGCAGAGTGAGGGAGGTGCAGAGAGCTCTTTTAACTTAATTAAACACTAATATGAAGCAGTCGTGCCTCTCCCCATTTTCAAGGGGGCTCTTATGTGTGAACTGTGTGTGTGTGTGGCTGGAGGTGAAGTCTTTGACAGAGATGTTTGTGGGCTTTGGACCCCCCTGGAGGATCCATCGCTGTTCTAGTCAGGGGTGTTATTAGGTTAGGATGGACAGATTAGTGTGTGTTTGTGTGTGAATGACTATTTGTGGCACTGAGTGTGTGTTTTGATGGCATTACTCTTATAGGATTAGTTAGAAGCCAATGGTGTGTGTGTGTGTGTGTGTGTGCATATGGAGCTGATCACTTGCATTAAAAAGAAAAGAACATAAATATATATTTATATTAGTTTTTACTGCCTTTTTTAAATGATAAAGTAACAATCAGCATCCCATCAAAATGACAGCCACTTCCTGGGATCTACTTGTTCTTACGCCTGCCATAGTTTTATGAGAAACACAGCAGAAGGATGTCAGCAGATGGGTTGTCATGGTGACAAGCCTCATTAAACATCTACAAATCATAACGCAGGAAGAGAGGAGAGACGCTTCCAGCAGGTACCGATGCTTCATTCGGATTTCACAAGCACCACATGTTTATGTTTGATGCATCCATACTGAATCAGGATCAATGATACCAGCTCAGTATCAGATCAGACATTAAATCCGAGGTTTTGCACAACTTCTACACTAAACCTCCTTCCTGTTTATTAAACAGGAGAAGTGACTCCTGTCTTTGAGCTCAGTTATATGTAAATGTCCCTCTCTAGGTGCACGGTGTGCCATCTAAATGCACTGATTCATCCGTATTATTCACTTTTATCCAATCCGCCTTGGTCCACGACGGCTCATGACCCACCGTAAACTTGTTTCCTTCGGTTCAAGGTGATCGCAACGGGTTATGTTCAGCTTTTCTGGATGTAGGCAGACAAATACCAGCTCTTTGATGGGCTTTTCCTTTTTTTTGGGTATTTTTGTTCTCTGGGAAATTTTAAACATAGTTTCTGCTTTAGCCAGTAAAAGAAAACCATGAGGGCAATGAGAGAAAGTTTGAATTACAGCAATATTATGTTACCATGACAACATGATGTTCCAGTTGGGGTCTTTTGTATACAAATGACAAAGATGCAACATGTTTAAACAGACATATGTCCATTATATAAACCTGCTCCTTTGTTTTTGGGGTCCTTCACATGGCATTGTTTTTAGACAGCAGATGTGATGAAGCACAGAGAGAAGATGAAAATCCATGTAAAAAAAAAAGATTCTTCTGAGCAGAGGTTATAATGTCTGGTCCAGGAAGAAGAAATCGGGTCTGGCAGCAGTTCCTACCAGTCACCAGACCAGTTGAAATGAATGGACATAGTTACAGGTACGCCTGTTAGTGAAAACACCTGTCCTAAATGTTCATGTAGATCCAAACACATGATTTCTACTTGCAGCCAGAGCTGCTGCTCTGCACATGAATTTGACTAGGATCTGGTTTTTACTTCCCTGTTTTCATCATTAGTTTTGCAGTAAAAAGGGAAAAAATGGTCTGTTCTTTGCCCCAAAAATGTCATCTATCTGGGCTCTGGTTGCTACGTAAAATGACTGGTAGAAGAAGAAGTTGCTGCATCTGTCCAAGCTCTGTCTCAATACATTTGCTGCACCTCCCTTTACTTTTTAGCTATTCAAAGTCTATAATATTACAACCCCAGATTTTATAATCAGACTGATTTGACTTAATCCTCCTGTTAAATCAGTCTGAATGAATTGTGCAACCAGTTTGCTGGTACACGTTGTGTCGAAGCGTCACTGCAGAAAATCCTACATGCCACAAATATCTGCATAATATAAAACCTCATTTTGAGAGACTTTGATGTCATATCCTGTTTATTTCAAATCAGGGTCATGGAAGCTGGAGCATATCCCAGTATTTAACAGTGAGGCAGGGTATGCTATAGATAAGTAACTATTCAGGCCAGCACTTCCTCCTCTGGTAAACCGAATACACATGGGAGGAAGCCATGGTACCAGGAGATGCGCACTCCACACAGAAAGGTTTAAACCATTCCTTGGTGACGGCTTGAACCAGCAACCTTGTTGCGTGAGGTGCTAATCACCACATGCACCATGCATCCCAGAGTGTGTGTGTGATTTTAGTGACACAACCTGCAAGCATGAAACTACCAACATTGTTATTGCTTCAAAAGCTGATTGAACAGCGATGTCCAAACAGGGTTACTACAATTTACAGAAATCACATCAATGTGTCAACAGGTTTGGACCGCACTTGCCAACAAGCTGCCCTTTAATCTGAGGAAAGCCTCTTAAACCTGCAGGACTGTGTTCCACTGGCTTTTACCCTCACTATTAACTCCCTATATCTATTTCCATCCATGTACCTTTCATGCATTTCAACATCCACCACCACTTTGACATGTCCGTCTCAGAAAGAGCAAGCCTTCCAGCTCAATCTTGAGTGGTCCTCAGTGTTTTGCAATATGTAATGGTATCTCACTTCGTCTGTCATTACATGATAGGAACGCCATTTACATCAACTTCTCCTAAATCTCTCTAGATTAGCCAGATGCCAGGAGGCTGTGGAGGTCTGGACTGAGGCTGCAGGTTATGTTTGGACTGATGTTAAAAGACAGGGCTGGTTTATTGGTTGGTCAGTGGTTGGTGTGTGTGTTACTGGCAGGAGGTCCAATCACTGACAGAGGGATTACAGCGAGCTCCAGTTCAAGCCTCTGTGCTGACAGACAACTTGCCCCTGAGAGTCAACACACACATACTGTGGAGAGACACTCTGCCTGCACTCTTGGTTGACCCTGTTGTGTGTGTGTGTCACAGGATGATTAGGCAACAAGCTGATCAATATTCCTCCAGTCTGATCAAACAGGAATCTTTTATCCCATAATAAGTTGTTTAAATGCAGGAGATGATTCAGATGTCTTTGGGTCGTTTTGGGAATTCTTTTGCGTTGATTTGGGAGGAAAATCCATGATATTAAACATGAAACAACACCTCCGGGTTCCCGATCAGGACGATTTAATGAACTAAAGAGAAATATGGAGCTGAAACTAAATACTCAAGTGTTTACCCGTTTAATGAAATGACTGACAACTCACTATTCTTACTGGGTGGTCTCCTGGTGGTGAGGGTGAGGAGGGGGTCGACAGGTTCTATGTTACCCTTTCAGCTATTTTTCAGGGAAATGACCGCATCGGCCACAACACGGGCCTGTTTCTGAGCCTGAAGGTAATTCTGTTGTTCAGAGCAGATATTTGGCACTGAGACGGGTTGAGACGGTTTTTCCTCCCCGAAGATGTTTGTGTCTTTCTTTCCGGGGGGCATTCCTCCACATTTCCCCATCTGGAGTCGCACACAGTGCTGCCTGGTTGCTGAGATGAGATCGGAGACGGTTTTTAGTCAGACAAAAGATGCTTTAAAGCACGGAGGTTTCAGAGGGATCTCACATTAACTCGCATCTGCTTTGAGACCATGTTTTATGGGGTGATGGCATCATTCATGCTTTTCTTAGGATTCATTTATTGTTTTGAATATTTTGTTTTGTAAAAATTAGTGAACTTCATCAGATTTGTCAGTTTTTTTCTTTTTAAACTACAAAACAAAACAAAAAAAGGCAAAAAGAAAATAAAAATTATTTTGCTAATTTATACTGTTAGAAATTTATATATATATATAATATATATATATATAAAATATATATATAAAAGTAATTGTACTATTTGAAATTTATTTAATTGGAACATAATTTATCTGGAGAAAACAGTTTCACTTCTCCAGATGACACAACATTAAATTATCATGTAAAATAATTTAATCAGTTCTTCTTTTTATTAAATTTCAAAAGATTAAGACACTACAAAGTGACCATACTCATAAAATTAGTTTATAAATGCATGTTTATGTACCTGACAGAAGGCTTGAATTGTTTCTGCATATTTAAGCTGCTATGTTTAATTCATTTAAAGGTAAGTAATAAATGCAGCCAAAAGACTTGGATAAATCAATGAGGCTAACTAGGAGGCTTTATCTTGGTGTCGTGATGCAATTGCCTGTTTTTTTATAATGCAAAAACCTTTTAACATCTGTAACCTGCCAGAAACTAGAGAATAAATCTTCACCACATGTAAATCCAGATTAAAAAAATTACTTTTTTATGCACCTATGAATGACATTTGCACAGTGACATCTTTTAATTTTTAAGTTAATTTATTCTTTTATTGTGATTTTTGCTAATTTTATGTAAAACGCTTTACATACATATAAACATGCCTAAATATTTCATATTCTATTATGATGGATTAACCATTTAAGACCTGATCCATAAAAAAGGTAAGAATAGAATTTTATAGTTTCATTCATTGCATAAGTGATATTTCAAAGTTATTATAGTAATTATTTTAGTATTTTTCTGCTTTCTGTCTCCATGAAGAGGCAGAAGACAAGAATCCATTCAGATTGTGTTTCAAGTTTTAACCAAATAGAAATGTATATGTGTGCATTATATATGTCTTTTATTGATTATTTATGTTTTCATTTCTGCATTTATTTGAGTAGCTAATGGCTACTGAAACAGAGTAGTGGGACATGTTGTGTCTCTCATGTTTGCCTATAAACAGTTTGTTCTAATACCTTTAACAAATAGGAGCACATCTCTGTACCTCAGAAGGAAAATCAATGCTTTACATTTATATTTAATTTTTCCTCAATTTTATTTTGAAAATACCAGTGCACTATCAAGCTTGGGCCAATTTATTCTATGTCAACCCCTAATGAAAGCCTGTTGCATCCTGTTTCTTGTCTGAGTTCTCTCCATCTAGTAAAAGTCAGTAACTTTTTGCCAAATAATATTTGTTTCCTTTCCTCTCTTTTTCTAACAATGTCCTCTTGTGGTTCTTCTTTGCATGATTAGCCTTTAATCTCAACTGAACTGTTCATCTGATGCAGTGCTGTGTAGAAAAACACTGTTATATGATGCCCAGGTCTCGTAGCCTTTGGACACCACAGGGCAGCAAAGCCTTCTGCAATGCACATAATGAATTTCCATGTGCCACTAAAACCAGTCTGAGTCACGGCATTTTCATGGAGTTTGGTTAATGTTATTTTAAAACCACTAAATTATGAGCATCGGTCTTTAATTAGCACCAAAATAGCATTTTGTATTTAAGCAGCAATTTATGAGCAGAGTTGACATATACAAATACAGTAGAGACGCATTATAAACATTTAAACGAGTAAAGTGTTGCATTACGGTTTGTTTATCTGCAGGATTTTTTTGCTTTACTTATGATGGTAATCATATCATGTGCAAAACAAACCTCTAACATAAATAATTTGTTTCTCAACATTGTTGACATGATGATGGGTGCCTGAAAAACATCTACACCTCTCTTTTGTTTATGAAACTACCTTAGCTGTATTAGCTCTAGCTGAGCTCCATCCCTCCATAATTTATAACTTAATCATGACTTTTAACAGGCATCCGTAACACGCTCACTTCCTGCTCCAAGCTAATAACCATATCCTTGCTAAAGGCTTAAAACAGCCATTGCCCTTTGCCCTTTCAGTGTCATACCTCACCCAGATGTAGGGCTTGACCGCTGGGCAGACTTCACAGGCATTCCTCAGGTTGTTTCTCATTTTGTCTGATTACTCCCCGTTTCCTCTGACTGGATCCGCCGTAGTTTTGACACCTTGATCTAATGCTAGACCAAACACAAAGCCTTGCACATGGCTGCCAGGATGGACTATTGATCATGTCTGTAATGCCCTGGAGAACGCTTCCTACAGCTTGTGCGGATGCTTGATAATTGGCCGCGTGTTTGGGTTTCTGCTGAACTACAACACTTGGTTTCCATAATGAGACGAAGAGTGAAGCGTGATTTTTGCAGACAGGTGGCTTTTTGGAAACAGGTGTTAGTAAATGATTGTTTTTCCAACTTATTCCACTGATTTTTGCTCTTTTTGGGGGCTTTTATTAGCTGAAATGCTAACCATAGCCATCATAAAGTTTTAAACCAAAGTACTTAAAAACATGTTACTGGAAAATGTGCGTTCATGTCGGCTCTACTTTTAAAAACCCCGCCCTGTGTTTTGACACGTGCGCCAAATATTTATAACGTGAGCCTCCAGATTTGTAGGATTACATAAAATAAGTAAACACTGCGGAGGAGTTGTGCGCGTGGTGTTTATGGTTATTTAGTGGACGTACACTAAATGAAAATAGTCCGATTTTTGTAGGAAAATGTGAGTTGAAACCCAGTGACGTCCCGACTGTCTCCTCTGGTTTGACTATTATTCATGTACAAAAACTTTCTGTCTGTGGCTTTTTTTCTTTTCTCTGCTGTATGGGTAAAGTTAGTGTTTTCTCGCACAGGAAATTGCATGTCTGTCAGGAGGATTGTGGGTCAGCGTCCTGTTCATAAATCATGGCTCTAACGGTGACCACGCAGCAACTTTATGTTACCTAAAACGGCTCTGCTCCCTTCAGTTTGCACCAACAAAAACCCTTTTTTTCAGCAGATTCGGCTCCTTTTGGCAACTTTCACATAACCTTAAGGTAACTTTTGTTTACAGATGTGTTATTTAACGCACTAAACTATTTGGATAGCATCTGACTCGTTTATACAAAACTGCATTGTCTCATTTCTTATGTCTTTTTTCCTTCCAACAACCAGCCAGCATAACTCTTTAAACAACCCTGCAGAGCTCCATTATAAAACAAAAAAATTAGGCCCAAATGAGTCAACACATTTTGTACGTGTGTGTGTGTGTGTGTATTCATTTTTGGTGTTTTAATGGACAAATGAATAGCATTCCAGTTCAGGAACATAGTGGCATTATTGTTCTCTGGGATAAACACAGTAGGCTCCTGCGTGGACTATAAAACTCCAGAATAAACAGCTTTCTCACAGTCTGGTATTGAATGTCTGTTTATGACTTGTAACAGAGCAGCAGCAGAGTAGCAGAGCCCTAAAATCACTAATTACATCAGCTATGTGGATTTGTTGGTAGAACTCTTAAAGGGGAGCACTAGTGTGTGTGTGTGTGTGTGTGTGTGTGTATAAGCCAATAAGCCTACTGTGTTTGTACCCTCATGTCTTAGAGAATATTTTACTTTCATTAAAACATTGATCCATTAGCTTGGTTTTAACCCGACGCCTTTCTCTGATGCAGGATAATGAGTTTGCTCTGTGTGTTGTGCACATGTGCATAGTGGTGTGTGTAGCTTTGTCGCACAAAAGAGCTGACACCAGAGAAACAAACAAGAAAAGATGGTTTCCTCTCCCCTGATCTCTACAGACTCTGGTTATTAAAACATGCTCCCATCTTCCGCAGAGATGACAAAAGGTGAGCTGCTGACCTCCTCGACATGTGCAGTGAGTTTTTTTCAGCTTACAGAGCCATAAAATCTCACAGAGAGAGGAAGATGATTTACCGTGAGAGCAGCAGATCTTTTATAATAATAAAATAATAATAATACATTTTATTTCAAGCCTTTCTGGACACCCAAGGACACCGTACAAAAAGAATCAAATAAAAACAGTCATCAAATAATTAGTTAAAACAGACAGTAATACATTCCAATAAAAGATAAATAAATAGATAAATAAACATGCAGGTAGATGGTTATCTGATTTATCTGATTAAGGTGATGTATTATCAATTAGCAAAACACACAAGTCCAGATTTTTTGTGAAAAATCACAGCAATAAGCTGCTGTGTTGCATGTAATCACACAAACAAACCATGAAGAAGGAAGTGTCTGAGAACAGCAAAGGGGTGGAAAACCCTGAGAAGACATGGAGAAAGGGAACATTCATAGCTGTGTGTGAGCAGCTATGCTGGCCGTCTCTGTGTGCACCATCACCTCATCACTCAGCGACCCGCCCAGCGGACGCTGCTGCTGAAGCAGCCGCATTACAACTACGTCGCATCACACTGAGCCATCACCTCATAGCTCACATCCTCTCATGAGTGTTGGACACAGATTTAACACAAAGCCCATCACTGGGATGACTGGTGGCGTCTCCAGCTGATGGATGGCCTGCTTGATGGTTGAAGCTGCTTTTCTTTCTAACTGAATGCAGTTTTCATGGTTCTGAGCTCATCGTAGGCAGATGAAGTGAAATATACTGCTGGAAGGGATTCCTTAAGAAACCCGGGTAACCCGATGAGCTAGCTGTTAGATCAGATTTTATATATAAATACATATTTCTATGTTGATGTACAGAAATGTGGGGTTTTTATTCACTAAAGGTGCTGAAAAGGTCCATAGAATCCACTGTCTTCTGTTTATCAGACACTTTCTGTGCAGACACCTGGTTATATTTCTACATTCTCACCTGAACTCAGGTGGCTGCATTTTCCCAGAATCCCGTTTTACACTTTGATGTCCTGAAAATGATGAAAAGCAATCTTGCAATGTGATTTATTTATTCACTGAGCTTACTCGTTTTTTTAAGACAAAATAAGGAAGTAAACTTTTGGTGCATGATATTTTATACCTAACACCATAACAATTAAAACATTCATTATAAAGCATTTTTTTATATATATTAAAGCAAAGAACAAAGTGCTTTACACATTTAAAAGTAGCCACACACCCTCTTCATCCTACCACCGCACCATACACACACACACACACACATTAATACACACACTAGTCAATATTTTGTACAAAAACTTGATGAAAACATACGAGCCGGGTCAGAAAACAGAACTCGCCTGCACCAGGCGTCCTGCATGTCATCAGTTTATTTGTAGAATCTCCAAAAACACCAACAAGTGTTTTATATACGTTTATAATCTATAATTTATCTATAGTTGACTTGTGTTAAGCACTGGGTCTGTTTTATGATCAACTGTAAAAATTGGTTTCAAGAAGAAAAAAAAACATTTATGATTGTTGTAAAATAATAAGAGATTTAACAGTTAAAGGTTATAATTTTCTAAATGTATTATTATTAGTTTGGATTACTCAAACGGTTTTCACCATCATCCCAGATTTTCCCATAACCGCTTCCTCCACCTTTGAGCTGGGATGAATTCCCAACATTCCCTGAGTTACAGTCCAAAACCCAAATGACTCGATTCCTCATTGAAATCTGCTACCAAGAGATGACACCCTGCAGATCAAAATCACAAATATCATTTAACTTTGTGTTTTCAGGATTTTTTCTCTTATACAGAAAATTATTTCAGGGTTTAAACAAGAAATTTAAAGAGCGGCTGATTTAATTTATTAGATAAATCTCTGAATATACTTTGTCATGGTGTCAACACCTCCAATAGGAAAATAAACATGTGCTAGCTTGTCCCAAAGTTTCTTTCTCTTATCCCTTCTCACTACAGCTTGAAGGACACACCATCATGACTCAGGAGTGGAGATGACATTCTCTGCTTGTTAAAGGGAATTGCTGCACAAGTCTTTTGGCAGCTGTTAGATGATAAATAAGGCAACGTAGTGAAATGTTCCAAAAAGTGAATGTTTATCTGATAGAAACAGGAAAGCAGAAATTATAACGATGTAATGAACAGAATGTGCTTTGTGTCCGCTTCTCTGTTTGATGCAAAAGGCAGAGGCAGAAGATGCACTTTTTCATAGGTGCATTTTCCTCATTATGGGGCTTATTTCTGATTGACTGGTGAAGCAAAATGTAAGCAGATGAAAACAAGGTTTTTAGGAGGATAAAGGGAAACAGTTCTGGGTGATTGGATGGTTCTAATCAGTCACTGGGTTTATGTTTCTTCAGAGAGGTTACAATTCGGATCAGATGTGCAGTTTTCACACAGACCATAAAAAGATGTTCTCGTTATAACGTGCATTTAGATTTTTTTGGTGTTTAAAAGTAAAAAATGATGTGCAAAGAATTGTTGCACTTTTCCAAAAATCATAAATACAGCTGCGTGGGACTTTTTTTTCTCTCTTTTCAGTTAATCCCACCTAAAATATTTTCATTCTCAATACAGGGATATGTGTAACTTTAGACCACTAGGGGGCACTAAACCTGAAACTTTCCACAGGCCACAGGCTAAATCAGGCCGTCTCCATCTGTGTACTGTACATGTCATACTTGTTTCTATTAAAGATAATTGTCTTTTTAGTTCTTTAATATTTACTTCTTTTATAGGAAATGCATTAATTTCATGCAAAACGGCCAAACTTACACAAACTATTTAGTAAGTCCGTTTAGTTTTGCTCTGTAGTGTAGCTAACTAGCTTCAGTTAGCTTCATTTAGCTTGTACTAAAGAGTTCAATAAAGACACGTGATAACATTAATTAAATTAAAACACACAAACAGACAACATAGCAATTAACTCCCACCCCCCATTGCATTCACTGACGCGCAGTTATGCACACACACACACACACACACCCAACGCTCATTCCACCCAACCTACACCCACCCGGACCATGACTCCCAGCAGTTTTTACTCTCTTACTACATTCAGACTTGACTAAGTTTGAATGGAAGAGGAGGTAAAAGTAGCACAAAGCAGAGTCCTCTGTGTTTATAGTCACATGATCCACTGAGAGAGGAATCCACTCCTGCAGCCGCATCAAAGCACCTACATGTGTCAAGTACTACGACCCAAGAAATCCTACCTTATTGCTAATAATTAGGGTAAAAATTTAGGTCAGAATTTATACAATATCCCTTTATGTATCACTAGTTCTGTTTTAGCACCACCCTGTATTTTACTAGCCAGAAAACAAAGTAGGGGTTTAGGTTTCACTGAGAAACAAACAGAACAGAGAGAAAGATGTGATTTATGGCCATTTAAAAGAGCCTAAATTTAAGGAGCCATTCCTTTTAAAGAACCATTTAAAATACTCATCCTTTCCTTTCCTATTTTATTTTATTTTATTTTATTTTATTTTAAATACCATCAGGGTAATTTTTATCGAGGAAGAATTTGCTGTTATCAATTATAAGACATTTGAATCGTTTAACAAAAACACAACCTAGCAATTTTATACTCTGCTGATGAAAATTATTCTGAATAATATAAAATAATATATATTTATAATATTATAAAAGAGTCATTTATTAAATGCTTTTAGTACAAACCTTTTAAAGAGAAGTTTGCAAACAAATGACTCAGTTGTGCTCTCATCATACGTTTAAAAGAGCCTTTCCAAAGAATCAATATCCTCATTATCAGAATCTTTACACCTTTGGGTTTTGTGTTATCATGTAGGACAATTGCAAAAACAATCAGCAAAGCAACCATTGGAATAAATGTTTGATCTGAATGAGTGACGAGCATACAACCTGTTTTTATTCTTATTATTATTTATATGAGCATAGCTATTGATTAATCGTTAAATCAAAGAAATTCTAACACATCCCTGACATTGTGTAGGGCCAGGAGGGATGCATGTCATCACCTGGACTTTCACAGACGCATATTGAAATTCATGATCTTTTTTTTTTATCTTAGAATAAGGATCACAATAATAAATCCTTCCACTGAGCGAAAGAGTGCAGAAACCTCTCTTCAGGAAAAATAAAGTCTTAGATTACAGATCTGAAAGAACAAGATGATAAATTAGCATTTTCTTGATAAATTCTTTATTCTTTACACCATGGTAATGCATTTGGTCAAAAACAAGAAAACAGTTATTAACTACAATAATTATGACACAATTTCAGTACATAAAAAACACTGTGATAAAAAATAGAGGAGGAAAAAGAATTAATTAACATCTACTTAAAAAAACAAACTTGATGGTCTTATCTATACAGATATTCAAAATAGATACACCTACATATCATTTCATATAATTTTCTGTAAACACTTAAACTGAAGAAAGTTTGAACAAGATTTAAGATCGTTTTTGAGTGAGTTTCATTATTTTACACCAACCAATGAAAGACTCATTTGTTTGAGTGTAATTCTTGCAAATAGATGTTTAAAGTCACAATTTCTCCTGCTTATGTCATTATTTATAGTAAAATAAAAAAGCTTGTAATCCAAGTGAAAACAAAAAATGCTTTGTTTTGTGCTTATATGTTTTCTTTAAAACTACATTTTCAGAATTTCATTCTCAAAATATAGAATCCAAAAGCAGCAGGTTCCTCCAGTTGTGATGATTCTTCATCTATAAGGCATTCACAGTATGGACATTTATAAAAAGACACAAAGGACTGCGCAGCAGTTATATAGAATAACCTTCATACCAAAAGCAGAATGAGTTTGGCTGCATACAGTCTATTTGTAGTGTTAAAAGGTCACATTAAATATATTAATATGGAAAGTTACAGTATCATTAAGCTAGCTTGTTATATCACTCCACTTCAGTCGGACGGTTTAAGACTTGCTGTGAAAACTCGACTGACAGCTGAGCGGCTGTAAGACGAGGCCTGTGGTCTCCACCTGCGTCTAATTCCAGCACAGCTGATATCCTGTTTGTGTGCAGCTCACATCACATCACTGGCTGCACCACAACAAATTAGCATCTATAAACCTCATTGGGATTACATCATGTGATGCTAACAGGCTATTATTTGATATCAACGTAATTACCAGTAAGTGAGTTTCAATGTGTCCAAATGTAAAAAAAAAAAAAAAATTATTTGTTTTTTTTTTAAGCCTTAAAACTCCTTATACAGGAAATGATATTTCATATTTTTCTGCAGCACCATTTACAAAAGCCAGAACTGCAGCATCAGTGACTGCTATTAAAGATCTGGACAAATCAGACACATTTTCTTAAAGGTTAATCTTGAGTTACATTTTAACAGCTTTATAAATGTTAAATGTGGGACATTAAAAGTGCTTTGACGTCTGCATAGAATGGACTTCCTCTGTCTTGCTCCTCTCTGACCTGTGGTCCCAACTCGCTGCGAGCTGAGCTCTGTGGCAGGTGTGTGTAAACTGAACACCGAGACATAAGCCTGGATCTCAAAAGGCCTGAAACATAATAATGGCAAGGCAAGACTGCCACCTAGTGAATAAAAGATAGCTTCTATCTGCATCTGCTTCTTCTTGCATTACATGTGATCATGGGCCATCATTTCTGGAAAGGTCGAAGCAGACATGCTGCCGACTCCTGCTTACACCTTGCTTTGCCTGATGTTTGTCGTATAAACCAATCCGGAAGTTTATGGCTTCACCAAAGTTTAATAAAGGAGACCGGATGGGTCATTTACTAAGTTTTAAGCAGCTTATCATGAAGAAATTAGTTTTATGCAGCATAAATCAGGGATAATATTCCCAGCACATGGATTTTATCTTTAATGGGGAGTATTAGCATTTAAAAACAATAAATAACTAAATAAATGTTTCAGATAACTGTGAAAGACTGGTGACCTGTCCAGAGGCACCCTGGACAGGTCACCATGTCCCCGAACATCTCTACTAGTCCGATAGAGGACACCACGTCCCCGAACATCTCTACTAGTCCGATAGAGGACACCACGT
>JBAMIG010000013.1:3814003-3825886 GCA_037177335.1 Kiunga ballochi | reverse complement strand
CTCTTCTATCTGACTTTGATCTATCCAGCTCTTTGCCACACCTCAGCACTGAAGATACTGGGAAACCAATGGAAAATTTATTTACAAAAAAAATATAAAAAATCTCGCCCTTCAGGAAAACACCTGTGTCTCATAGGACAATATCTGTGTCCTACCAAACCTGCAGCATCTGGCACTTATCTATGCTGTTCCCTGTTTGATTTCCTACTTGTGTTTTTTATTCTCTGATGTACTTTGGATAAAAGCATCAGCTAAATAGAATAGAATAGAATAGAATGCATTATACATGTCATAATATATTTCATGGCAAAGAAAACAGAGTAGACTAGATATAATTTAAATCACATTGAAGGACAACAGAACGCTGCATAAATAAGATTTTATTAACTCTTCTTTTGCATGCTTTTGGAAATGCTTCAGTTGTAAAGTTAAACCTAAAGGACAAAACATTGTGAAAGAGAAAAAATGGACTGTCTGTAATCTAAATTTGAGTTAGTGTCAGCATTAAGGACCCATAAATTTAGTTTATTTATTAAATAATTTTCTAATTAATCAGCCGATTATTTGGCTATCTGAATTTAAAACATCCATATTGATCGGGCCATATCGCGCTCTCTTACTCTACAAGCAGCCAGCTTTCATCCGAACATGTGATTTCACACCCAAACAGAAACACAACTCTTACTTGAGAAGGAAAAACAAGCAGCGGCAGACGAGCTCCACCTCCAGACCCTGCTGGATGTAGCTGCTGAAAAGCTTCAGCAGCTTGGGGACGTAAGGAAACGGCAACACCAGCAGAGAAACCTCCAGCTCACTGGCGATCACAGCAGAGGTTTAGTTTAAAAGCAGAGAGGAAGACAACCAGATGGCTCAGAGTTCAGCTCTTACCTCGATCTGACCTTCTTTATCACGTCTAAAATGTAGCGAGATGGCTGCAACACAAACAGCAACATATTCACATGTAAAACTGACCAATGTTTTGATATAATTACATTAAATTAATGGAGCAATATGAAAACTCACTGAGATATTCCCAAAGGCCACAAGGATGGGGTTGGGTTTCGGAGGAGGGACCTGGGGGAGCGAGAAACAAAAAGGGATGTTTAAAGATTTTTATGCAGGTCTGAATATGAGCGTAAAACAAAGCTCCACCTCGTTCCCCGCTCTTTCACTGATGTACTTATACTCCTCCATCTTCCTGACTTCCTCTTTGTAAAGCTCCAGAGCTTCCATGATCTGCTCTGCCTGCAGAAGAAATCACACCAGAAGGTCAGCATTTCACCTGGACAGGTAAACACAACTTCATAACAAGCAGATAACGTAACACTTTACCCATTAAAAAAGCAGGGAGCTAAATCTGTATTTTCCCCATTTTCTATCAAGCTTTTTATTTGCTCTGTTTAAACTAAATTATTAGCAGCTCTTTCTATACTTTTTCTATTTCAGTCGTTTTTTTGTAATAAATAAAAAATGTTGCTAAATTATAATTTGGTATACAAGTAATTTTTCATATAACTGAGTTGAAAAAATAAATACGAACTAAACATTTATGGACAAATGAAAAACACTTTTAGGTGCAGAAGTCAAAACACCAGATTTCAGTGATTCTTTAAGACATCATGCAAAATCCACTTTTTTAGCCTTTAAATCCATGTTTTTGTGAACTTCTAAGTGTTTAAATGCAGAAAATGATGCTACACATTTATCTTTATATTCTTTGTGATGAATTCCTGCTTTACACATTTATTCCCATCCTTTCCTAACTCATCTTTCTATCCTCGCATGTCTGCATGCAGACGAGGTGAAAACACTCACAGCTTTAACCGTCTCCACCGTCTTCTTGCCAGCCGGTGCTGCTTCTCTCTCCGTCTCTCCAGGAACCTGCAGAGTGAAACATAAACGTTCAACACACAACCAAATACTGCAGAGATGCACAGAAATTGAACCATTTAGACTTTATTTAAGGTTTCAGAGGCTGAGATCTGTGAAGTGAACATGTCTGATAGCTGAAAAGATGGCGCTCACCACTGGAGCATCCCCTTTGCCCAGGCTTTCTTCAAACTCTGCTTCTCTCTCCTGTCGAGTCCAAAAAAAAACAAATTAGACACAAAGAAGCTGTGTGTTTCCTGTTACATGAGCCTCGTTTCCACCGCGGGGTCTGGATCAGGAGGGGATCAGGTGGTTTAGTTTGGTAAACCCTGACCAAACCCTTACCTGGTAGGTGTGTCAGCTACGTAACGGTGTGATGTCATAGCAGCACAACACTTTGAATTATAACAAAGAACGAGAAGCAGAAACAAAAAAAGAGGAGAATATTCCCAGTGGATCAAGCTCCATCCTTTCAGGTTGGTTTGGTAAGTCTGACATCCAATGGAAGGGTCCCAAAACAGTAAGATGAGTCAGCACTTTGTACAAACCCACTTCCCCCTCCAGTCAGTGGAAACGGTAATCTCCATCCTGCATCTTTACCATCTCACGTTCCTCCTCCAGGATGATGGGCTCCCGTGTCCGTTCCCACAGACGCAGTGACTTATCATGAGATGCCGACACCAGATGATCACCGTTCGGGCTGATTGCCAGGCACCAGACCTCCCGATGGTGGCCCTTCAAAGCAGAGACATTTCTGCATGTCTTATCATCACTCATCTCATTATTCTATCAACAGCTTTACTTATAATACAGTAAATCAGTTAAACTTTAGTTTATGCTTCATATTAACTGCAGCTTTTCAGTATTTCACTGAACAGGGTGAGGAAGGTCATCACCTCCAGTGTCTGTATGTGCTCAAACTTGTCGGCGTCCCACTGTTTGATCTTCTTGTCCTTCCCTGCTGTGAAGAACAGATGAGTCTTGGGGACAAACTGGAGAAACATGACGCTGTGGAGAACAAACAGGATGACAAAGAGGGAGGTCAAGACAGGCAAGATGGGGAAAACTCCACGGAAAAGAAGAAAAAGAAAATATGCATCAGCAAGAAACTCAGCTGGGACTCCGGCGAAGGAAAGAAAGCAAAACAGGAAGGGGTGGAAAAAAGGTCAAATGGAAGAAATTGTGACGAAACAAGCAGAAATGATAACAGGGATCAGAAAGGAAGTGAAGAAACGCAGAGCAATGTGGACGATCCAGGAGAAAAGGAATGAAAGAGCAGCTGGTGAGACGTTAACGGGATCAGATCGCTGTCCCTGACCACCAGAGGTGAGTCAGAGCTGGAAACCTAATGATTGCATCACCGCATGCTGGGTGGTACCTGTCGTCATGAGCAAACAGGGATCTGTGACAGTCGCCGAAGTCCAAACCCCAGATCTTCACGTTTCTGTCAGCAGAGCCGGTGGCAATAAGCGTGTTATCCTGTTAAACGAGAGGAAGAGGCAATTACACACACACACACACACACACACACGCTGCTGGAGACCAATATCAGAACTGGATCTGAACACAAAACACTAAGAACAAATAAAAAAACACATATTTCAGACGGCTCATTTTCTGAGTTCGATCCTCTGACGTCATATTGAGACATTCAGTCTTTCTAATTTTATACTGGGAATTATTTTCCAGTGCATTTTGGTGAAATGCTCCTTTTATAAGCACTCATTACTAATTAACCTCATTAAATTTCCTCCAGGTGTTTCTTTTTCATTCCAGTGACTTTCCAGCTATTTCTTTGCAGACTTTTCACAGATATGTTGGTGACAGCAAATGTCTCAGTGTCCTCTATGTTGTTCACGTCTTACTGGGAATAAAATGTGGATTCATGCTCTAGAAGCAGTACGTTTCTAAAACTGCTTCGTTTTTTCACCTTTGTGCACCTCTGGCTATAACCAGATTCAGAAAGTAGAAATCCTGTCTGGCAGCGGCTCCAACCAGCTAATCTGCCAGGTAACCGAGCCCGGTAGTGAAAACACCTGTTCTAAATGTACAGAAGCAAAAACATGGTAAAACTGGGACTTTATGACACTTCTGGCCTCCAAATCTGTCATGGTGGGTTCCAACTCCAGTCCTGGAGATCTATCATCTACTAACTTTTAGATGCATCCTTTCTTCAACACACCTGAATTTTCTCTGCAACCCACATGTGTTAGACACAAGCTGCATCTAAAAGCTCAAAGACTGAATCTGTGCTCACCTGGTTTCAGGTTTTCCCGTTTGCAAACAAGAAACTTCCATTCATAATGGATGAGACAGCTGATAAATAATCTTATAAATAATTTTTCCCATGTGTAATAGAGGTTATAAAAACCCACCTGGGTCTTTACTCCTGCCCTGTCCGATCATTAATACTCAGAATGAGATTTTTGCTTCTGCGTGTTGAGCGTACTCACGTGTGAAATGTCCAGACAGAGGACGGGCAGCTTGTGTCCATACAGAGACAGGAAAAACTGAAGCAGCAAAGAGAGGTTTTGGTTAGGAGTCGTTTATATCACGGTGCTTTGGAGACCATCACTCTGCCTGCTTTGATGCTGGACAAGATAAAAAAAGAGCATTGTGTGTTCAGCACCGCAGGGAACATAAAGGAAGTCTGATCTGCTGCATAACAGAAAAAAGAAGCTGATCTGCATTAAACAGTAATCCTTCAGTATTTCTTTGTGCTATTCGGGTGTAAATGTCCCCTTTAAGGACTTTCTAAACTTCTGCCTTTTGTTCTGTCTGATGATCACACACCGTTCTGGGCTCAGGGGAGGATTTATCCCTCCATCAGTCCTGATCCCACTGATTTCCACTCCACTCCAGTTCTTGTGTCATGTGGCTTTTTTTCCCTTGTTTGTCTCGTTCTGCATCCCTTAAGCATGACTTTCAGACCCCTTCCATGCAGGCCGACTGTCCAGATGCATCCATCAGTTCTTTGTTGGATGTTTTATGGACAAACCCTCCAGACATTGTTCACTTTTTCCTTTTTTGCTCTAAAACTTGTTCTTTTGTCTCAACTTGTCCAGTTTCCTTTAAGCAAAACAGCTGAGATTTGGCACTTTTGTAAATCAGATAACTGGTGCAAAAATACTATTTTATGTCAAAAATGTTATTCTTAGTTCTTTGAATTGATTATGTATCAGCACAACACTGGTTCTTCCCTTCACTTCGGTCTTTTTTATGCTGGAATGATTGATCGATCAGTGTTAGGAGGCTTATTAAACTAAAGAGGCAGATAAAATCAAAGACTTGGACTTAAAATAAGTGAAAATCTACAAATAAATCTGGCTGCTTAGAAACAAAACAAAGAAATGAGTGTATTAAAGCACGAGTTAGACGTGGAGACGCACCTTTAGCGTGTCCGTGTAGAAAATCTTCACTGTGCTGTCTAACAAAGACACGGCCAGCAGCCTGTGATCAGGAGAAAACTTCACACACAAAACGTCCTCCTCTAACTGCAGAGTCCGAGCGTGTTTCACCGTCAGCCTCCTGTGCAACACACACACACACACACACACACACACACACACACACAATGACACGTTTTTTATTCACTTCCAACTCTTTACAAGGTCAAACTGATTAATAACAGCGGACAGTTAAAGCCCAATAAGAGGAAAATTCCCCCGCCTGTGAGAAAAACATGCAAATGAGCAGACCACAACCACAAACATCTTACTTCTGGCCCGTCTCCTGGTTCTTTATCAGCTCAAACTCCCAAAATTTCACCGTCTTATCTGCACTTCCTGTGATGATCCCCCTCTGTCAGACACGCACAAAACAACAGAGGAAAAGGCCTATTTAGAAACACCTGAGAAGGTAGTAAGATGTGTATGACTGTAGATCAGGGGTCACCAACTCCGGTCCTCGAGGGCTACCACCCAGAAGGTTTTAGTGTTTTCCTGGTGCATCACACTTGATTCAAATGAAGATCTTCTCCAATAATTTGTTTTCATCTTCTGCACCTGCTTATTAATGAGCCATTGATTTTAATCAGGTGTGTTGTAACAGGAAAACCCTAAAAGCTTCTGGATGGTAGCCCTCAAGGACCGGAGTTGGTGACCCCTGCTGTAGAGGGATGCTTGTCCAGCAGGCTTACCTGGTCTGGGGCCAGACACAGAGACCACAGGGCTCCATCATGGGCATCTACTGTCTCCAGAAGACTTCCTGAGGCCAGCTCAAAGATCTGCAGCTTCCCACTCTGATGTGGAAAAACAGAGCTTTAAAGCCACACTGGCCTCTTACGCACTCCTCCTAAGCAGTAAAAAGTACCTTTGTTCCCAGGATGATCTGTCTGTCTCCAGGCACAAACAGGGAGCTGAGGGCGTACTCACACGCCATGGTACGAATCACCTGCAGAGTGGACCTGTGAGGCAGAATTTCAGGATCTTTTACTGAGCCAGGAGAAGCTAACAGCCTGAAGCAGTTTGTTCTGGGAACAATCACCTGTTCCAGACTTTCACCGTGTCCCCAGAGGCAGAGAGGACAGCCAGATTGTCTGAACTGAAGGCCAGCGTGCGGACGTCGGTGCGGTGGCCCCCCAACGTGAGGCGAGCCGTCTTATTGGCTGTGGGGGTCTTGTCTGTAGTCTTAAGGCTGTATGTTTCCACAGTGTTGTTCTGCAGCAGCAGCGCCACCTTCAGCTCGCCGCCTGCACATGACAGACAGTCCACCCACCTGGTTGGGGACAGAAGAGACGCATTGCACATTGTTTCTTATTAAAACCTTGTTTTGCAGTGTAGTTTTTCCCACGCTGACCTGATTTTGGCAGAAGCCTTGATGTTGGTTAGCCTGAGGATCTCGTCCTTTAGCATCCTCTCCACCACCGGCTCTGCCGTCTGCTCGCCTGCATCTTCCTGAGCTCTGCAGCAGGAAGCAGCAACACGATGAGGACAGCTGCAGGTCCACTAACAGAAGTGCAGTACAAACTAAAATGACAGTTTAACGTGTAGCAAACAGCTTGAAGTAGATGGAGTGATGGACATCCTTGTTATTTATGTCAGACCTTGAGGCTTTTGCCACAATGTTTTGCTGTGTTTTGTGCAATGAAAACGTGTCCAGTCTAAAATAAGCCACCCATGTTTAGTTAGTTATGGTTCAGCCTTAAATAACAAGGATGAAGTGAACTAACAAAGCTGCGACTGCAAGAGATTTTCTGATGATTCTGTCTTTATTTATATAAATGAACCATAAAAAAGACTCATTGCTTTTTTTCCTTCATTTATTTATTTCGTTTTCTTTAACTCAGTAACTTGTGCTTTAACTTTGATGTGTGGGTTAGGAGCTGCTCTATATGGCTTTATTTGGCCCCTGAGGGCGAATATGTTGTCTGGGTTTGATGCCACATTCACATCACAGATTCTGAGTTATGAGTGGCGTTTAGTACCACAGCAACAGCCTAGGAAGGCTTAAGGAGATGCTTTTCAGTCAGTTTCTGAGGACTTTCACTGATGAAATCAGATATGCTGGTAGTAAAGCATCTGAAACCATGAATCTCTGAGTCTTTCTGTAATTTATTATTTTATCTGGGAGAACTTTGATTGAGAAATATTTAGGTTTGAACTAACACTGGAACTAAACCACTCCTTTATTCCGGTGTCTTATAAATGTGTCTCGTGATGGGAAAGCTTAATTTAGCTAATGTGACACTAAGGAGGAAAACACAAACATGATGAGTACTCAGCAGTGTGTTTGCTTATTGTCCATCTACATCTGCAACAAAATGCCTTAAATTAAGGTTTAATGCATACTTTTATTAATATATTATATTATATTATATTATATTATATTATATTATATTATATTATATTATATTATATTATATTGTATATAACAAGAGATTATTGTGGCTAGTAAAGACGTATTTTGAGCTATAAGCAAAAATGTCTTTCTGGGCACCATTTTTAGACACTCATTAATAAACAAGTATCCATGGAGGATCTTGCTCTGATAAAAACCTTATTTTGGTACATTTGTGCCAAATCCCACGCTTCTGCTGGACTATATTTGCTGTGGGACAAGATGACAAGAGAAAACATTAATAAAGGACTTAGATGATGGCTTGTTGTGCAGAATGAGCTGGATGGGTTTGGATCAGTGAGTACTGAATCCCAATCAGAGCAACAGAAAGCCATCTGAACACAGCGCCTCCTCTCTGCTTACTTTGCTGCCTTCTTCTTAGCTTTCTTCAGCTTCTTGGCCCTTTTCTTCTGAACTTCCTCCTCTGATAGCACGGTGAAAACCTCCAGCACCGAATCGTTGCCCTGATCCAGATGTGAGAGATGTGCACAATGTTAAGTGATGAATGTGAGTTATGATGACACAGTAAAATCACAATGTTTGCTCAGCAGTGCAAATAAAACCGTGTTAAATCTTCTCAATATGATGCACAAATGAAAAGAAAGGAAATTATTTCCTTAAACTTTTGGTGTAAACTGAAAGCAGCTGACGGTCCAGACAAGAACGTGCCTCAGCGTCACGCTGTTTGACTTTAAACAGACCATCATCATGAGATGGGTCACGCTCCTTTACACCTCTGCTGTCAAGCAGAAATCTTAAAAAAAAAAATAGTTAAAAAACATAAAATCAGTGGATAAAAGTGAATAAAAATTTTGGATTTGGATGCTATTTTTTTTATCTAAGCAGCTTTGGATGAAAGGCCCGCTGAACCATGCACACCCCTCCAGAAACATGACGTGGAGCAGGGCACATCCACACCTCCACCTGACCTGGACATGCAGAATTTATTATGTTTATTCAGCTTCTGCACTTCATCCCATCATCTTAGTTTGTGTCTAGTTGTGTGATTTGCATGAATGACAAAACTGATTCTGAGAAACCAGGAGAAAAGCCTCACTTTGCTTTGGTTATTGACTTTAAATGTAATACAGCTACTACAGAGCAGTATGTGTGTTTGTGTATTACGTGAGAAATGACATAAACGTCAGCCGGTCCCGTGTTGTGATGCTGCACCTGTAACCCTGCAGGACTTGTTTTATTTGCATTGTCTCCATGAGGACGCATCAGGCCGTCCGTATACGCCGACACTCACGTGGCACGCGATGATTCTGGCTCTGGCGTCTGTTGTCATGGAAACCACTCGGTCCCGGGCCTCTCTCAGGATGGAGCCAGACTTCTTACAGCTTAAGACGCGCTGAGAAAACGTACGTCCAAGCAGAAGCTCAGTGACACAAACAAACCCATCTCAGCACCATTTTATCTCTCTGAGACACGCATGATCACCCGGGCTGCCATCTTTTACTTTCACAGAACTCTTACCTCTTCGAGATCTTCATCCTGCCCTTCATCTTCCTCATCATCGTCATCCAGCAGAGTTTTGCCCCTCTTCCCTTTGGGCTCCCCCAGCGCTCTTTCCTGAGCAGGAAGTAAGGAACTTTCTGTTAAATTCTCCTCCTCTACCCATTCCTCAGTGGGAGTTTTGGTTGTTTTTATCCTGTTTTTATAAATAAGCTCTTCATCTCAGTCAGGTAACTGTTGCATGCTCTTCCTCACCTCTTCCAGATAAGTGATGTCCCATGCTCGGAGCTCACTGTCGGCTGAGCCGGTTAGCAGCCGCTTCTCCTGGTCCAACAGCACCGCGCCCCAAACCTAACAGGAAAACAACACATGACACAGATTCCTCTGAGGGACATTTCCTGGTTTGACACGTTGATGGGAATCTTCTGCCAGAGGAACCAAAGACAAATCTTTTAAATAAAGACCATTTTTGACGTCTTTGTGAATCTAAATGTTTTCTGCCTGCTAAAGACAGCAGGAGACGCATACGTAATGGTGCCTTTGTGCTTTTGCTGTTTCTGTGGATAGAAAGCGCCGTTCAAAACATCCCCAGAATCCGCTCTGAATACGTTGTAAGGACGCGCCCTAAAGATGCCCTGCTGCAGGCACCAGACTGAATCTGCAGTCCCAGAACTCACCGTTATGCAGGTCCAAAAGATAAGAAACATCATCTCTGTTTTGTCATTTTGTGAAACATGCAGATCAGCATCCATGTCCGGGTCGTCATTATGAAGGTTTATAGCAAAAAGTGTCCGATTTGCATGATTGTGTAACGATGACTTGCTAATACTTTCCTAATTGTATTATTACTGTAAAGCTTGTTGTTGTTGTTGTGCAGGTTATTTAGCAGTCTGTGAGTTAAGCCAAACCAGTTACACCTGCATTACAAACGGCTCTGAGGAGGAAGAGAAGAAGCTGCCATCGATGTTTTCCCCTCCTTCATCTGTTCAGCAAGGAGTGTAAGAAATGCATGAATATATTGAGTTCACACTGCACAGGCAGATGTGTGATCAGCTAGTGTGTGTGTGTGTGATGGTTCCTGAACTTCTCACTGCACATCGGTACAAATGAGTCGGTCGGCTGCAATAAGAAAAAGTTACAGCAGTAAGATTGCCTGCAGCAATCATTTTAGTTTGTTTCTACTGGACGACGTCAGTGAGAGAGACTCATTCAGAGGCAGCGGTGCCTTTACCTGCAACGTTTCACACATTTGTAGTCAAAGAGAACTAGCAAGCCCAGAGGAAAGGAACGTGAACGGGGACGGCTTGCTTTAAGCGCACACAGAAACATCTGGATGAAACGAGTCTGCACATCAAGATAATTGTTCTGTAGAAATTAGGGCTGGGCAATTAATCGATTTAATCCATTTTTTTTTTTGCTGCTCCAGCACCTTTTGGGCTTCCGTAGATTAGTGATGTCAGCGCTCTCCCGCCGGTTTCCCACAATACTGCATAAACATGGCAGCTAGCAAGGAAGAGCTTGTCCCCAAAAAAGGCGTCGTTTCCTCTGCTGTTTGGAACTGGTGTGGCTTTGCAAATTCGGATTTGGAGCAACAAACACCACGCTGTAAAATATGTTTAAAGGCCGTTGCTACCAAAGGTGGGAGCACAACAAATTTATTCCAACACCTTAAACAAAAGCACTCTGTGAAGTGGGAGAAACTGTCCGCTCTACGAGATGCGCAAAAAAACAGCAGCACACTGTATTCCCTACGAAAAGACTGGGTCGCGATGGAAAGCAATCACGGATGCGGTCGCTTTGTATATCGCCATTTATATACAACGTGCCTATTTATACAGTGGAAAAGCCCGGCTTTATTAACCTCTTAAGAACTTTAGACTTAAACTTAAGTATGTCCTACCTAGTCGGAAATATTTTGCCGAAGTTGCCTTGCCTCACCTTTATAACTGCACACTGTTTTGTACTGGGTTTTTTGTTTGTTTGTTTGTTTTTTACAGTGGGGGGGAAATTGATTTAAAATTGAAAATCGGATTTGGTATAAAATAATCAGAGATTTTATTTTTAGGCCATATCGCCCAGCCCTAGTAGAAATTCATGTTTTATCTGTGAAAGACTGATTATGGTATTTTTATTATATTAGTTGGTTAGGTCTCAGAATGACATCATCTATCATATTATCAATAATCAAAATCCTTTCTGAGATAATTAATCACATGATATAATTTGGTACGGTGACAGGCCAACATATGAATGCATGATGAGTACAGCTAGTCCTTGAAGGCCGCAGTCCTGCAAGCGTTGGGGCTTTTCCTGCTGATACACACCTGAAACACAACAGACTTAATTAGCAGGCTTGAGCAGAGCGTTCCATCAAACTGCACTAGTTTGCTAGTTACACAGTCACGTGTTGCAGCAGGGAAAGTCCTCACACTTACAGGTCTGCAACCCTCAAAAGACCGGAGTTGCCGTCCCTGAGCTGGATCTATACTTAAATAAAATGGTAATGAAAACAGGAGTGCACATCAACCCTCCGTGCACCTAGCCAGAGCTTATGCACACACACGAGTATAAATCCAGAAGGTCTCACCTCACTGCGATGGCCCACCATGGTCTTAAAGCAGTGCTGCGTGTCCAAATCCCACCACTTCACAAAAGTGTCCTTAGAACTGTACAACACAAGCACACACACACACACTGTTAGTAAAGGAAGAAGTCTTA
>JBAMIG010000013.1:3783572-3802714 GCA_037177335.1 Kiunga ballochi | reverse complement strand
ATGGATGGATGGACAGATAGATGGATAGATAGTTTTCTGGGAAATTGATCCCTGTTATAAAGAATCCATTAAACATTCCTGAATCCAGGCATTGATCTGATTCAACCCCAAAAAGCTAATCACACCTTCCTTTATCTCACGATTCTCTGGAAACATCATCTCAGCTGTGCTAACAGAAGCTGTTGTCCTTCTTTCTGTCGCAGCACTGGCGACGTTGCGCTGCTGAACTGCACCGGCATCGTCAACACGAGCAACGAGTCGCTGAACGACAAGAACCCCGTGTCTGACAGCATCCATCAGCTGGCCGGACCCGAGCTGCGGGACGATCTGCTCAAACTCAAAGGTACAGTGAAAAGAAAACACAGGAGGGGGAAAATGTGTGTTTGATTCAGGCACAACATAAATCGAGTCCATCCTGTTTTTATAATGAGGTTTTTATAGATATAAACAAACACCTGATGTTGAGTTGAATTTAATTCAATGGTTCTTACTGCAGCACTGTCTGTCCCTTTATACATCCTTTAAGATGGATCAGCTGGAAATTGTCTTTCTGGAGCATCAGTTTCAATTCATTACCCATGTTACTGGTTTTTTATATATATATATAAAAAACATTTAATAAATCTTCCTCTATGCTGTCTGATGATGTCATCATTTGTTTGTGCGCAGGATGTCGAACAGGGGAGGTGAAGCTGACTAAAGGCTTTAATCTGGCAGCGAGGTTCATCATCCACACAGTGGGACCAAAGTACAAAGCCAAGTACAGGACGGCGGCAGAGAGCTCGCTGTACAGCTGCTACAGGAACATCATGCAACTGGCCGTGTAAGCACGCTCCACCGAAGCAGCCGTTCTGACCATTCCTCTAGCCATGTTTTTATGACTTTTCAGGCGTCTCAGTGTTTAATAAAGGTATTTCAGGGGGAAAAAAGTGTTTTTTTTCCTGTATTTGACATCACAGCTGCAGCTGTTTGGGGAATTTTTAACCTTATTGTGTTGTTTGCTGGTGGATGTTTTGCTTTTTGTCCCTCTGGTTTAAAACAGACAGAGAAATGATGAAACGCGATCACTGTTCAGATAAGAAATCCATCTATAAAATGAAAAAGCAGACTTTTGTATCATAGTTTATTTGGAGAAAAGTTGCTGCTATGGCTTTAACAGTATCTGACTGGACATGGAGGATGTTTTCTTTGTTTTTTAAGCATATTTTCAGTCAAACGGGGGCAGTTTGAATGATGAAAGCTGCATAAAGTAGCAAAAACACAGTGCAGCGCCGCAGTGACTCGGAGGATCCCCGTGGTGCTGAAAAGGTTAACAAAGCTTTTTGTTCTGGTCTCTACAGGGAGCAGTCAATGGCGTCTGTCGGCCTGTGTGTGGTGAGCACAACCAAAAGAGGTTACCCACTGGAGGATGCTACGCACATCGCTTTCAGTAAGAAAAAACCAAACAAAAGCAGCTTTTTATTCTTTATCACATTTTTTATCTATATTTTTGAGTTTGTTCCTACAGTTTTTCCCTCCTTGCAGAGGAAAAACAACCTGTTTGTCTGATCTCAGATCTGCTTCTTAGAGTTTCCATCCTAAATGTACTCGGTTGATGGTGTGCAGATGGTAGTGTGGGTTTGTGTAAAAATATGTCAAATAAACAGTAGATCAGGGATGAACAACGCCGAACCTCAAGGGCTGCCGTCTTGCAAGTGTGAGAACTTTTCCTGCTCACATCAGACTTAATTAACTTGATATCAAGTGTGCTAATTACCCATTGATTTGAGGTTATGAGTGCAGGCCTGTAGTTTTCCATCCCTGTTGTAGATTATTTAAATGTTCTATCCTTATTTCTGACTTGCTAAACATAAGGAAAAAACAATTTAGTCCCCACTCTTAAATTTATATTTGACTTGGTTTTTTTTGTCTTTGTGAAAATTAAAAATGAAATACAAATAATGGAAAAAAAGACCAAACAAACACATCATGAACTGCTCCACCTGGCTGATTGGTGTGAATGAAATGCTCCCAACAAGAGAGCAGTGGGTTAAAACAATAGAAAGGGTTATGAAATGATTCATAAAGAAAAGAAAATCTGAAGTTCAGCAAAGTACGCTCACATTGTAGCAACTTTCCCATTAAATCCAATGGGAAAACGTTTCTAAACTGGGGATGTGGGAACAAAATGGGAAGGTTGTAAAAGGAAACATGGAAGGAAGATGTTCCTAGAATCAGAGCAGAATATTAGAAAAATACCCAGAAACAGGAGTCTGTGAGGAATCATGTGAAGGAAACAGGAAAAGCAGAACATAAGCATCACTGAGCATCCCAGCGGGCTACAGAGAAGCGGTCATCATGGACTGAAACTGGAGTTTAGTGCTGAGTCAGCAATCTGGACTGGTGAAGCTTTTATCCGGTGCATCTCCAGTGGAAAAACATCAACAAGCAGATTTTTTACAAATGATTATATGGAGATGAGCAGATATCATGTTTTCCATCAATCCAGAGGTCTGGTGATGAATCTTCATCATGATGATGTTTATGTACACGGTGGCAAGCCACCAGGATCCCAGTTTATCCTCATTCATGATGGAAACTTCAGGGGAAGGGAGGGGGATCCAGGCTGTTCCAAATGCAAGGAGTAAAACAGCAAAATAATCCTGTTTTTCATGATTTCATCATTTTTTTCTGACCTGGAAAGCAAATAGCCAAAAAGTTTATTTATTCCTGACATGGAAGCATCATTAACGGCATGGACACCCTGTAGGTTGTAGCATGTTACACCTGTTACCAGTATATTAAGGTGTCTGTTGTTGAGTTAAAAAGAAAAAAGACACTTATATCATGAAACCTGCCTCTAACCAGGTAGCAGCTTCTATCTGCTCTGCTCAGCCTAAATGCAGACAGCGCCCTCTGCTGGAGGAAGATGATACGACATCAATGCTTTAGCTTGTACAGATTTTCAGAATCATTTTGATTTATTCAAATCAGTCCGCTCAAAGAAATGCATTTTATTCTTTTTTTATTGGAGGGATGAATTAAAATGAGCTTCCTGCATCAGGTAATTGTGTCAGTGTGTTGATGTGTCCACAGGAACGGTTCGCCGCTTCCTGGAGAATCACGGCAACAGCATTGAGACGGTGGTGTTTGCAGTGTTTGAGACCGAGGAGGTTTGTATGTTCTTACTAAACCTCAGTTAAACTGAAGCGAATGTATCTGTTAGTGCGAATAGATTTAGCAGAATCTGAAATATAGAGACATTAATGTCACTTTAAGATTTTAAAAATGTTTCTATGAGCAGCAGTGTTTTACACACAGCATCACATTCACTGAATAAAAAGCCCTTTTTTAACTGTTAAACTTTAACCTGGCTGTTACTTGTTATGAATCGGCTTTCATGAAATGCTCCGAGAGGATTTTATGTCACTTTTTTGTAAACATAAAACATGACAGAAATAACATTTTATTAACAGTTATCATCTGGTTTTAGTTGTGTGTGTTGGAGGAAGTTTGCTTACTCCTGTTAAACACGTAAATACTGAAATATCGTGTGTGTGAATGTTATTTCAGTCTGTATATAAGAAGTTGCTTCCTCTGTACTACCCTCGCTGTGAGGAAGAGGAGAAGGCCTGCCTGCCCCTCATCCCAGCGGACATCGGTAACTCTGAGGGTGAACCCGTCGTCCCAGAGAGGCAGATCCGCATCACAGAGAAACCCGGCACCCTGGAAGGTCATTTGACTGCTCTGAAAGTGCTTCACATCAATGCCAGCTGTTTATTTATAAAAGAGGACGCCATGTTTTTGCATGTGGTAGATGTTACATCTGGAAACCAGTTTTTCAACTTTTTAAGTCTCTTTGGCTAGAAAAGTTAGCAGAACGAGCACATATGCATGATTTCTGCCTGTTTACAGTCCACTGTGAGGACAGAATAGCTGTTAATAAGGGAAAATGGTGCATTTTTCTGTGTGTAAAAGTTGTTTTCTTTTTTATTTAATTCACTCATAAGACCACACAGTTAGCTGGTCATCCAGACATTCAGCCTGCTACATATCAGCTACAGCATCACATGTACTGCAAAGATGACATGGATTAAACATGCATAAAACGATGTTTTAATTATGGTGCTTAATGAAACTGTTGTAGGTCATGGAAAAAGTGAGGAAGATCATTGCAGCTTGTCACACTGTTACCCTTACACTCTTCCATCTCTCCTGACAGACAGACATGTATCTGCTGCATGTTATGAAGAGATTCAGCTGTTCACCTACAAGCCTGATGTTTGTGTTTTAGTCTTGTTGTTCTAACAGGGTCATCTCATTTGCTCCTAAATGACAGGACGGGATTTTTTTCTGTTTTACTTCAAATTCGTTTGGATTTCTTTATGCAGGGACGTGTCACAAAGCAGTTTTACAGCTTTTAAATGGCAAAAATGAACAAAGAAATGATCAAAATGTCCGTATTAGTGGAAGTTGATAGTTATTTTATTAGATTGTATTTATAAAGTGCTTTCTGTAAAAACATCCAAGGCATTCAGCAGTTTGCAGGAAGCAATAAAAAAAACAACCTTTAAGAAATTAAATGAAAAGATAAAAAGGTGTGAGGAATTAGGATTTTCCACAAAGGCAGATATATAAATAATGTTAATCTTGATTTGAAACAGCCTGCAGATTAAGTTAACAGGATTAGTTTAAGTCCAGTTAATGCACCAGTTTAGCATCACACCACACCTTACATATCATTTAGAGATGGAGAGTATGACTGACTTTAATGCATCTGATCTGTTACACCTTTATCATGTGTTTTCCACAAACCAGAAAGTTAGGCTTTAGACGTTCCATTCACATGGCTCATAGCACCACAGCTCACTCCTTTAGCCGCTGTAGTATGAAAGGATTGGAAATAGCATCACTGCTGCCGACTGTCGGTTGACCCGTTCACCAAACCGTATATTTTACCAGGTAAAGGTTATAGTGGAGCAATGAGTACCATGAATCCTCAGCTTCATTTGCTTGTTTCGCATCTTTCACACCTTAAACTGTACTTTGCATGACCTCTAATCTACTCCCCCCTGGCCTTTGCTTGCAGGGCTAATGTTAGGCTTTGGTGAGCTGCACTGCAGAATTAGCTCAAGCCCATGCGGTGGGGAGGGTTTGTGGTCTGCATGTTAAGCTTGTTGTCTCCATTGAACTCGAGTGTGATGTCTGCTGATGCGATGCTTCAAAGCGGGGAAATCTGGCTTTAGGGTGTTGATCCAAAGCAAACAGGCTCCCTGCTATTAAAAGCCAATAACACGCTGATGTGCGTACGCACCAGCAGACATACACGGTCTGGGTAAAATGAGTCCAAAATGTGCAGTTGTCAGGCTGCAGAATTGAAGCTGAGCGTACTGTTGATTGAGTTTATTGCTTCAGTGTCAAATTTTATACAAATAATCATAACTAGATGTCATATGAGCTGATTGATCAGGATTCAGTGTAGTAAATAAACAAAAACATGCAAATATTGTGATATTCATAATAAAAAAAGAAATAAACAGTTGAGATTTGAAGGGGAAGATGTCATACCCATGATCAGAATCATACTTTATGTAAGTTTTCATTCTGTTTTTATGTTTTTATTTCAGAAGAACTTGGTTTTTTGTTTGTACATTTGCATTGTGAAGGCCGGCTTTGTTTGAACAGGTTGCAGTTCTGTGTTTCTAACCCTCCTGGATCCATTCAAACGAATCCGTTGAATCAAAAGCTAATAAACAAAAAGCCATTTATTTATTTTTCCAGATGACTGCGAAGAGGAGAGCCTGGAACTGGATCTGGGTCAGGTTGGGAATCATGCCTTCGCCAAGATGGAAGGTGATGTGGACAAACAGCGGAAGCAGATCCTGCAGGGCCAGATGTCAGAGGCAGCCATGCAGAAACAACACCAGAGAAAGTAAGAGAGGCAGTGCTTCTTTTTCACTTTGACACATTACTCATCTGCTAAAAAATAACTTTCTGGCTTTAAAGTTGTGCCAGATGCTACAGAGAAGTAAAGCATGTGTAAAAGCAGGGCTAGTCTGTAGTTATGGTGTGTATTCAGCTGTGTAACCACTCGCTGAAGCATAGAGGATAACCGTTCTGTTTCTGATCCTGCAGCTACAGTCGCTGGCTGGGCCGAGCGAGAGCCGAGGATCTGTCGGACATCGCTGCTCTGAAAGCTTTATATCAGACCGGTGGGTCTCTGCGTGTGAGAGACGGGATGTCACAGAGACCAGTCGCATCTTAGACTCTTATAAGGTTGCTTGTGTGGCTAAAAGGGGTTTTTATCTGGTGAGAAGTTGTGGTGGAGCGATACAATTATCAGACAATAAGATGAGAAATTTTAAAGTTATTTAAAACAACGTTTGAGGACAAATAAAGATAAAATGGGATAAGTTTTAAAAGCAGAAAGGGAAAGTTCTAGTGTGAGGAATTACCAGTTGTTTTTTTAAAAGCCAAAGGCAAATAGAAACATCTAGAGCGCTTAATCCAGTTCAGGGTCACAGTAAAGATGAGTCCAATCCCAGCAATTATCAGGCGAGAAGCAGCCTGCACAGCTCAGCAGTCCATCGCAGGAACTGTGCTTTAAACCCGGCTAGTTATTTTCCCTTTTGCAGCTGTAAGGTGCATTTGTTTGTGTTTACCAGCAGGGGGCGGTGTTTGCACAGCTTCAGCCCCTTCAGAATGAGTTTCATTCTTAAAAGTCTCATATGAAGCTATATTTATCACCTCTGTGGGACTTCTGTTGTCATATTATGGCTAAAGGCCTTAAGAAATATGACGAGCCGCCTCTGCTGAGCTAACATCATAACTTAATAGAATATTTATCAGGCGGACCCCTTTCAATGTCTGTTTAGACATCTACAAATAAAGGCTTTTAGGGTTTCTTTGTAAAAATAGAACAAAAAAATTTAATTAATCTTAAATATCAAAGTAATGATCATGGTAATGCAGTTAAATGCTTTATCTTTCTTTATCCAAACACAGCATTCTGGCAGGAACAAATGATGCCATGCAGTAAGCATTGTGTTTTTAAAGCGCTGCTTCTAAAACCTCACAAGTTTTATTTAATTCAGGCTAAAATCAAACTACATTAAATCTGTTCCCATTAAATAAAGGAGTTCCCATTAAAATCTGCTTTGCAGAAGCAAGATGTCCACACTGAACAGTTGTGGCTTTGTGTTTGTAGGTGTGGATTTATGTGGCCGGACAGTGGTGGTTGTGGTTGGACGAAACATCCCAGTGACCCTCATCGATCTGGAAAAGGTAGCCGAAGCTGCACAGACCTCTGCCATGTCTTTTTGTTTGTTTGTTTTTTGCCACTGACTATGGGCATCATTTTAGAGCTCAAATGGCCAAAATGATCTTTTTATTCATGCGTTCATTTTCCACACAGCTTGACCCAGCTCAGGCTCGCCTGGAAGCTGGAGCCAAACCCAGCTATTAGACCAAAATAATCTCCATCTGCCCACATTAAAGGCTCCTTTAAACAACTCCTGCCTCATTTTCCTCATTTTATTTCTGAGATTTCCTGGAGATGCAGATAAAATCCATAACGTTTGAGCTGTGTTGTCTCCAGGCAGATTTTCTATATGCGTCTGATCTTTTAATCTTTTATTAATGCATGTGATTATCATTAATTGTCTATTCTTAGCTGCATATTTTGAGCATCTGGGATTTGTCACTGCATGCAAACATGCACGGCGAAATACAAATGTTTATGATCAGATTTTCATTTCATACCAAACTCAAACGCTACATGGTGAGAGCCGTGACCCTACAGCTGTGAGGTCACCACACTGTTAACCCGACCCAACAAGCTCACCTCGTCTTTGGGTTAGCGAAGCCGGATTTATCTCACTTCCTCATCGCTGCGATGACACGCTTAAAAATGCACAAACAGTTCAATGAAAAGGTAGATCTGCACAAATCTGCAGTGAAACCCGACTGAAAGCCTCAGAGAGCAGGAGGTTTGCAGGGCAGTAAGCTCACTAAACGGTTTGGCTTTGTGTGCAGGCGCTGCTGTACTTCATCCATGTGCTGGATCCCATCACAGTGAAGGATTATGTGATGGTTTACTTCCACACTCTGACCGAAGAGCACAACCATCTGGACGCAGACTTCCTCAAAAGCCTCTACGACATCGTCGATACAAAGTCAGCCTGACTTGTTACTCACCATCACTTTGTGTTAAATGCATGCCGGCAATGTTTTTAATAGATTTCTGCTTTTTTTTATCTTCAATCAAACACAAACCCAGTAAGTTTAGATATTAGCCTGAATGATCTGCCTTTAACAACCTAAAATATTACTAAGAAGGCATTTCTTTAAAGAAAGTCTTATTTTAAAAGACTGATCAGCTGCAACATCTTAAGAAAAGTGTCGTATTCTGACGAGTTTTTTGTCCTCACTGCTTTTCCTCTGATCAAACTGACCTCAGCAGCAGAAATACTCTTCCTACTCCTGCTTTTTAATGCAAATCTGGAGCCACAGTTTAGAAAACCTGAAATTAAATATGATGTAGTGCCTGCAGATCTTTTATTTCATGGTTCAGAGTTTTAAACATTTTTCTGTTATTTTTTCTCTGCAGTGCCGTAAAGCACTGCTCAGTGTTGCATATTAGGAATTTAAGCCGACAGGCTTTTCTTATCAGAACCAGAATAAACAGTATTTTCATTACTAGGAATTTGGTTTGGTTTGACACTGCCAACATATAACATTAGGATTGAAGAACTGTTTAAGAGGAAGAAAGTAAGAAAAATGTACATAAAAGTAGTAGTAATGTATTTACATGAATGTGCAGGCTGAGTGACAGTAAGGCGGTGTGTGTTAATATAACACCTGTGTGCTTGGATGTAGAATAATATAACTGTTTTAGGCTGTTTAAAGTGTTTTTCGTTGTTGTTTGTGCCGAGCATTAATCTTTGCAGAAGTGCCAAGAACTGCAGTTCCCGCTTCGTCCACTAGGGACGCCACAACAAGGCAAATCCCCATTTCATGTTAGAGATAAACATGTTTACAGCCTGTAGCACCACTTCACTTTATATGAAATATGTGGAAGGAGGCATTTTTTAAAAGTATTTATAACTCAGCAATTTAAATTATATTTCATCTTTAATTTCGGCATAATTATGGGTTGTCTTTTTGATTGACAGGTGTCCAATATTGAGGGCAAAAAGCAAACATGGCTAACTTAGCTTTCCACTTAGCTTTAGCCCTTCTACCACTGTTAGCCCGTTAGCTCCTGCTGGATTCAGATTAGTCCAGATAGCTCTTAGCTAAAGGCAGCTTGCAGTTTGGCAGCTACTGACGTAAAAACGTCTCATTCAGCTTTCGTAGTTCTTTATTTCTTTCTGGTTTCTAGTAAACCACAAGCAAAGCAGCTTCCTGCGTCAGCGGGGAACTCCACACCCTCTTTCTGTGGCTGATCATCATCATCATCACTCTGCCTCTTCATCCGTCATCGGCTGGTTTCATACCAGTTTGGTGACAAACTGTCAGAGTGGAAGAGTGCAGCTTGCTGAATAAACGGTTCCTCTTTTTGTGGAAATCCCATCAAGCTGTGAACCTTTTCGCTCACCTTGCTGAGTCACTGGGAGGAAGCAGAGGAAGCAAATCTCATTTAAATGTTAAGGTTATTTAAAGTTCCTCACCCTTCCTGCTCAAGCAGCAGCAGTTTCGCCTCCACCCACCAGCCTCACGTAGAGGTTTTATTCAGGCAAACCTCTTGTGAATTTCTGTGCAGCCATGTGTCAAAGTACAATTAGAAAGATGGAGGTTTAGGTTTGACTGCTGAGCGGCGTCCATCAGATCAAAAAATCCAACCAAACCTCTTAAGCATCTTTTTTCTTCTGGATCGGCTGCGTTGTGCTCGGCTTTACTTATTCAGCTCGATTAAAGCAGTTATTGATTGGCTCCATGTGACCGACGCTCCAACTGGAACACAGTTATTTACAATCTTGTCTGGCTGAGCGCAGACTCGTTGATGAATTTCCGCTTATGAGCCGGATCGTTGTTGGACCTGAGCTGAAGTGGGTCATGGCACCGTTCTCCAGGGTATCCTGTAGCTTTTTGCTGCTAGAACATGAAGTTCTTCCCTCTGCTGGAACAGATGCGGGTCGCCTCAGCCAGACCAGCACTAGCTGGAATCTACCTGCTGACTCTGTTAGTGAGCGGTGGTGTCACATCTTCACCCGAAGTCTCCCGGGTTTCCATAACCCACACTGTGTTCCGGCGGCTTGGTGACCTCGGCGCTGCATCTACTCTTTGCCGGTCATGTGCTTTTGATGCTGCACTGCAGCGTGGCCTCCTGCACGGTCTGGGAAATGTGCAACCGAGAGAGAAGAAGGTTGGCGTTGGTTAAGTGTTTGTGATGCAGCAGAAATGAATGGATCAGTCTCAGATGCAGGGGACACGTCCTGCACTTGTGCACGCTGTCCTATTCGTATCATGTTTGTGTTAGAGATGAATCTGATTTATCCATCAGAAGCAGAGCTTTGTGCGGTAAACTGCATGGTTTCCTGTACAGCTACTTGTTTCAGATTTATCCTTTTCTTTGTCTTCTGTCCATATTTTCAGTAAATCTCTATTTGTTTTAGATTTAAGTTGTATAAATAGTGTAAGGGATTACATCTGAGGCCTTCTGTCCTCCATGTTGCAGGTTTAAGAAGAATTTGAAGGCGTTTTACTTTGTGCATCCATCATTTCGCTCAAAGGTAAGACTCATTTATAATAGCAGATATTTGCTTTGCTCTTATTGGTGACTTTTCCCAACACCTCAATGTTTTAGCATTAGCATTTATAACCTCCAGCATTGCTTTTTCTTCATTTACTGTGACTCTGCTATGATCCACTAAGTATTTAAAAAAAAAACCTGAACCGGCTAAATTTCTGTCTGCATGTCTGTTTTTTTTCCACTAATTTACCACATGAACGTGGCACAAATGTGCCTGGCGGTCCTGCTTCACACACACTGTGAACCCTTCAGCTGCAGTCTGATGATTGTACTTGTTTTGGCAGCGTAACTAAAATATATTGGATGCCAGAAAACAAATATTCAGGCCAAACGTTCTCATTATGGCGACCAATCCTTGCTGGAGCCAGACGCATGCTAAAGAGAGTGCTTTGACAATGCATTCAGTCCCTGTTGCCCTTCGTGCTGCTTCTATGCCTGGATGGCAAAGAAATGAGCTTTAACATTAACACAACTCCTCATCCTCCTCTTCTTCCTCATCTCTTCATTTGGATTATAAATACCACGACCTGCCATGACTCTTATTTCACAAACATACTTGTTTTTTTGCAAAACTCATTGCACAATGTTTTACGAGGCTTATTCTGATTTAAAAAGGTTTAAATATTTTCCTGTTGGCAAAGAAAAGCGCTTCATAAGTTCTCTCTGGTTTCTATCAACTTCTTTCCTGTCTCTTTGCTTCAGAGGCCAAACTTTCCTCTGATCATTAAAGTGTAATTAAAGTTAAGTGATCTCATTAAATAACCGTTTCTTTCCTAACACCAGGTCTCATCGTGGTTCTTCACTACCTTTAATGTGTCCGGCTTAAAGGACAAGATCCGCTTCATGCACAACCTGTCGCAGCTCTTCACCTGCATCAAACCGGAGCAGATCGACATCCCTCCGTTCGTCCTGGAGTACGATGCACGAGTAAGCAGCTGCACGTAAACACAGATGCTGCTGAACGCAGAAACGTTACCTTCCCAACCTGCTAACCTTTCTGTTCACCTGTCTTCTAAACGCTTCAGACTCTCCTGTGATACTTTTACTGGTTCTGCTTGGACAGCCAGGCTTTGGTAACCCGGTTTAATCAAACCCAGTTTTAACCCCAAAGTGTCTTTTAGTGTTGATAGAAGTTGTAACATGGCTGCAGGATTAAAGTAGAACAGCTTGCAGCTTATTAAGACACAGCTAATGTAAGCAAATGTAGGTGAGATCTAAAGAAAATGGAGTTTGTGGGGAAAATTGTTGGTATTTTATCTGAAGAAGCAGAAGCTGCAACTTTAAAAAGCTCTCATGGCTTCTTTAATAAAGCTGTTTGTGTCCCATCAGTCCTGCATTTCAGGTGGAAAAGGACACGAGTCTGTGTTGCGTTACGTTGTGTACGTGCACATCTGCTCATGGATTACTGTGTTTGAGGAAAATCTCCAATGAGAAAACATGTTTTGATCCATGTGTGTTTAATTCCCTGCATTTCTGAGCGCTTTTATCTCCGTTTGGGATTTCTCTGAGTCATCAGATTTCATTTGCTTTACATGTGTGCCTTTCTGAAAACGACACCGATTAATCATTCTCCATACAAACACAATTATAATGAACTAGTGCAGGACTGGTCCAGTACTGGACCAGGACTTTTAATAATAAAAAAAAAGCCCATAGACTCATTCAGAACTTCCAGATGTTTCTGTGTCCAGAAGGGACATTTATGTTGTCTGTTGAAAATGCAGAAAAGCAACATTTTATGTTATAAAACCGAACATCCAGACCAGCAGAGCTGCTTCCTTTCACTGCAGAGAAACGTTCCTCGTGGTCTGAGGAACGTTTGCTGGTTTTAATGCATCTGTGCAACCGGATCCAGATCAGGGTCTCAGCTGAGAACTCGGTTTTTCTCTTCCCCTGAATTTTTAAGTCACAGATGAGAGGATTTAGCTACAGAACTGATCATAAGCTTTGAAATCCTGCATTTATTCCCAACCTAAACTGCAAACGTTCAGGTTTTTCCTGCACCTGGTCTGACTGGGTTCAGTCAGATATACAGATAATGTCTCCTAAAGGTTTGAACTCTTTCGTTAGTGTAAAACATACGAGCTGCGTATGAATCCAGCGCCTCAGGAAGTTTTATTTCTGGAACCTGGGTTCTGTCATATGAGCTCAACTTTATCTGGACGATGCCCCGACCTCCACCAGAGAAGAAGTGTGTTGTGTCACCGTGCTGGCGCTGAACTGCCATGTCCTCACCGTAGCAGGAGTTAGGGCCGAGCTCCGACCCGATGGAGTCCAGGAGTTTTGTTTTGCTCTGAGGTTCACATCTGGCCTTATGTTTAGTGAAAAAGTATTGGCATGTAAACACACACCTGTGTGTGCCACTGGCCATCTCTGGGATCTGATTGGACACTCCTTCTCAGATGACCAACATGTGGAGGAGGAAGACAGAAACGTCTTTTATGAACAAAATAAACAGAATTCATCCAACTCTTCATTTCTGATATTAACTGATACGGATATATTTAGTTTCTCCTCAAGAGAAAACAATCATTTCAGGTAAATAAGATGTAAATCATTCACTTTGCAGCAAATTTGATGTTTGTAATCCCAAAACATTCAGATCACACTGATGATGTCATAGTGAGCTGGATGATGTCACAGATTTGAACATATCTGGAAAATGACTCATGACATCGTTTATATTTAGTCATTTTGAGTCGGAGGAGACAGTTTAATGTTTTATAAAAGTCCATCCATCATTTATCTGTACTGTTTACACACACACACACACACACACACACACACAGACAGAGGGTTTTGCTTACATACTAATAAACCATCTTCAGATTAAATACATTGATTTTATTTGCTGAATTTTTCTGTAAAATGTTGTTTTAATGCATCTCTGGATGAACGGTACCTTTACACAGATCCAAGTTGCCATGGAGACCCTCATGTTGTGTTCAGTAACCAGTTTCCCTGAAACGGTGTGAAGGAGCTCGATGAGCTTATGTTACCCTGATCTCAGATAATTGTAGCTTTTCTGGAAACAGAAGTGAAAAGCTACAACCAGCTGCACCTTCCTGTCGGCCTCCCATTGAAGAGCACAAATCCCAGGATCCTGTTGCATGGAAAGATGGGAGTGAAACCAGTTCATTCTCACTTTGTTTGCCATTGTTTCCAGTTAAAATGCAGAGTGGGGACAAACGCTGCTGGTCTCTGGTGCACTTTTTCTTTTTTTATACTGGTTAAAGGGGGCAAATATTTTTATTCTCATTACATGTTTGCAGTTTTTTTCTTTGTATTTTCAACCAAAAATCAAATATTTATTAACCTTTATGACCCCGTCCATGTAGATGATTGTAAATGTGCATTTATTTATTAGTTCAAACTTGTAGTTGAAAGTTAGAAGAACTAATTAGATGTGCTTTTATCATCCGACAGGAGCTGCACAGTGGTGTAGTGGTTAGCACCACAGCCTCACAGTGAGGAAGTTGCTGGTTTAAGCCAGGTCTCAGGGCTTTCCATGTGTTAGCATGGGTTCTCTGCACAAACATAAAAACTCTGAGTTCCAGACTCATTTGATGGCTCGATGAATCTGTTTGGTACATTTCTGGAGGCTTCGCTGCATCAGAGGCTGAGAATCACACTATGCAACTGCTTCCTGCAGAGATGCATGGCATTTCTGCTGAGAGTAGCTGTACGTGTTGCATGCCAGCATTAGCATTCCTAACCCCCCACCGGAGCCGGTTCTGCAAAGAAACACAGGAAAACGATCGGAGGATGATTGTAGAAGGTACAGGCACATCCTGCAGGTAGGAGAGCCTGAGCCTGCATTTGCTGCATCTAGCCTGGAAGGACCTCTGTAGTAGGATCTGGAGAATATGGAGGAGAGAAGGATATCTGTAGCATCCTATAGCTCGTACCAGGCCTTTGTCTTATTTCACTGCTCCAGCATTTAGTTAGGTTAAGATACCCCTAACACAGATGACTGTTTTTCCTCTTGTCCTCAGGTAAACGGACCGTACCATCCCTCCTAGACTTCCAGGAGGGAAGTTGCATCTACCTGCTTGGCCAGCGAAGGGGGGCGGTGTGTGTTGAACTGTGGATGTGTTTAAGAAGTCTGGACCAGGATGGGAAATCCCAGCTACAGCTCAGAGTTTGCAGGATGAGCGCTGGCCGTAATTCCTCACACACTATTTGTGAGACTGGTTTACTTTGTGGGTTCCGCCTTACAGAGAGAGTTCTTTATGAAAAGTCATGCCATGCTTTGTGGGATACTTAAAGCTTTTCTGTAATCTAGTCAGAAGATGACGCTCATCTTCCCTACATTTCAGACCCACATGGTAGAAACAGGAGATCTCCTGACTCGTGTTGGACAGAGGATGCCGCTGCAGCTGGGTAACTTGGCTAAAAACCAGTATAGAAATGGAAGGATTCATTTTTCTGGACACAAACTCTAAGAAATGTTATTGCTGAACTTTAAACTGGTGGTGTTGGTGGATTTCCTTCTTTCAAGGGGAAGCAGGTCTCCTTCACACACAACCAGACAACCGTACTCTGACCTATTGCTGATTACTTTTAAAGGAGAATGCTGTAATATATGCTGATGGCATCAAAATATTCTTGAATTCAATCAGTCAAATCAATCGTTATTTAAATAGTAATAAAGAGCAGATCTAAACACTGATTAAGCTTTATGCATCTCAGATGGGAGAACGGTTTCCTCCATTTACCACATTTCCTGGCATCCTCAGACATTCTGGGATCAGTTTTCTTTGTTGGTTTAAATCGTTTTATTTGTTTCTCACTGTTGTGGATTTAATGTTTTGTCCCCTTTTGTTCTTGAAAGTCAAACGGGATGAAAAGCACGATGGCGTTTGTGCAGGAGTCTGGTTTAACTGTTTACCTCACCAGGATGGTGCCAGCTAAAAGAAAAAAAAACATTCCTGTGATGTTTCTGGACTCAGGCTTTATAAGCAGATTTACTGTGGTTTCAGCTGCATGCAGGTCGCTGTGCGCTTGTGTCTGCACGAGCTTGTCGGGATGAAAACGGTCTCCGACAAACACGAGCCAGAAAAGTCCCGTCCCTACAGAATCCTGGAGGCTTTCTAACGTGCTTTATTGGACTTTGCTTATTAATTAAAGGAGCATCACGGGCTAATAAATGAAGGAATAAGACAAGCTGCAGTCTAGTTGAACGAAATTATCCTTTAAATCTTGGAAATTTTCCTCTTTTTTTGTCAAAATGCCACAGTTATTTTTTTTGTTTTGTTTGTTTATTTTTTCAGAAATGAACAGCTAAATGCTAAAAATGTCCCCCAGCTGTTTGAGCATTCCTGAAATGAGAAAAACTGCTTGAATGTCTGCTTCTAAATGAGCCAAACTATGATTTTGTTATTTTTTACACTGATTAAAATGCTCCTCCATATAAAAACGTGACCTTTTCTACGTGCAGTATTTTAATCCAAACATTCAGGTTTGTTTTGAACAAGTTATTAAGTGAAAGTGGGACTAAATGATTCCCATTCATGCATGTCTGGTTTGTGCAGCTGCCCCGCAGAGGCCTGTAAATCCAGCTCTGCAGTGTTTTCCTTTAAGAACACAGAGACATGTAAGTGGCTGAATGAGTGGGATAAACAGCAGGTGTTGCATTCAAAGTGCTTTTTTTTTTCCTCCACCTGTCTCACCTTCCTTTTACAGAAAAACAGACTCATGTTCCAGGAAGTCTAGAAGCATCGTGCTGATTAAAAACCTGCAGCCTGTATGTCAGTCGCCTCCGCCTCCATTCTCCTCATCCTCCCGATCACTGTGACCCTTCATCACATCTCATCTTCAGCTGTTTTAATCTCCCCATTAGTTGTGGTTGGATTAAGGTGCGGAGCAGAGGATAAAGGTGAAAGGATGCTGCTGTAAATGAAGAGCTGTGAAGAGTGCAGGACCAAATTAATCTTTTATGGATGTCCACCCCAACCCCCATGACAGGCAGGGATTAGCTGCTTTTGTTGACTTGGACACGTTTTGTGTCTGTGTGAGTCACTGAAACATCAGTAACAGCTGCAACACAATGTTCTGTTGAAATAAAAATATACAGCAGTTAATTTTGGCTTAAAATGATCTAAATAAGCTTGATGGTGACGATTCTTGGTAACCGGCCGAATGCATCCATCTTGCATCTTGCCTCTACTCGGAGCTCTCACAATACAGTAAAAGTCTGTTGCTTTGTGCCTTCTTTTTTAACTGCCTGTGCTTGTTTGTCTGCTTGATTGTCTCTTTCCCTGTGATGGACTAGAGAACTGGGTGCCTCTCACCCATTGATTGTGGGATAGGCTCCAGTTTCCCGCAGCTGGAATTGGATGGATAGAAACTGCCTGTGCTGTACTTACTAGTTACTAACGTGTGACGCAGTACATGAAGATAAACTCGCCCTAACATGACTAATTCAGGCTCTGGACGCTGCAGGACAATAATAAAATCCACTGAGTCAGTGACGCTACACAAGAGTCTAACCTTAAAACTCTGAGCTTCTGGCTTTGGATGGCACACAGACATTCATTATGTCATCGCCCTGAAGCATCTCGAGGCTGAGATACTTCACCACCCAGAGATTTTGTTTTACCGCACCATGTCGCACACTGTGGACGCACACTGCCGATTCAGCGTAGCTCAAAGCAGAGCTTGAATCAGCCAACATTTGGATGAGTCAAAGAGCAAACATCTGCTCTAGTTGTTTAGTGTTTACATGTTTAGTGCTTTAAAATTACCACGAGCTGGAGGTTTTACCACAGTAATTTTAGACATGCATTGAATCGTCATCTGCAGTTATGTGTTGCTGACACTTTTGTTGTCCATCCATCCATTATCTACAGCTCTGTCCCTAACGGGGTCGCGGGGGGGCTGGAGCCTATCCCAGCAGTCACCCTTTTGTTGTGATTCATAATTTTTTTTTCTCCTGCTTGTCTTTGTTTCTTTCAGTGCTACTTATAATTATCAGCATTGTTTTTCTTGAAGGTGTTCCAGGTATTTTCTTTCTTTACAGGTCTGGCAGCTTTGTCTTGTTTTACCTGTTTAGGTTGAACAGCTGTTGCTTCTCTTCCTGTCTGGTCTATCACACTATATTTTTTAGGCCCAGACCCTTAAGGAAGATTTTACTTAGGATTTTGGTGATTGAATGAGGTATTCTGATCCTTAAGTGCAAAATATGTACATAATATTTCTCTAGACCCACACTGATACCATAAATATATATACACACACACACACACACACACACAAAGACCCACATGTATCGATGTAAATATGAAAGTATGTGGCTGCAATTTGTGGTAGCTCTGTGTTAACACATGATTGTTGTAAGACCTTTTTTTTTTTTTTTCATTCCCAACCTTTGTGATGGCTCCGGCCTCTCATTGTGTCTCAGAAAGAATGCAGAGAGTGCAGGTTTATTTGCTTCACTGAGACATGGCTGCTTGAACTAATCCCAGACTGTAATGCCTCTTAACACAGCTTCAAGACGGTCTGTGCAGACCACAATAAACACCTCAGCGGAAACTAAAGGGAGGTGGAATTACAGTGCTGGTTAACCTGGACATGTCCCTGTTAAAGAGAAGATCTGCACAGACATGGAACTGCTAGCTTTACCAGGCTTCAAACACATTTATGGTGATCTCTGGAGATTTTAACACCACCTCCCTCTCTGCTCCTCTACCAATGCAACAGTTTATCAGCTGCTCCGCCTGCGACAATAAAACCTTATTTTACGCTAATATTAAAAATGCATACAGCTCCTCTGCCCTGCCACATTTAGGAAGATCTGACCTTCATCTGGATCTTCTCACCTCATCCTACAAGCCCATCGTTCAGCAGCAACATGTCATTAGATAGACTATTAAAACCTGCTCTGATGATGATGAAGATGCTCTGAGAGGAAGCTTCCAGGCTGCAGACTGGAATGTCCTCCGTGATCCTCATGGAGATGACATCAACACACTGACTGTGTGTGTGAGACACATTATATAAACTTCTGTGTGGACAGAATCGTTACACCGAGAACAGTGAGGTGCTTCCCCAGGATATATGTATGTATGTAAATATGTATGAAAATCTGCATCTATGTAAATATGAATGTAAATTTGTACGTATATGTGAATGAAGGTATGTATGTATTTAAAAAAATATATATATATATATATATATATATATATATATATATACCCAGCTGTGAGGTTCTGGACTGTTTCAGGGGCTCCTTTGCACAGTCTGCACCTGCACACACACACACATATATGTATATGTATATGTATATGTGTGCAGGTGCAGACTGAGCAAAGGAGCCCCTGAAACGGTCCAGAACCTCACAGCTGGGTGCAAGATACTGGCAGGTAAAGAATACATGGAGCGCCATAACCAAGTAGCCGGCATTGTATAC
>JBAMIG010000013.1:3639581-3653648 GCA_037177335.1 Kiunga ballochi | reverse complement strand
AAAACATTCATAATTAAGTTTGTCTTAATCTAATTTTTTAATGCAAACCATAAAATCATGACGGTGGGAAGAACCTCCTATTTGCATAAATATCTTTTTAATTCTCCTCCCAGCTTTTCATTTTGATTTAAGAGGCTGCAGTACTGAAACTTCAGCGGACAGACACGTTACTCACAAGCATAAATTATTTCATAAATTCAGCCCATTTACATGCAAACCAGAGATGTGATCATTACCCGATTCCAGAGGTTTCCAGATAATTCAGCTGTCGTGCAAACAGTATAATCCAACATCCTTTATCATATAATAGCAGTTAAGAGAAATTAGATCAACTAATTTGGATTTATTCCCTGTACCCTGATGTCTCCATGCATGCAGACCCATTTATCTGATTTAAATGCATTTACATGTAAAAAATAAAAAATAAAAAAAGCACCAGTTCCATCTCCTTGACCATCGTCTCGAAGGTCACGCCTCATAACGTGAGCAGAACACAAAGGAAAAGCAAGATGACATGCAGCAGTGGGAGCATGAATGAAGTAAAGCGAACATGTTGAGTCAGTTTAGCATCTTATTAGCTTCTATATTAGCTACAAAGACAGCTCTGTGTTAAACAAGGACCGGGTGATTTAATATAACTGCATGTAATATATATATATATATATATATATATATATATAAAAAAGAAATACAATATACTGGTAAATGCAGGCCAGAAAAATGTATCTAACATTTCAGAAGCATAGGTGAGTAATCTCAGTCTAATGAAATGATCAGATTGCCCAGATTTGATGGTCATATAAACAAGCTTATTGACAGCCTCCCAAAAGCAAGTCATGTGTTTGACCTTAATGCTTCAACAGAAGCTTTTCTCACACTGTATGTATTCACTAGCATGAAAACACACACACACACACACACACACACACACACACAGCAGATGTGTTCCATAGGACATTATGATCACATGCAAAAGATGGAAATAAAACGAGAGAAAGGAGAAATGAGTTCTACAGAAAACTGATCTGATAGAAAAAGCAGCAGTGTTAATGAGGAGATAATGTTTAACACAGGTTCTCTCTCTCTCACACACACACACTTCTGCTGGTTACTTATTCTGATAGCGACCGCCCGAGATGAAATCTTACACCACCAGACAAATTAATTAAGATGAATCATACATCTAAAAAGGTTGATTAACACTGGATCTCTCATCCCGCATGGATAATATCTATGCTGAAACCAAGCAGAAACCTCAGCTGGAAACAAGCGAAACCTTTGAGGAAGTGCCAAGAACTGCAGTTCTCTCCTCATCCACTGGGGGCTCTAAAACAAATCCCTGCAGACTCCCATGATCAAAACGTCCCAGCAGAAATAAACCCGTTTACAGTCTGATACAAAACATTTTAGGTTTAATTGCTCCGTTTAACTTCATGACAACTGTAAGAGCGTGAATGTTTTTAAAACTCATTTGTTTAAAGGTTAGTTTTTAAAATCTGGCATTATGAGCACATCATTTTGATTGACAGCTATCCAAAGTCAGCAGGAAGAAGGCAAAGTGTAACACAAAGAGGGTTTTTAGCTGCAAGCAGCCCATTCCCGTTAGTTAGCTCCTGTTAAATCAGAATTAGCTCGGTTAGCTCTTGGCTGTACGTAGCTTGGAGTTTGACATCAATCATCCATCATTTCACCTCTTTGCCCATCATTGTTTTTTTCAGGAGCAATGGCACAAGATGGCGACGGAGGAAAACCGCCTACGGGGTTTCACTTTTCCAAGTTTAAAATCAGACTCTTGCACATTTACACTTCAAGATGAAGTCAAAACGCAGCAATTCTGCTGTTAAATTTTCTTAATCTCACCAACATCTGCTTACAATACAATCCGTCTGAAGCACCATGAGATGACACAGACATGAAGAGGCATGAAGTGGCTCTATACAAATAAAGTGGAATTACTTTGATGCAGAGTATGCTAATGCTTAACTCCAGCATCTAAAACTGCAAATATTACACCAGTCAAAGCAGAAAACAGTCATATTACAGCCTGTTTTATCAGCTAAACATCTGAACGCTTCCATTACTCCAAACAAAAGGGAAGAAACATGACTGCACACATATTAGTAGTCTTCTCTAAATCACAACCAGAAAAATTGCACACACACACACACACACACAGAATGTAGGTTTTCCTCTGAGCAGATGGACACGTGTGAACAACATCAGAGGGTGTCCTGATGTCTCCTGTATCAGGACGTAGGTCAAACCCTGAGTGATGGGTTTTGTGGGATGAAGCCTTTCTGCTTCATTTCTTCCTACAAATTAAAACAAAACGGCATCAGATTGACTGCTTGACACTTCTTGTTGCAAACGTTTAGGACTGGCCTTTAAAATTTCTATTTTTATCTGATTAAACAAATAAAATTCACTATGTTTGTATTATTTAGTTCATTTTTATTTACCGTCATAAAATGTAACAATTTAGCATTTTTTCTACATTTTATTTAAACAGCATTTTATTTAAATAATGAAATGTTTTGTTTTATTCCTAAGCAGTGCTGTGGGCCCGCTCTGTCCAGCAAATGACCAAAGCATCCATATGATGCGTCTCCCAGCAAAACATTGCATTTATACCAAAATGAGCACAGTAGCTTCAGCCTTAGGGGTTTAATCTCTTTTGAGGAAACCACCACATTTGCTATAATTTATTAATCCCTTCAGGAACCAGACACTGATGGTGTCAAAAGAAAAACATAAAGTCTATTATTAAATAAAAGAAATGACTAAGTGTGGGGTTTAGATGATAATGAAGCCTAATTCTTTGTTAGTCATGTAATAAATGTTTGCCATTTTTTTGTTTCACTTCCTGAATGCAAAGTAGCTTTAAGGTATGCCAGCGGCCACAAAAACCTCTCAGGAGGAAGCAACGTCATGTCTCATTTTAATTCAGCTGCTGTGTAAATTAATTTATTACAGGATAAAGCAGAGGAAAACTCCACTTCTTCCTGGAAATCATCTTCAGTTATCCTCCTTTCCAAAAAAAACAAATTGCAGACCATTCCCACGGCTACATTTTATAAACTATTTGTATGACAAGCAGAATTAGAGCCATATTTCCATCATCAGATGGTCCAAATCCCTCCCCTCCTAGCTGAGCTGGCACAGCGATGGTGTGTGCGAGAGATGGAGTGAGCTTCATGTCCTTTATTAGAGCAGAGATGGCTACAGAGCCAAGCCGGATTAGCTAAAATGATCCAATACCAAAGCGAATATGATGGATAAGTGTGCTGTGGTGTTGCCGTACGAGCTGCTGCTCTGTGATGCTCATTTATATTCATACAACACTAAAAAATAAAAGCAAAGCTCTACTCCAGCAGTAGTAAGTAATAACCCTGGGCTTAAAAGAGATTAATAAAGAGATGTGGATGGAAAAAACTTGTTGCCTATAGATTTCCCATGACTTGCTTGGCTATTGCTTCTCATACTAGTAGCGTAGACCCTAGATGTAAATGTTAAAGACATGTTTTTTAGAGTAGGAGTAATATAACACTTCTTCCTCATGAATTTTCAGACATTCATGTCAGTAACAGCAAAAAAGGTCATCCCCATGAGCAGAAATAGTAATGTTTCATCTACAATACCTCCCTGGAGTCATTCTGTTGCAAGTACCACGGCTTTCTGGCCTCCAGAGACGGCTCAACCATGGCAAAGATATGATAAACGTCCATTTTAAAAGTGGAAACGACTGTTTGGGAGCAAAGCTAAGAGATGTAAAGAGGAGCTCTGTATATTTAAAAGGAGACCAAATAAAAGAATAAAAAGGTTTTTATATCCTAATTATCTGGTTTTAGATTTGTTAAAGGCCAAAACTGAAACTGCAAATAAAAATCGGACTCGTTCTTCGGTCCTTTTACCTGTGCAGGTGATGAGTTGTGCTCCAGGCTCTATTGTTGCAGAGCACAACCGCAAATAGAGTTCATGCTATTTCTAATACACCAAACAGCTACCTGAGGGGGTTTATTTCAATTTACCGTACGCATGCTTTCCTGCATCTCCCTCCTAACAAGGATTTCATAATGTCTATTAAAAACCTGAACTGTATGCTGAACCTGTTAAATACCTGAATCCTCTGTAAAAGCCTCATCGTATCCCAGACTGTGCAACACAGGATGCACATTTTACCCTTTCAGTCAGTCCGTTAAGTCACTGCAGTCAAGATGCATAGCTGTTGCAATCCGCTGTGATGGAGACAAATAGTGCTGAACATTTCACTCTATAAACCACAGCGTAGCTTCATTCTCAGCACTGGATGCAGGTAAACACATTGCTTTTAGCCTGATTTCAGCCCAAAACCCCAGCATTTAAGCTGGACGCAATGTCTGGTGGAGATCATTAAGAAAAGGGGCATTTAAAAAAAGCAGAGCAATGAGTAGCTCCTGAGAGTTTGGCATTATGGGCTGTATGTTGTCAAAATGGCCAGTCAGAACAAGACAACATGTAAAAGCAAAAACTTAACGTTATATCAGGAGCAAAGAGCAAAACACGGACAACTTGCTGTTATAAAACACGACTGATTAACAGTTTGGGAGGAGATAGCATGATGTGTAATGATGATCTGTCTGAAGACACCATACTGTGATTATGATACAAATACAATAATGATGAGAGAAACAATGATTTTCAGCACAGCTTAATGAGAAATGCATGAATAGATTACTACACTAAAACTAACACCTTTCACCATTTCCTTCTCAGATGGCTTTAAAGCAGCCAGAAAGGTAAACGCCTCCGAGCACGCCTCATTTTCCAGCAGCTTGTTTTGAACCCGGGAGTAAATTACCAGGACGAAAAGGTAAAGTGAATGCATCACCATGAGCAGATATATGGAGGGAAAAAAATGGTGTCATAAAAAACAAAAAAGTGTTGATTATCTGCAATAAGCGTAGAGAAATCATATTTTAAAATCATACATAAAACATAAGAGTCCAATATGAGACATTATTTGTATGTAAATATATAGTTTGCACACTAGATGGCAGCACTGTACATTCATAAGTACAACCTATAGAAAGGTAGGAACCTTTCTCCAGGTGACAGGTGTTGCTTGTAGGAAGGTGAACACCATTTTTGACTGCATTTATTTTGTTGTGTGTTCACTCTTTTTACCCGTTTCTATGGAAACTACACAGATTATCACTGTATAGAAATCAGGTGGGTGGTGGTCAATAAAAAGGTCAAACGGCTTTATTTGATGCTGGTTAGCTTAGCGACGTCGCACTTCAGCTGCTTTAAACGTAGGCTTAGCATTTTTATGCACGTTATGGTAAAAACTGCTAAAATCACAATTCAATAATTCTCATCTTCTGCCACATTAAAGGACACGAGAAATCAGATTATGCTTAAATATCCCTAAAAAGCTGCCATTTTGTTCTTTAACATTTGGTTTAAGGGGCAAAAATAGACCTCATTTAAAAAAAATGGACTTTTCTTACCATTTTTTTTCCATGTTTTGGGTCTTAAAGGATTCATTTGTGTATACTCTGCTACCTGAAGGAGCCAAAACACATTAATGCACCTTTCAAATAAAACTCCACACAAGCCAACGACCGCAACGGGTCATTAAATGACAAAAAGACTGTTGGTACTTTTACACACAAAGCAATATTCTGATCAAAACCCAATAAAGACCTTACTGTCTTATTTTCATTTAAACTTAATAAGGGCATATTCAGAGAAATAACCCAGTGTAACAACAGGATACTGTCAGCGTGACTCATTTATGAGACTCTGGACCTTTTCAGAGATGTAATTCCCTTTCTATGCACATCAGTGTCATGTGTGTGTGTGTGTTTTAAGGGTAAGGTGGAAGCAGAGTTGATTTACTGCTGATGTGCCTCTAAGCCAGCAACAAACACAAAGAACAGGTTCTCAGACATATGAAGTAGCCTTACATCCCACAGTCATGTTACACTGATCAGTATATGCACATCACAACCATTTCCCTCTGGAATAAATAAAGTAGGTTTCATTTCATATTTATCCCCCCCCACCCACCTTTATCCATGCTATAATCAGCCCTCCTGGAAAAGCTGGAAAAATCTAAACCCACCACCATCTTCCTTATAAAAATACCTTCCATTCCTACAATAAAACCCAACCCGTCTGATTCGCTGGACGCCAATAAATATGCTATTTCCAGCAAGACGGCATTGCAGAGTCTATAAAGGCTTGCAGAATGCAAATAAGAAAAAAAAGCACCAGTGGGAAATGAAGGAGCATTCAGTGGTAAAACGTTTGAGAAATTGCTTTTTTTTCCAGAAACAACACTAATAAGCTACATCACCTGCAGGAAGATGACCTCTCCAAACAACACCATAATACAGATACTTCATGGCACTTATAGCATCACATAGAAAAATACATTTGCTTTGACTTTAAAACAGCCAGAAAATCTTATTTGGATTCCTTTTTATTGACATTTCAGCGTAAAGATGATTTACTGAAAGCATTTAAATCCCCTGCAGGTTTTCAACCAGCTGCTTGATGTTCAGGAATATGATGCATGGTATCATTATCTTTATTTGTCATCAAAAAGGATCTGATATTGTTGCTAGGAGACCTCTACTCGGATACGAACGGGACGACTTTGAACCAGTTACAGGTTGGAGACCCGCTACATGAAGGACTTTTATTATCTCTGAATGCATCTGCATTTTCTGCATCCATCCCTGTCTGATAAAAAGAACCAAGAGGAGGAGGAGGAGGAGAGGTCTTCACCTCTGGTTGGCTCTGATCCAGAGCTGCAAGCATGTCGCGTGTTGGTTTGAAATTAGGAGCGACGCACATTAAATTCATGCTGCTATACCTGTTCATTTCACATCATTTGATGCTGCTCCAATAAAAACAATCAGTAACTTAATGTGGGTTAAACGCTTAAATATCTATCTGTAACTTTGTATTTAAAAAAAAAAAAAAGCATAAAAAATACAAAAACAATTGTAAAAAAAAAGTATAAACTTCCAACACTTTTGTAAAAACCTCTATTTATCCATCACAAACGCTGAAACACGTTTCCCTGTGTTGCCAAAGCCTTTTAAAGCATCCTCTGTTCCAGCTCCTCAGGATCACAGAGTTCTGCCTGCAGGGCGGTACCATGAAACCGGGCCAGAGTGATAACATTTCCGTGCTTAAAGACGTTCAACAACTGCAGGCGGAGGAGGCACAGAGCGTACCCAGCTGCACAAAGGAATGAGGGACAACAGGAAGGAGGCAACACCTGTGCTGACGTGCATCTAAATGTTCAGTGGGCTGTAAACCACCCCGCCTGTGGCCGTCACAGCGGACTACAGTAAAACAGAGCGAGCAGACCAGCTTTAAAGCCTGCACAAAGTACATGCGGTGCCTCATCACAGAGAAACCAAACCACAAAACGCTCACATGCACACAAAAAACACTCTTTTAGTCCTTACTTGTGTCGGTGCTCATCAAATCCTCCTTCTCCGTGTATGACCGCCTGTCCTGCTGCATGCTTGCCTTCTTTGGGTGAATCAATATGTGGAATGAGCACGTCCTCCAAGCCCAGGTCAAAGCGCTTGTGCTTGGAATTGTCTGGGAGGAAAAAGAAGGCCCCGAAACATAAAGTGATGAAGGCACTCAGAATAAGGAGGAGGATGAACTTCTCCGACAGCCTCAACGTGGCCCTGTGGTGCGGGAAGGAGGAGGCGCCCGGCGACAGCGTGGGTATCCTGCGGCCCGACAGAGGCAGCAGAGTCGGCGTTGTCATCGCTTCGCCGTTGATATGAATGTAAACTCGGGGTGGGGGTGGGGTTTACAGGTGCCGCAGATGGTGTTGTAGCAGCATGCGCCGGCTGGCCGACTTTATTATCTCATCCCGGCGTTGGCGAGGCTGCAAACGAAAAAGGGTCGAGGTCCCTCGATGAAGGAGTGACTAGTGGACAGGAAAAAGCTCATGACCAATCTGGGAAAAAAGACACATAAAAAACCATCATTAAAAGCCAAAAGGTGCAGTTTCTCTGAGCTGCATCCCATCAGGAAGCAAGCCCCGATACCCTCCTACCCCCTCATTTAGTCCTTATTTGTGTCCCTTATTACCATCATCTCACCAAGCACCTGCTGACAGGCTTCATCTGAGCCTAAAAGCTCCATTTTAAACATGACAATTCAAGAAAAATGCACTACAGTTATTGAAGCATTAAAGAAATGAACAGTGCTCAGACCCATCACAAGGTGTTTGAAAATAATTACTCCAAATCTCCTCCTTTTCACTCACACTAAATTATCCTCAATTTTCTGGCCATGAGAAACGTGGCAAGCCCATTACTAGTGGCTGAAGGTAGCAAAAGGCTGTGAAAAATCAGTGATTGCACCCAAAGCAAGATATTACCTTTCATTTTGTTGTTTTACAGGGGAAATGAGTACAAAAAAAGGAAGATCTGCCTAAATTATCTAGAATTTCCTTCAATTAGGAGACGCCTTAAATAACAATTCAGCTGTGTGGTACACCTAATCTAAATGAGCAGTAATATATCTATTAAATATTGTGCTGTTTTTAAAATAAGCCCTGCTTAATGTGTTAAAAAGCTAGTGGATAAATGTTTGATTTCGCTGCTCCAAACACGACAAGGATGGATAAAAAACAAGCGACCAGACCAGTAAAACACTCATATTAGCGGTCGTTTTGACGCCCGGTGGGATAGAAAACATGTATCTAAACCTTTTTCCATTCCTATCATGTAGGTTTCAGTCACGTTGGCGTTGAGCTACGGTTTCTCGGCGTCTCCACACACGGAATACCAAGTCCATTCTCTGACAGTGCCCGTCTGTGAGCGCTGATTAGCCGATGCAAAATGTTAGCTAACAAGCGACAGAGCTAACTTACCATGCTAATACTGGCTAGCATGAAAACACCGACTGCAGAAAACAAAACTGTCTTGTAGTGTTAAAAAAAAAACAAGAATAAAAAGTTTTTAAAAAAAAGAAAAAAATATCACAGAGTTCGCGTTTGGACTTGCTTGCAGTTTAGCTACCTCCCTGGGTTGGAAATCGCTGAGCTTTTAAACCCCCTAGCTCTCTGAAATGCCAGCTACATATAAGGCTAACTCTAGCTAGCTAGCTGCTTATCAACTGACAGAGGCGCTCTCTTGTGTGCTGCATCACCACCTTTTCTCATTTGCTCGGTGAAAATCGAAGCCAGTCGGGATGCCCAGTGCGCCTTTTGGAAGAAGTCACGGTAGCATAAATCCTCATGTCCACAAAAATTTGCAGCGCTGTCGTGAAGCAGCTGCGGCTGCACCGCAACATAGCGTTCCAGCTCCGGGAGGATGTTGATGACCGGCCGCCCTGATGGACTGCAGCGACGGACTGACTGAGGAGCTGCTGCCGCTGCTCCACGATCCAGCATCTGCTACACAGCCTGCCTGCTAAACCTAGTCTGATTAATTTATCTGGCAGAATTAAGTCACTTTATGCATTGATTATTGTTGCAGGTGTAAATATGCAAATGCATGCGCGGAATTAAAGCAAATTATGTATTTCTTAATAATTACTGTGCATCATTAGAACTGATTTGATTAATATACTAATAAAAAAAATACTATTCTTGCATATTAAACAATGCTGATTGTCGCCATTTTTCTGTGCTGTTTTTATGTGTGCTTTAAAGAACAACTAAATTACTTCAAAATACTACCTTTAATGTTTAGTTTTTTACATGTATTTATAACATTTTAGTCAAATTAAAACTCAGTGTTGCCAACTTCCACCCAAATAGCCCAGAAATCTAAAAATAAACAGCTTTGGTTGCAAATTTGCGAGATATAAGAGGATGAGAGCTTGTGATGGCTCATTGAAGAGAACAGTTCACTTTTGTTTTTACCACAAAACTCACAACAAAAGCAGGCATGCACAGTGCACACAGCTCAGACAGCCTCCTCCTGTATCACACTAAGAAAATACCCTCTTCTTAAAAAGGAAAAAAAATTACCTCCTACAGAGACTCGTTCACAGAAAAGAGTCGTTCAAAAGGTTCGATTCATTCGTGAACATCACATCTCTATAGTTGCTGCATCTCTGATAAAGCTGGTAATAAACATTTTAGTGCAAGACAGATCACATGTTCATTTCTAAGAACATTCATTTTGATTATGTGGGAACTTGATTGTCTTTTTTTATATTATGCACAACATAGGAATGAATCAGTTACCAGAACTGTTACATTTTATTCATCATTCGCTTCATTATTTCATTCAGTTTGCGATTTAAAATGACACAAACCGTGTAATTCAGCCTGTGTGTGCAGATAAATAATCACAACATTTTCTTCACATAGATTATCTGCCTTGCTGCGAGTCACTGGAAACGGTGCGGCATAAAAAAGGTTTTTGTAACCATCACAGAGCCAATAAGCGTATCTCTATTTCTGCTGAGACCAGAGTTGCAAAGAGCTTGATGAGTTAAAGTTCAAACCAATGTGATGTTTCATTCTTCCCTACATGTTTACTATTGTCGTTTGTCCCAGATGTCTTGATATTATATTATGATATCAAAAATATTTACACATATTTGTTTTTTTTTAAATAAACTTGACATTCTCAGGCATCAATGAGTTTTCCTGGAACGGTGCAACTCAATACCTATTCTATATAATTGCTTATTGTTTTTAAAAACTTCTTTGCTTGTTGTTGTTCACCTGTTTCACTGGGATTTTTCTGTGTGACAGCAGGAAATTAGGTGTTTGAGATTATAAATGCATAAAACAAACAAAGTAAGTAAAACTGCAGCGTTTGAGAGATTAAACAACAACAATAAGCAGCGTTATCAGCAAAACAAGCTGGTTTTGTGGAGGTTAAGCCAAACTTTAGAGTAAAGTTACAACTTTTTTAGGTTCCACTGCTGTCATTTTTATTATTCTGATAAGAATTTAAGTTTTGGGTGATGAAACACAAAAAGTACAAACAGGGGATCTGGGCATAATAATCCTCTTGGCCTCACAGGTATCAGCCCAGGTATTACAATGAAATGCTCACACATACATTTAGCGTGAACTGACTGATCCCTGGGTAAAATGCGGATGTCCAATTGCAAGTGAACGCAGCTTGTAATGCTTAAACCGGCTCTCACCTGGCATCACCGCGCCTACAACCCACTTAGGTGATGATATTTGTCTTTTCAGGTGATTTAAATTTGATGAATGAAATGTAAAAACAGCAGAATTGACAAAGTTTAACAGGAAAAATGTTGAAGAAACCAGAGGTTAGTTTCACACCCAGAATCAAGACTGACAAATTCACCTTGACGCAGCAGATTTGTGTTTCTTTTTTTATGTTTACATAAACCAATAAATCTAATCCTGCTTATGTGTAAATTGCATGAATGAAATACTGTTTTTTTTGGCGGTAGCAGTTTGTGATCATAAGAGCTTTCCGGTGCTTTTTGTGTCAGACTCATAACATCTACATTTGCAAGTGGACAGTTGACATGATACTAGGGGCATCCCAGCACCTATTTTATTAACTTCACATGAAAAGGAGTGATATTAATCTAGAAAATTGGCAATTTTATTTTATTTATTTGAGTGCACTCCTAAATAAATTGCACCCTAGGCAGTTGCCCACCCTGCTTATAGCAAAAACCATCCCTGGAAAAAACAAATAAAATGTGCAATTAGGCTCAAATCAAAAGCATGTTTAGCTTAATTTTCTATATTGGATAGCCTCTTTAGTAATACGCATCAATATCGAGACCTTTTTTTTCTTAATTCTCATTAACACGTGCTAACTTTTCTGCTCCGTGCTGCCTGGCCCCCCCTTCAAAACATTTCTAGATACACCCCTGTGGTGAAACATGTTTGCGATTTACATATAAAACAGAGAAGCATCGACATGGTGTCAAAAGGATCTCAGTTATTCAGTCACAAACAGCTGTGACAGCAGAGGATGAAACCAAGCGGATGGCTTGACTAAACCTGCATCCATACATTAGGTATAGTCACTGCACAACATTGAATAATCTTGTCAAATGCACTCCGCCTAATCAAATACAGCATGGACCGAGTTGCCAGGAAGGACATGTTCATCATATTAGTCCGCTGATGTATGCTGAGAACTTTCTCTCTGACCCTGACAACAGCTGCTCTGTCTTCCTCCTCAGCAGAGACACACCGCTGAATATGAGACAGGTGTCGCTTTGCTTTCACCAGCGTTTCTTCCACTCACATGGTGGTTTTCCCTTCATCCTGGCCAAGACCACATTCTCAGCCAAGAGCTCGGCTTTCTCCACAAGTGAAGGGTGTAATTTGTTAGCAACCTCAGCGATGACACTTCTCGAGCTGCTGAATAGCTGGTTGTCCCGTGGTACGACTTGGGTTTAGGCCACAAACCTGGCAGAACCACAAACAATAAAAAAGCGACCAAAAGCAAAGGTGACCATGATTTCAGCCTCACAGCAGTGGAAGTCACTTTCTCTCTTCGTGGTGGAATAACAGCAGGTGACCACACAAACTTTCAACCCACCATTTTAGCCTGAGTATAAATCATCTGGAAATGGATGAGTGAAAGTAAGAGCAGGTGTGTACTCCCCAAAGAGAGTCTTTTAGATGTGAAAGTTCAGCAATATACTGAACTTCAGATGCTTCACTCTGAGGACTTTCCAAACAGACTGTTTAAGTTTAGTAAAAGATCAATAACTGTGTGGTGTGGGTATTATCTAAATACCAATCCTCCACCAATCCTCAGTGAAATGCACAAAAAGTTGGAAGAGAAGCAAAAGATAGGCTGGGAAAATAATTGGCACAAATGAGAAACAACTAGAGGAGATTAATTAGCAACAGGTCAGTAACATGACTGGGTATCAGAGGTAGATAAACAGATTGACTCAAATTAACCTGTCAGAGACTAAATACAGGTGATATTCTGTAAACTGCATCTAAAAAATGTCAAAAAACACAATTTAGTTGTCATAATGGTAGACCTAAAGACATTACAATTGTCCAATCACTGGCAAGAATCAGAAGTGCGTCACACATTCGTAATGTGAGTTTGGTATCAGAGCTGCTGAAGCATTTGTGCAGATAAAAACTTTGAACGGGAGTCATAATGGTTTTAACAAAACGTAAATACTGATACCAATATTTTGCGATTTTGCATTTTATGGCCAATATCAACTGATGATATTTGTACAACAATAATAGCAGTACAATTATAATATAGGTAAGATGATAATACTGTAAGACATTAATATCAGTATGATAATAATATCATTACAACAATAATATCAACAAGACGATAATATCAACAAGATTATAATATCGGTAAGACGATAATATTTGCATGACAATAATACTGGACATTTCTATTTACAACTGTCTTGAATAAAGATAAATAAAGGTAAAAGGAATTCTAAGGGTAATATTTCAGAGTGGTCAGGTTGAATCATGAGCTGAATCCAATAAATATCTGGACCTAAAATGTATACCGTCCCAAAACGCGAGCTGTTCTATACAAAGAAATCATTTGAATCACTCTAAGCTAACATACAGGATTGTTCTAAGTTAGTGTTTTGTCAAATTTATTTAAAAATATGCTTTGAATAACAACCATATTTCATGCTTAAAAAGATTGCAGTGACTTGCAGATGCATGTTAGCGTAACAGTTAGCTTAACCTTGTAAATACATCATGCAAGGCAAGTTTATTAGTATAGCACATTTCATGAATTAGACCATTCAAAGGGCTTTACATAACATAACAGCCTCCTTCAACTCTAGCTGAGCTAAACAGACAGCAAGTTACTGAAGAAGAAGACAAATGTCATCATAAATAGCATCTTAAGGAGCATGCTAGCAAGCATAGCTTAAGGAATATGAGCAAAATTCTAAATTTATCTACTCCGGTCATTTATACTTTTAGGGTCGAATCTACTAAGATCTGAATGAGTGTTTAGCTACTAATTAGCGTGTGGGATCTAGAATTTAGCGAGTGGGATCTAGAAGTTAGCGTGTGGGATCTAGAATTTAGCGAGTGGGATCTAGAATTTAGCGTGTGGGATCTAGAAT
>JBAMIG010000013.1:3618421-3632919 GCA_037177335.1 Kiunga ballochi | reverse complement strand
ATGACAGTGTTCCTGCTAGCAGCCTCATTTAAAGCAAAGCAAGGTGTCAGCACACACACACACACACACACACACACACACACAGTTATCAGTAAACACGTCATCATGTTTAAGCTTTGTTCCTCTATCTGGTGCAAAACGGCCTGGTTTATTTTCTTATCCTGAGTAACACTGAGACACCGTTGCATTAATGACAGTAATCATATCTGAGTCAATGTCTCATGTACAGAGTATTTATTGTTGTTCCCATCATATCTGAGTGAAAGAACAGATGAATCAACCTGAACGCTACCAGAGGCTTTTTGACATGGGTCGTAATCATACTGGGATTTTTCTCTTCCCCTGAGCTTCTGATCCATAAAGCTGCTTACGCACAAAACTTTATTAAGCAAAGTTTGAGATTTATAAAAATAAAGGTGACAGAGAAAAGTGCGTGCCGCTGCACCAACTGCGGACCTTTGTAGTAACATTTTGGAGAGAAAAAACTGCCGGCCTAGCGGATAAGATCATATTTAACCCACATAAACCATGTTTGTTATCATTCACATCAGGTGTGCTGGACCAGGGAAAAAATGGAAATCCTGCAGGAAATATGGCTCTCAAGGACCAAGGTTCCCCACCCCTGATCCAAATAAAGACCCAGTTTTTTGAGACTTGAATCTGTTCTTCTTGTTCACTAGAAAGAATCAGTTCTTAAAGTCGATTCGTTCATGAACAACACATCCCGACTAGAGATGGAGTCCCCTGTATTCCTGCAGTCTAAGCCTCTGGCAGCAGCTCTGGTCATGTTGTATCTGTTCCTCTGAGCTTTCAGTGACATTTTCACGGCTTTCCATGCTGGTTTGGAAGCAGTAGCGCTGAAGGGATCTCTGTGAGTTACAGTAGCATCACAGTAAAGACCGAGGAGGAGGACGGCTGGAGGAAATCTTTCTTCATCGTGCACATTCGAGTGGATAAGCTGGAGGACCACCACAGACACACAGGAATACACATTTTTAAAAGGTTACATATGGATACTATATACTAAAATTGAGTATATCCATATGACCTGGGGGTTTCTGACCTGTCCAGATGTGCCCACAGAGAGCACAGCAGTCTGAGAGGTTGTGATTTAACAGAGCTTGTTGGAATTAAGATGAGCTACATGCACTTTAGCTACGCAGACTGCTAAAAACCCTCCAGAAGATAAATAGGACAATGTTTACATGTAACTTTGTTCCAGGATCTATGGGGTTTATTATATCAGTGCGCTGCAGCAACACAACAGCTCATGTCCGTCTTTGTAACCTTAATTTTTCCTGCACTGTTTCATCAAACTGTGTGAGTTACAGAAAAGTATGGTCATATTTACCTTGGTTTTAACCGAGACAGGACTCTGCCAGATTGCATCATTGTGGCGAGAAGCTGGATGATGAAAGCACTAAGCCCAGCATAGTTTCAGCAAAGCAAGGTGGGGGGTCCACAGCTTTTCTGGTTGCTACATGAAAGAGGAAAATGGGAATCAGTGACCCATCAGACTGTGCCTATGTGGTAGGAATAAAGCTGCACTCATAAAAGATGCAGCACTTGCTCCATTCTTCCTCTGAACCCAAATAATGCTTAAAGGTTGTGCAATGTTGAGTCTAACAAAACATGCTTTATGTGATTAAAAAAAAGGGAGGAATAAGAGGAGGAAGAGACGGAAGAAGCTGCAGAAATTGGTAAATAAACGCACCCAAAGATGCTTGACTTTCAGTAATAAAAAAAACAAAAAAATTGTATATTTATTTGACTTTTTCATAATGCATTTTTTAAACAAAGATCCTACAAACACAAAAAAGGACATTTTAAAAAAGCATCTGGTTCCTTCTACCAAAGCAGACACTAACTGGACATTATGTAAGGACGCTACGTTGCAGGAAGACGTATGCAGGAGGGACTGTGTAGTAACTGCCCTGCTTTCTGGCCTTTTTATCACACACTGGTGGAAAACTGAAGCTATATTCCTGTCATGAGATTATGGAGAGATCCGGGTTAGGCATATAAGGACAACACTTCATTTGAAAGAGCTTCTGCATTTAAAGGTTACCGTAGTAATTTATTACATGACAGCAGGGTCACTAGTCGGAAATGTATTAAATATGATGCCAACCTACAGAAGACCTTGGTGAGCTTGTTTCTGAGGCTTAATGTCACAGAGCATCACAGTGCTGTTGTTTCGTAAGGGAAATGTAACATCTTGTGTAACATCATGCTGTCCCAAATGATGGGATTACGCAACAACCACTTAAAAACACTTGATCTGCAATTTGGAAATCATGCTCCTCGTATTGCTCCATCAGGGTCTTTTCTTTGAACTTAGACTTCAGCAGGTCCATAAAAACAGACTTTATTGGCTTTTACCAAGTCCACTTGTTTCCAGAGGGAACTGGTTAGGCTCCACTTAAAGCTCTGGAAGTACATTACTGTCATGATTGTGGCCTAACCTCCTTGTCTTTAATCAGGTTACGCAGTGTTCGGTCTGAATGACCTGCAGTCTTTGTAAATCCTCCGTGAAACACACACAAGCACACACACACACACACACACACACACACACACACACACACACACATAGGGTTAAACAAAAGGAGAGTGCTTTTTGTAGATAGCATTTTTGGTGACCTTCCTCTTTCTCTGTGTGTGTGACAATGATGGAAGCTGGACTCCTCATAGCTCAGAGGAGGTTGTCAAAACAAAGGGTTTAAGACGTCATGATGCTCCTCCTTGTCAGCTCCTTCCCTTTTCTCACCGGCTCTGGTTCATCATAGGTAAAAAGCAACAACCCAGTAACAATCTGCAACCAGTTTCATCAGCAGGTTCTGAAATATGTGCATCACAAGCATTTCTAGTGTTATTTAATCATTTATATCTTTATTCCCTGAAAATGAGCTGTTTATATGTGTTGTAGATCCACAAACAGCTGCCATGTTTCTGTCACCATTTTCTCTACGGTGTCTCTAAATGGACAAACCACTGTGTGTAGAGAAACGAGAATCCTGTTTATTTTAATGCTGCTGCAGATTGTTTGGGTTAAGTAATGCATGAAGACACAAAAACATGTTTATGTGGGGAAACATGAAGGGATTTTATACCTCTGTTCACCACTAGATGTCAGTAATTCTCACATTATTAACAGTGGAACAAATGTCACATTTCAACCTCTAAACTTTGCATTTTGGTCTCTTTACTGGCAGAAGTTTAACTTTCATTACCACATTAATTCCTCTAAACTCTCCTAAAATATATCGCAGAGGTAAAAAGGAAACACTTATTCATGTTCAGGTCACATGACCAGCTCATTGCACGGAAAGATGTAATAAAGAAAATCAACTTTTGCAATGAATTAGAAAGGAATGGCTCATAAAAAGCAATGCAAAACCTCCTCAGCAGGGCGAAAACCCTAAAATGCTACGTGGATGCATTGCATATGCTGCAGCTCTCACAGAAACGCAGCTACAGTGACATTAAATGAAAAATAAAAGATGTAAATATATGTTCATCTGATCGCATCTCTTTGCTGAAAAAAAAAAACATTTAAAAACTTGCTAGTAACTGGATAGCAACACACTGGCTGCTGCAACGACTGATTAATCAGTGAAATCCAAAAAGGACATTATCCAAAAAAATGAGCAAAAAATGAGAAAAGACAAAAATAAACATGGGGCTTATTTTTACTGGAAAGAGTTCAAAGTGCAATAGTAAGAGAAACCTTTAGGACGACAATTATAAGGAACATTCCAGAGAAAAGTCTGTTTTAAATGTATTTATCCAAAGTGAAAACTGTAAAACCGCATTACAGCAGCTGCATGTAGCTCACAGATGCGTCCCTCTACACATCTTATGCAGTTTTATGCAATACTTTTCCTGTTCCAGGCAACATAATGAGATTAATCTATAAATGTGCTTAAAACAATAAGCTGAAAACAAAAGGATGCAAAAAAAACTTTAAGAATATTAAATCACTGCCTAATAATTCAGAAATGAAATGAACCACATGTCGGCTTTGTCCCATGTCTCCGTGTGGGATTGTGTAGATGTTCATCATTTACCAGGAAATAGATGGAAAGTAGCTTCTGGATAATTCGGACCTATTTATATTTATGAATGGGCTGCATGGTGGAGAGGCGGTTACCACAGTGAAGAGGTCACTGGTTCGACCCTTTCTGTGTTTGCATGTGTTTACGTGGCTTCCTCTCACCATCCAGACACATGCATGTCAGGCTGATTGTGTGACTGGTTGCTCGTGTCTCTCTCCCTGTGATGGACTGGCAACCTGTCTAAGGTGTATCCTGACTCTCGCCAGGGATTGCTGGGATAGGCTCCAGTTATTCCTGAATTGGATGAATAACTGAAAGAGTTTCCATTAATATGTATTGTCCTGTAAAAAACAGAAAAAAAACAAGTAAACTAAAATTAAAAAGTAGTTTAAACCAGACCAACAGCTGCAACGTCTGTAGAAACAAAGCAGAGAACCAGCAGGAGCACCTTCAGGAAGATAAAATAAGAAAAACAGCAACAAATTAATAAAACTGTGATTATCACAGGTTAGTGAAGGGTTGCATGCGTGTGTGTGTGTGTGTGTGTGTGAGATTACCATTGGTTAAGAATGAAATGTGTGTAATGATGCCAGTAAGGCGTGGAAACCAGCAGCTCTAACCAGAACCTCTGCCATGCAGCAAAGTCGTGGGGCACAGAGACACCCGATCACTTGTTTTATTTATTCATAAATTTTATATCGTCTTCTGGCATCATGGTTTCTGTGCCTGCAGCTCTTCTGTCTGAGTGATTTGAAAGCTGAACCGTAAAAAGCACAATTAGGAAATGATAAAGCAGAAAAAGAAGCTTTGAGAAGCATCATGATCACTGACTCGGTTACATGGCTCCTCACTGGGGGGTCTGGCATGGATCCTTCTGTGTTTTCCTGTCAGCAGGCTCAGCTTTTTCTACATTTACTTATAAAAGCAGCAGCAAAGCCCGGTTTTCATCTTTCCATCATCTTTAATCTGCAGAAGTTGTGTGTGTGTGTGAGTGTGTTGTTCTGTACTGACCCCCAGTTTCTGATACTCAAAGAGTCACTTTTTCCCAGTCTCCTGTTACAAACCAGTTTCTGTTTAATTTGGCAGAGTTACCACTAACAAATGATGCGACCTCCTCTGAGAGGCTTTCAGTGCCTTCTGGAAAACACATCATCTCCTACAGAAGGACAGCATGACTTCCTGAGGAGCAGGAGGACATAAGTGACTCTCTCCTGCAGCCTGCTGGTCTGGAGCGGTAATACGCCTTTTAAATCTTTCCATTTTCACCCCAACAAAATAAAAAACAGGATACAGAGTAAATTTAAAGCTGTCCTTGAACCATGGCTGAGGGCCTTGGTAACCATGGTGATGTATTTGCTCTGTGGTCTCTGCACATTTTTATACAGTTGTGTTGCATCGAGAATAATAGATTATCTCGATATTACATTTTGTTCTGCAGGGAAAACCTGCAGAACAATTACAAACGCTTACATGAAAACATGCAAACTTCCCACAAAAATGCTGCTGGACAAACCAGCTCGAACCAGCGACCTTTTGCTATGAGGCCACAGCGCTAACCACTGCGCCACCATGCAGTCTGTGTGTCAGCATGAAAACGATACGCAGCAAAACTAAGCGGGTATAAAACCAAGCTGAATGCAGCGGCCATTGGTCCAGATGCAGATAATCAGTGAGCAGGTGTGGTGAGGAGGAGTTGTGCAAGAAATAAAGGAGGCATTAACTGAGAAATGAGATGTTTTAATGTACGTTTATGCATAATTCTATTAAAACCCTGCAACAACAGCAGGATGTACCTGAAACAAGCAGTACAGATGAAGTCAGACCAGTTTGCTGGACAAGTACAAAACAGATAAAAGCATATTATCATACAATCATGTTTCACCAGAAAAGAATAGAAACACACAGCTGAACCACCTTAAAAGACCCTAACAGCTTATAAAGTGTGAGTTTTTATCAGTCTGTTAGTTTTGATGGAGCAAACCTTCAGATTAAAAGCATGAGGTTTCAGTTTACAAAGCAAAGCAGATGTTTGGCAAACCGCTGGTCATTAGCTCAGCTAGTAGCTTTTCAATCCGCTTCAGTGGCTCAGTAACCCGTCTGCAAAATGCCCTGAGATTTTTTCTGTTGTGATTTATTTCTATACAAATAAAGCTGAATTGAATTCTGGTGAAGCTGGATGAGTTTCCTGTTAAGCCGCCGAACGTGCATGAAGCGAGTGCTGCCAACAGGGATGAAGATGCAGCTCATGAAAGCAGAGCAGGGATATGAATTTACAAGCATCACGTGGCAGCAGGTTACTACGGCATGCGTATTACATCACTATGTTGCCATGACGCTACACAGAACACGTCAGTGTAATGAGTTTTACAGGAACGTAGACAATCATCCAGTTTCTCTCATGCAGAGGTCAGTACGTGTTGTAAACATCTAAATGCGTTTCAGTAAAGAGTGAAATTATAGGATCAAACTACAGCAATAAGGAGATATTAGAGTCAAACCTTTAAGAAATCATGGAAAAAAGAATTTTTGTACATATAAAAGCATCTTTAGAAGACAGTTTTTGTTTTCTAAAATCAGTTAAACGCTGGATAATAATAAATTCACATTGAGCACAGAGTTTTTTCTATTCTGGACTTTATGAATTAACTCAGTTTGTTGACTTTCTGCTTTATTAAAAAGCTGCAGATTGTGTGTGCATTCAGAGACAGATGGTAAATTGCAGTTTCCAACTTTCATAGTAGGAAAAAAAAACATTTGCATCATCATTACTGAACTATAAAACTAGTGAGTAAAAAGAGGTTTTAAATTCCCACGCCCAGAGAACAGTGAATGCAACATGCAGTGTCTGGGCGCAGATACAGAGGAGCACGCTGGAGACGAGCGATGTTCCCTGTTGCTTTCAGTGCTGCAGGAGTTTACAGAAGCGATCGCATGTTGATTTTCAGAGGAACATCATCTCCTTAATGATTTACTTTAATGCACAAAGCAACATTTTCAAGCTGAATTAACCCTTCCCTCCTCTCAACATTTAGACGATGGACCAATCAACTGGCTCCTCTGAGCACCTTCTGTTTGCCAGCAGACGCCCAGTTCTGACCTGTTCCAGCACCGGTCTGCACGATCCGGAATGTGACTTCTGATAACGACCTGGTACAACAGATGTGATCAACCATGTCTGCACGTCTATATGACAGGAATCTATTTAGGAAAGCCACGTGGTGTTGGGTTTTTCCCGTCTTGCTCACATCACACCAGCTGGTCAGTTATAGCTACGTTCACACGGCAGGCTGACGTGACCCACATGTGACATTTTTGCCCCTATGCAACCTGAATCTGATCTTTTTCAGGCCAGTTTTACACGTGGTACTGATCTCTTGCCATGCGGCTTCAGTCTGAACCACCAGGTCGCATTATTCCCACCAACATGTCACAGATTTGCATAAAAATATGCTGGCTTCGTTTGGACAATAACCTTCAAACAGTAAAATACTCGCCGCTGTTCCCGTCCATGTCTACCTCTGTCCACATAAAGATGTCCCACACGAGCTCTCAGGCATGTCGTCGTGTTTTCTATGCATTTTTGCTGCACACAAGTTTCATAAAGGAGATCACATGTAAAAAAAAATCAGATTGGAGCATTACGTCCTGCAGTCTGAACGAAGCCATTAAGGCACAAATCACTTTCAAAGTGTGCGTGATAACATCATCTCTTACAAAGAACATCCTGCTTCAGGGCATCTGAATCCTGCTAAATGCTGAATTCCTCCTCATCTGTGCTGCAGCCTGACCGGCTGGTGCCTCTGCTTGCAGAACTTTCTCTCAGCTTTCCTGTTAAAGCAAAGCCAGCAGCAAAACGCCCACAATTCAGTTGGACAATTTACATCAACACAACGTGAAAGGAGATAATCTTATAAATGTTGATAATACAAATGATCAAATGTTACTTAATTATAATTGATCATCAGAGTATTAGCTACGCAGCAACAGGTCAGAAACAAGTTTGCAGGGTCTCCTGGGGTCAGCATGGCTTCTCTCCAGGTACTCCGGCTTCCTCCCACCATCCAAACTAATGCATGTTAGATTAATTGATCAATTAAGTTTCCTCTATTTAAACATAACCGATTCAACTTAAAAGTTTTCTCCACAGCTTGGTTATTTCTGCATGAGTCTGTTCACCAGCCCTGCTCTCTTAATCAGGCGTGTTGCTGCAGGAAAGCATGGACCACCTGCAGGATGATCTAAATGATCCCTGCGAGTTAGTGAGGGAGTGAATGGCTGAATCTTTATGAGCGCTCTGAGGTGTTCCCCGCTTTGCTCCTGCTAACAGCTGATGATGCTCCAGCACTCTCCGCATCTCTGATTGGATGAAACGGTATGAAAAATGGATGATGTAGATTAAAATGAGTCTAAATGTTGCATAAAGAAGTGATGAGGATCTAAATTAAAAGCCCCTTTGGACGCATCTTTACCAATCAGGTGGTTTTAAACAGGTTCTTGTGTTTCTGGATAAAGATGCTATCATGCAGAGAGAGCAGGGTTTTTGCCCCGTTGGTCACTTTATTCTAAAATAATTAACTTTGTTTACTTGACAGTTGGAGTAGAGACACATTATTGCATTCACCATCCTCTGATTGATCCTCTCAGAGGAGGAAAGGGAACCAATGTGGTGGTTTTAGCAGCATCTTTAGCTCTTTAGTCTTATAAAACTACAGGTAATCCTGCAGCACCAACATTTATTTAGAACGTTATTTGCAACAGCAAGCAAGCTGAGGATTGCTGACCTAACGTGAGGTTTAACCACATCGTGCTTTAGTAAGAGCTCACAGTAGCGATTAACAATGTATAATACAGTTTTAAATGAGGTGTAGCTCAGACCAACAGCTAGCGGCACGTTTGGCACAAGCTAACAACACACAGCGACTTTGATATCCAGCCTCACTTGTTTGGTCTCTTTTCTGACCTTTAAAAGTCTGCCTGAGACTCAGACTACCAGCCTGCAGCTTACCTCCCTGCTGCCATAACCTTTTGCTTGCCGCCGTCCTTCATGAACTTTAATCATCCTGACACGTGTCTTTACGTCACATCAGAGCTCCACAGTTCGCAGGTGGCTGCGAGGAGAGACTGCAGCCAAAACGCTTGCAGGTAAGCACTCAGACTTCTCCACGGTGCTGCCGCAGCAGGACCAATGAGGCTTCCCGGGGTGTCCCTTATGTCCATGACCACAGCCTTTAAATCCTCCTGCAGCCAGAGAAACATGAAGCAAGCAGACAGTAAAGGTGTCAGAAATCCTGTTTATCAGGGAAGAACCACAGGATGAAACACGGGTTCATACATTCAGAGAGCACGGTGTATTAGCATCAAATAAAGCATATGAGGTTCCCGTATCAGCTCAAACTAGCCTGACCCTGCTTTTCTCATGCCTGTGTTGGATAGCAGCTTAAATCATCATTTTTTCTACATTTAAACTTATGTAATGGTTTGTATTAAGTTCTCTTGCTAGTTTATCCACCTACAGTCGTGAGAAAAGTGACATTCAACCTCTCTGTCTGCTTAGACGCACAGTCTCGACCTAAATGTGTGAAAATGAGATCCCAACATCTACATCCACTTGAGGTTTTTCCTTTTTCGTTTGGCTCAGGTGCGCCTACCTGGCATGGTTCCTGGGCAGCCACAGCGAGCCTCTTTGGCTCCTGCACTGGAGCAGAAGGTGCAGCAGTGAAACTTCCCTCCATGACGCCTGATCTTCCCGAGAACATCCAGAATAAACGGAGAACCCTGCAGGGGCGCAAACAGAAGCGCCATGAGCCGCGAGCGAGGTCATGCCATCGCACCAGCTGTCTGCTTTCCAGCAGCGTTATCGAATCAATGAGAACAAAACAAACTTTATTTTAAAACACACTCCACAGTTTGGTAGTTTTGTACCTTGACGTGTTGGGCTTTGACACAAACCCACACAGAGTAGGCTCCTGGCTCCTCAGGTGTGTATGAAACTCCGTAGGTCCCGTCATTGTTGTCTTCTATTGTTGTTTCCACTTTGCTAAAGACACCACATACAAATAAATAAATACAAACACATGCATAAAAGACTAAAACAATAATCAAACTGGAAACCCTGGGATTTAGGTTATGTGTCAGGGACAAACATTTCAGCAGAGTATTTCAGTTTATATAGAAGCTGCTGCAGTAGAATGAGATTTTAACCCATATTACATATATGTAACCTGATTCTATCACCGCTAGCAGGATGAGACAACTTCAGACTGTTTAAGTGAACCATAAGCAGAAGATAAAGCACAAAATTTCCCCATAAAACACGACAAACACACCGGTGCCGTCAGCGCCTTGCTCCTGAAAACTGGTGCTATCTCTGAAACGCTCATGCACTCACCAGTTTTTCTTCTCCTTGTGGACGATGCTGACGAGGACGTGTTCGCCGCCTCGAGCCATTTGCTTTCCGGCAGAGTCGCGGCACACCAGGGTAAAGTGGCCCCGCTGGCCTTCACGGCCCTGATGCAGACCTGTGAGCATGCAGAGGCAAGAGGTTAAAGGTCAAACAATGGCTCAGAGCCATGAAAGCGCACCGTGCTCCTCACTATGTAACACCAACAGCTGACTGATCTGAGGCAGGTTGTGTTTATATGACCGAGGAGCCATTTTTTTCTCTACATGCTTATTAATGTCCTGCAATCAAAAATGTACTACAAAGAATTTCACCCTGTAAAACACAACGGTGAAGGTAAGAGCTTCATAACCCTGCTCATTTTTAAGAAGCCTAGAAGGAACACAGGCTTGGTCTGGCTGCTTGTGTTAAAGCACATCTACAAAAACTAGTTAGATCCCGAGTGTCCAAAGAAAGCAAAAGCAAAGCGGCATCATGCATGTGTTTTAGAACACACATCTTTTATACACCTTTTGCCGGGTTTGCAGGAGTACCAGCTGCTCTGGTGCCGCACGGTAAGAAAAGGTATTTCTCCTCTTTCAGCAGTCATGAAAATGTAACAGAAAGTGATGCAAACAAACTACATCCTCCTTCATATTGGGCTGTATGAACCAGCTGGATGGTCCCAGCATGTAGGCCTGCTCCGTATCCTTCAATTTAACTTTATTTGTATAGTACAACTTTACGGCTGTCATCTCAGGGCGCTTCACAGACATCAGTCTGAGCCAATTCATAAAAATACCCTTAATAAGGGAAACCAAAAGATTGCAGATCCAATCCCCATCCTGAGCTGCATGAGGCGACAGTGGGAAGGAAAAACTTCCTTTTAACAGGAAGTAGAACTTCCAGGAGAACCTGGCTCAGGGAGGGCAGCATCTGCCTCGACTGGCTGGATGGAGAGGACAGGACAGACAAGATAACACGCTGCAGCTTATATCTAGGAAGACGACCACCACTCAGGTTCCTCTTCGTCTCATTTCCTTTGGTCGGTTTGTTTGTGGGAGTGTTGTTTTGTTACTTTGATCTGTTAACAAGCAAATTTTCTTATTGATTTTTGCATATATATGCATTCAATTCCTTTTCTAGTTAGATTGGAAAAAAAACCAACATGTCCGGTCACTGTTCAGTCAGTCCAACAGAGCTAAAGATTTTTAACCATTTGGAAACGTCTGAATCAGTTTTCTGGTTTTTAACGAGATCGAGCCGCATTTTACTGAAGACAAAAACAAACAAGTTAGTGTAAATATTAACTTAAGTATAGTAAAATAACCACACTTTAGAGATTAAGCTAATAGAACAAACCGCACTAAATAAAATCATGTTTTCATTACAAAATCCACCTGCAGCAGAGGAAGGAGGCCGCACACCATTTAGAAACCAAGCAAACCAGTAAGAAAACCAGTTTTCCATCTTTCACTCCAGTAAATCAAAACCATCTCTGCAACAGTTTTCCATCTCCTTCTCCTTTAATTTCTACTTTTTTGCATAAACACCAACGATCAGAGGAAATTTGCAACCATTTGCCATGAACGGATCATCAGGTGCGCCATGGAGAATGACCCAATTTCACTAAATGGGTCCAAAAACAGCTGCTGCGTTCAACCCGCTTTTCTTTATGTTTGATTCATTTTAAAGACTTTTAGACGAGACTTCTTACAGTAAAGGGCTCCAGAGTTTTATTTTACATTTTCGCTTTGTGGTGTGCCTTTTGATTTTTCATTAAAAAAAGTACCAGTTCTAGCTGACACATAACTGGTGTATCTGCATGAAGCATTGACACAAACCCGCCCACAATGTCAGACAAATAAATATTTATAAGGACAAATAATCAACATGTTTCTTTCACACAGGTGAAGCCGTAGAGATGGAACGTAATTAGACCGTGCAAAGACAGAAGGATCTGAACAGACTGCACTGCATGAAGAGAGGCACTTCATCATTTAGACACTTCATAAAATGGACACACTTGGACATTTGTCATGTGGCTCTGAGGACTTCACACGTGAATCACTTTCATTCTGAACATATGGTGCCTGCAGCCAGATGCAGTCATGACATCAGCTGCAGAGCGTCTCGTCTTCAGCTCTGCTCAGTTAAAATATTCACCCGCTGGTGTGGCGTTGTTGTTGTGTTAGAGCAAACATCATTTGTGTTCATTTCAATGATTAATGTTGCTTTGCACTTCCCTGTCAGACTCCATTAGCTGCTCAATAACAAATTATCCCACTTTGTGTTTTCATCTGTTATTATTCAGTGTTTTCCAGCAGCTGCAGAAAATGTTTAGATGCTGCTGTTGCTAATAAAACCAATTCAGGAGATAATTAATAGGAAACTGAGCTCCTGTAAATACTATAACATCCTCAGTGTGTACCTGAACTCCTGCTAACAGAACATGTTATTAAATGAATATATTATTCAGGCTGAAAAAACAGACGTCTGATCCTGGTTCCTGGTTCTGGGTAAAAATGTGCTTTATACACAAAAACATGCTGCATAAACGTACAGGATTCAAGAAGGAAAAGTTTTAAGTACAGGAAAGCACTGCAAAAACAGAAATCTTACGCAAAAACAGGAAAGCACTGCAAATACTGAAACATGATGCAAAAACAGGAAAGCACTGCAAATACTGAGACATGATGCAAAAACAGGAAACACTGCAAATACTGAGACATGATGCAAAAACAGGAAGGCACTGCAAATACTGAGACATGATGCAAAAACAGGAAACACTGCAAATACTGAGACATGATGCAAAAACAGGAAACACTGCAAATACTGAGACGTGATGCAAAAACAGGAAACACTGCAAATACTGAGACGTGATGCAAAAACAGGAAACACTGCAAATACTGAGACATGATGCAAAAACAGGAAACACTGCAAATACTGAGACATGATGCAAAAACAGGAAAGGACTGCTGATCAGAGACATGATGAAGTTAAACTGGAACTCAGAAATGAAAGCTAAACTCTGAACTGGGATCTACTGGTCTATTCCACAAACAACATGTCACAAGAAAAGTAGGTATGTAGAGACGTAAATAAAGCATAAATGAGCCTTTGGAGAGATGGTACGGAAAAAAAAACATACATCAATATGAACTTATTGCATAAAAGAGATTCAATTTTACTGTTTCTACACAAAAATACTGCAGTAGGTATCTGTCTGTCCTGTAAGTGGCGCTGTAACGCTGCCAATAAAGCAAATATAAATGTAAATAAACAAATATGAAGACTATGGAGCTAAAAAAGGACATTAATGTGGACGTAGGACGAGCAGGTTTGGCTTTAAAAGTCATAAGATGCTTTTTAGCTTCTGCTGAATGATTACAGCACTGATCTGGTTAAAGCCGTTCGCACATGCAGGTTGAAGCAGCAAAGGGGGCGTGGTGGGATCATTGCTGCAGAAAAGAAGCATTTGGTGATGTTAGAAGAGCTGCTGTGAAATAAATTATATTCAAACATATTTTAAACATTGTTAATCATAAATGCTTTATTTAATATATGTTCAAATAGCTAGAAGACATTTCTAATGTGTCACTCTGAAGTTTGGGTCTCGAGATGTTCAATTTCATTCATTGATCTGCTTTTCAGTTTTCAGTCCCAAAAAATGTATTTAGTTTGTATCAGAAATGGATAAAAAACTATTCTGCATGTTGAGCTTTAGACTTATTATAATTACATATAAAATATAATATATATTATATATAAATATATATATATATATATAATTATAATATAATTATATTTATTATTTATACACAAACTGTGCTGCTCTTATAAGACGTGTCTCTGTTTGTTTGCAGCTCTAAATAAACCCCAGAAAGGAGAAAAATGCCTAAATACTTGATGAATTTACCTGGCCCAGGAAAGGAAGGAAGTAAGGAAGGTAGGGAGGAAGGAAGGAAGGAAGGAAGGTTGATAGAAAAGGAGGGAGGGAGGGAGGGAGGAAGGAAGGAAGGGAAGATAGAGAGGGAGGGATGGAGGGAGGGAGGAAGTAA
>JBAMIG010000013.1:3601801-3613610 GCA_037177335.1 Kiunga ballochi | reverse complement strand
GAAGCACTGGCTGTCTAATATATGATAAAAGAGTTAATATACATAAAATATAAATAAATAATTGAGAATAACTAAAACAATAAATATTAGTCAAAAGCTAAGCTGTAAAAATGCATCTTGATCTGCTCTTAAAAAGAGCCGCCCTACAAGACAGTCCTCACTGCCTTCACTGGATAAATTAGTTCACTTTAAAAATAGTTTATAGACTGAATGTATTTACACAAATCTTGGAGTATATCACGTTTTAAGGGACCATTCCAGCCCTGGTGACCCCTGTTTTGACCTTTTGCTCTCCATGTGTTAACAGGAAGTAGTTCACCTCCAGATGGTAACATGTAGACCAGGGCTGCCTAAGTCCTCAAGATCTACCATCCTGCAACTTTTAGATGCATCCATTGTCCAACACAGCTGAATGCAGTGAATGGCTCGTTAGTAGGCCTCTATGGGCCTGGATGACATGCAGAACAGGGAATCAGCTGTTCAATTCAGATGTGTTAGAATAGGTTGCATCTAAAAGTTGCAGGGTGGTAGATCTCGAGGACCGGACTTGGGCACCCCTGATGTAGATTTATTTAAAGAGCAAAGAAATGTGAAGTAAGCATTAAAATAAAACGTATTTGTAGCTGAATGCAGGTTACCTGTGCGCCTGGCAGCAGAACCCGCACAGGTTGACGCAGCACACCTCGCAGCGGCTCTCCGCGCCTCCTTCCCCGCACAGGTCGCATCCCAGCGGGCCGTCGGTGATGAGGGTCTCCAGGAAAACCTCATCAAGCGCCAGGTGGTCTGTGCTCAGCCCAGCCGGGCCGGACTGGGGGATGTCCACCTCGGAGTCGCAGTCAGGACAAAGTAAGGTGACGGCGGCTCGGTTCGTCTCACCGTCCAGGCGGCGGCTGCGCGGAGACCCGGAGAAGGGCTCCAGCTGACCGATGCAGTCCGAGCAGAAGGTGTGCAAGCAGGGGAGGATCTTCGGGTCGCGGTACAAGCGTTTACACGCGTTACAAACCGCTCTGGGATTCACAGACACCTTTTTTCCTTCGGGTTCTGACTTTAGTTCTGCTTTTCCTGCGGTTTCTTTCTCCTGCAGCATTTTCTGGGATTGTTATGCAAAAACAAAGCAGTTAAATCCACCGTGAAACCCACCGAGCTCCACAAAGTTTCCAAAGCGGAAAATATACCGTTTCCTCTCTGGAATAATCCTAAATCGATATCACATCCAAACGTTGACTGGAAAAAACGTGGAATTGTTCTCTTTTATGACTTTTTCACTTCTTTAATCAAACTTTCCCAGAAGAGATAATGCTGCGTTCAATGCTGCATGGGAAATACGAAACCTCACTCACTAATAGACCAATGGGAAGCTTCTTCTGACTATCTGGGGTGGTCCAAGAACTTTCTGAGACTCTTACTGCCCCCATCTACTGGTGGGACAGGATAAAATGCTATTATTAAAGCAGGTAAAGGTGTGGTTGTTAATTCTCACAATGCGCGTGAACGGGGTTTTTGTATAAGCTTTATTGGAAAGAGGAATCTTTACAGCAAATCAATGAAATTCTGAACAAAACACAATTGTTCTTGAGGTGATAAGTTAATTTAAATGTTTATTTAAATGACTCGTTTTATTTTTTTTTATATATATTTGATTTTCTTTTTAATTTTTTATGCTCATTTTGTTTATCGGACCATTTTAATATTTTCATAGCATTATGCAAACATTTGGAAACATTTACCAGTTTAAGATTTATTGCTAATGCATGTAGGGAAATAAAAAACCCCACATGTGTAATTATTTTAAAAAAGGTAGTATAACACAGAGAAGTGGATGGGAATGTTTTGGATGTGATGGATCAAACTGATTAACCAAATGTGTAAACAAATTAATTAATCACATATTATGAATGATTATAAAACACAGATTCCATTTATGTGAAAAAACAGTGTTGTGCAAATAAATGCAACCAGAGTAAATGATAAAACATGGAACAGCCAACGCTGTTATACCTGACCAATGATGTTCAGTCCTATCGCCGTGGTTACTGAACTGATTGATCGTAAGCAGTTTAGATACCAGTATGTATCGAGGACATTGCAGCAAAGCACTGACCCCGGTCTGGAAGGTCACAGGCAAGCCCCCACACCCTTTCCATGACTGTGCATGGCGCTAACCTCTGGAAGGAGGTTCTGCAGCACTGACAGCAGAAACAGCTTTTAGTTCAACGCCAAGAAATCATAGAAGATTGAAGAAATCATAGAAGATTGAACAGAATTCAACCATCATTAAAAACAACGTGTTGTATCAGGCAAGTCATACTCATTAAAACAAGGCATTAAAAGCATCATATCTATAGTAACAGTAAATGAAAATATCTATATGTGCGAGTGTGTGGTGGAAGAGGGGTATATTTGTGGGAAAGATATTTAATAACTTGGTGTGTGAAGGTTTTATTGTACTGTGTTTATAATGTGAAGCACTTTGTGTTGCATGAAAAAGGCTCTATAGATAAAGTTTGGTTTGGATTGTGTAGCATGAGGAAGGGTCTGCAGCTATAACTGCAGGTTAATCACGTGTGCAGACCAGCTATTGAAGAAACAGCTCTCCACAGGTTGATCTACTTCCTCAGAGGAAACGTTTAGCTGCTTCCTGGCTTCAGTTGGACACAGAGGCCACAGAGCCAAACTGGTCCTGCATGTAGCAGGATACAGAGTTTGCAGAAGCTAGATCTCTGCTGGCTTCAAAAGGTCAAAGTCAAGGTTCACTGCTGTGTTTTCTGCAGACGCAATCCACATGATGGGACCGTGAAAGCTCACTGTACACGTGCACACACATGTATTTGCAGATTGTTGGATGGGCTTTGAAAAGAGCTGGTATGCTCCCCACAAATCTCCTTCCGAGTTAAATGCTGCTCAGTGTCTGCACCACTGTTTACATCTGCAGTTTCTTGTTCTGCTCCAGAAACTTCTGTATCCATATAAGTATCTATTTATTTATTGCACTAAATCACTGTTCTGTATTCCTACCGCTCATCATTTGCTGTTGGTGCATCTATTTGAAGAAAGACGAGTAAAAAATATTTTATACAAGCGTTTATGGACAGATGATTTAGCATCCGTATGCTCGTCCGCGTGTAACCACATTACAGCTGACAAGGAGATAAATGTATCATTTATCAATAAAAAGGCACTGGAACTGTGACAAACTTCCACAAAGAGCACTGACAGGGTTTTAAAGCGGTATTTATTACATGTTTACATCTTGCATTAGGTCACATAACGGACGCAGAGGAGACCGATCACAGCGTTCAGATAAACAGACACAATCAGGGTTGAAGCAGCACTGAAAGTGAAGTACGTCCTTCCTGAAACACCAGCACCTGCAAAATACAGTAATAAATATCAGCCATGGTTTAATTATCTCCAATGCTATTCGATTTAAATTAGTCGTTTTTTTTTTATTAAACATTTTGATCTCATTTATGTCCAACAGGAAGAAATTCCTTTAAGATGTCGCATTAAAAGAGACAAATTAAGGAATGATTAAATCACATTATATTACAGGAGTTTTTAGTAATAATTCATCCCATATTTAGCTGTTTGGTATTACAGAAAAACAATAAAGAATAAATGAAAATCTTTGAACTTGCATTGTACTACCAGCAGAAGAAAAGTCTTTTTTTATTTAACTTTTTATTTAATTTACCAGAATTTTAAGTTTGCTACAGCAGTTTATGGCTTCATTCACAGATACTTATTGATGAGATGAGAAAATGACTCTTAGGTCATCAAAGGGATCCGATCAGCTGGATATAATCCTGATAAAGGAAAATACCACACTGTACAATAAACTAAGATGCATTCATTCCTTTCATGAATTAAATGAGAGTTAAAACCTAAAGCAAAGCTTCAGATGCTAAATGAAGCTAAAGTGGAGGAAAACTGCATCAGAAGGAGAAACTAAAAGCGGGCTAAAAGTTAAAGTGAGACGTTTTTAACTCTTTAACGTCTGACAAAGAGCCTAATCTGCTATGTTTGTTTGTTTGTTTAGCAGTTTTATGCAAAAACAACTGCGTGGAATTTTAATAATTTCTGTTCTGAGAATGGACCTGGGTCTGATTTTGTGGAAGGATCCGGTTCACCATCTGGATCCAGGAATGTGTGGAAGGATCCCGTATGGTTGCCTGATAGGACCGTTTTCACTATGCATGCATAAAACTCCACAGTAATGAAGATCCAGAACAAGTTCCCGACAGGTCTAATGAGATAATAAAGATAGAGCCAGGCCCAGGATGAATGATGGAAACCACCATCCAGAACAGGATAATCAGGAAATTATGAGAATAAATTAAGGTACATGCAACAAACACCACATTTTAATATGTATCCATATAAAATAAATGTGCTTTTCAGAGTATTGTTGTATCCATCAGGGGGAGAAGACCTCCGATACAATAAGTATTGATCAAAGATGCAAAAGATCTCAAACTGAATAATATAAAACACAACACAAGCATTAAGTTTAAGAGTCAGGATAAGATATTTGCTTTTTTAAAGAACCAAGATGACGACAATCACATGGACAAAGTCATGAAATCCATCTTTTATAACCTGCATTTATAAACACATGCATCCACAGATGCAACGAGGAAGAAGAAGCTCAAACAAAGCATATTTCTATCTTCCTATCTCAGTTGGTTGTGACATCACCAGGTAATTTTGGTCATTTACATGTAATTAATGCGTGCAGTGATTGTGAAAGCTTACCTGTCACGGTTGCCTCGGCGACTGCAGTCACCAGGTTGTTTTTGATCCTGCAGGTGTAGGCGTCGCTGCTCTGGTCTGCGCTCAGCGTGCTGATGAGGCTGAACATCCCTGCAGGGCTTTCTCTTAAACTTGTGTTTGCATCCAGGACGATCCCAGTTTGGTTCATCCACGTAACATCTGGTTCAGGGAACCACCTGCTGGCTTCCGCTGTCAGGAGACCGTTGGAAAAGGTAAACGTGGGGGCAGAGAAAGCTGAGGGGAGAACAAAAGAAGCATGAAAATCTGGCTGTACCTCTTCAGAGCTGATTCACGTCTCATTATGGCATCTTATTAGGTAAACACTCAGAAATTTGTATTAAAGATAATACGCTGAACGGATGTTTTAAGGGTTCTGAATGATCTGAGAGATTATTTTCCAAAAGTAAACAGAGTAAAACTGGAAGGGCGAGTCATCCTACCTGCTGCTCGGAGCTGAATGTCTACCTTCCCCCGGCCGGCCGAGGAGCTGATGCTGCAGGTGTACTCGCCCTCATCGCTGCTCTTCACGCTCTGCAGCAGCAGAGAAGCGTTGCCAGCAGACACAGCGTCCGGGAAGAGCCGAGTTCGTCCTCTGAAGTCTGAGGCCTGGTCCCCAAGAGCCGGTGCTCCATTCTCATACAGATAAACCTTCAGCTTTTTCTTCTCCCATGTGACTGACACATCACCGAGTCGCTGCTGTGGAGCTTGTGTGGGAAGAAAACAGCTGAGAAGCTCATCTTCACCCAGGTTGGCGACAGGTTTTGTGTTGATGCTTGTGACCTTTGACGTGGATTCTGCAGACAGATGTTCAGAGTCCCTTCAGCTGGATGCACGAGGGCATGCAGCTGCATATTCAGTGGGTTGTAATTTCTGGTTTTTATAACTAGATGTCTCCTCATCCAACACTGTGCATGCTCACATGTACAAACAAAAGAAGGATGTAACCCAAAATACTCTGAGTAAACCTCCATGAGCACATTATGAGGTTTTGTGCAGCTAACTTCTCTTGGAAATATTAGCTTAAAGCCTTTTGTGTAATCAAGCTCTGGTTTGCAAACTACGGGAAATGCAACTTTAAATATTCCTACAACACCGCACAGGAAACAACACCAAATACCTGGCTGCATGTGTCTAACCACATGTATGACCAGTATTTCAATGTAAAACTAACACAGCATGTACTGAACACACCCATGCATCTCCCCAGGCCTCACCGAGCCGTTGAATTACACGCAAATCCGGGGACTTACTCGAGAAGGATAGGGCCAAGATGAGGATGATGAGGGCTGCGAATATAATGATGAGGGTCACCATACTTCCCAGGGACAGAAATGCAAACCGAAACACAGGAAAGAAAAAAATCATGGACTTAAATCCAAACAAAAGGGGAATTATTAGAGTTCTGCACTAAAAATACTATGCATATATGACAACTTATGATGCTAAAAGGTTGTTAAAATGACGTAGCATTAAAAATGAATGAATAAAAACTGTATCATTACAAACTTCTTCTAAAAGCAGCTTTTTCGATCTCATCACCTCACCTGTAGAAGATGATTTGTCCGATTGTAGCCATTATTCAGCCGCCGAAACACCTCAAACAGTTCAGTTCATTCTGCTACTAAAATCATTTCCAAAGAACATTTCTGCGCTTGTTCCTTCTGTCCTCAGCCTGCAGGGACGATCTCCTGCCTCCCTCACTGCACTTAAAACACAACACCATGAGTAAATATTACATTTAAGGCGTGTGCCGTGTTTTGTTGCCACAGGACTCATTTATCTTATCAAAATGATGAGAAGCAAATGATCATTCATGCAGCAGCTTGAAATGCTGATAAAGGCTCATTTTAATGCAATGTTCGTTAAACTGTAACCTTCAGAGCTAATAGGTGTTCCCTTTTAAATGAAGGTGAAAGAATGAGAAACATCTTTGCACAAGGTGGGAAAAAATCCTTCCTGTAAGGGATAAATCATAAAGATTTGACATTTTCACAATAAAAGCAGTGTTAAAAAGTCTTTTCTATTTTAAATGGACTCACCTCTGTAAGGAAAATGCATGTGTGGGATGAGCAGGCAGGCAGATCTGTCCCAGGTTTCCCAAACTGGAGGTGGTTCAAAGCAGACAGACATTTAGGTGAGGTAACCAGAAAAGCATGGGATTCCCACTGGTTACCTCACCTAAATGTCTGTCTGCTTTGATATGGCTTCAAAACCGCCCCAAGCTAACGGGGCACAACCAAAATGCGTTTTTTGGCCACTTCAATCCCACCATTGCTTAATTTTTTTTACTGGTTTGTTTTTTCAGCATTTTATGCCTTATATATGAAACTAACCTGCTGATTTGCATATTAACAGTGTGCTTACATCATGCTGTGCTTTATACCTTCATGGGAAAAAACAGTCTGGTGTATTTCTGCAACATAGTCTTTTCAAAGTAAGACAAAAAACATCATCCGTCCTTCCATCCACTATTTACCTAATTCAAGGTTGCTGTTTCCAGGAGCTTTTCTCAGCAAGCTGCAGCAAAAATACATATTTTTTTCATGTTAAACATGATTAAAATGGTGTAAAATTAAGTTCAAGAATGGATTACTATATAAATTCTATAAAATATAAATATAAAGATGGACGTACTCAGTAGCAGCTTTATGACATTTGCAATGAGAGTTTGACAGGTATTTCAATGGCAATACTGATATAAATCCAATTCTATCATCATCCTTCATCCATTATGCTAAACGTCTCTCACTTCCACCGTCTCACAATGTCAAACTGGCCTCAGTCTGATCCGTCCTCACAGCTCTCCAGTGGCCGTCTTCCTGTTGCTTTATTTTATGCAAACCAGTTGGATACTTCTTAATATAACCAGTTAATACTGATGACTCGAGTTAGTTTATTTACACAAATTTTTAATGAGATAAGTACAACTCTAACATTTAACCTGCATGTAACGTATAACCCACATAAATAATCAAACAAAGATTAACAGGAAGTGAATACGTTTTTATGTTGATTCTCGCTTTGCTTTGTTGACCCCATTAAACCGGAGTTTCTTTTCTCTCTTGCTTTAAGAAAAACCCAGAGTCAGAAATTTTCTCCCAGATGTCAGAAAACTCATCATTATCATAATTTCTTGGATTTTTCTCAATAAACTCAATGAAGGGTGCACAAATGATTTCCGCTCTTGTTTTTGCTAATTCTTCTAGCTTCATGTTCAGGTGCTTGTTGACTTGCTTTGCCAGAAGATCTTCATACACCACACGGTAGTACGGTGGACAACAGCTAAAAGGCCTTCTCTTACAGTTAGCCCTCTTGATATCCATGATGCTCCAAAGAAATAGGAAAGGGCAGCTTAAGTAAAGGCCAATGTCCTGGAAAAGAAAGTACAAACAGCAAATCAGTTATGGTTTGTTCATTTACATTGTTTATTCATTATGCCAGGTTCAGCCACAGAGGCCCACTATCTGCTCCTAATGTGATTTCAGCTTCAGTAGAAAAGATTTAAGCTTTATTTGCTGTCCTCGCCCCCAGTTATGGGAAAGATTGGGAGATAACAATTAATAGACTTTGATATCTTTGAACTGATTTATTGAAGATTGGCATTCAGCCATTATCCTCTTTGATCAAATGTAAAACTGAAAACATTCAAAATGTGTGGCTACTGTGTTACAATTGGGCTCATAACTTGCTCAAATCGGAAAAATCTATGCTACACCAAATAAACACAGAATAAATAACTTCACATTTCACATATTGTCCAAGGAAACAATCGTTTTTGAGGAAAAAAAAAAAAAGTGAATCCACAAACTTGGCCTTGCCTTCGGCCATCTTGAATTTTCACATGTGCTTACTAAATTAAAACGAGGGCATTAAGAATTACAAGATGGTGCTGTTGACTAATGTAAATACCTGTATTAAGATAAAAACTGCAGAACTTAAATGCAACCTTACTATGTGCAGAACACTTTAGGTATTCGGTATTGGTGTTATAACCCCTACTAATAACCGTTACTCGTTACCTAATAATTCTAGATAATATGCAGGGATGTAAGCCAGGAGCGAACCTTCTCAAGTCTGCCATCTTGAAACTACAGCTGCCGGTAAGGGACAAATAGCATCAATCAGCAAGTCAATCAAGCTGTCTCAATTAGCTTAAAGCTAACTTTTTCATTCACTGTTATTTTATTTGAGCATAGTTAGCATACCAGTAAACCCAGTAAAAAATACAAGCTTCATTATTACAGAAGTGTAAGTTTATGCTTTAAAAATGACAGTAAATTCTGCTGTAAAAGCCACCATATAAAATCTTCTCCAGGTTTTAGTCTGACTGAAAGCTGTGCACTGCGACCATAAAAGCTACTGAAACCAAGTAAACATACAGTTCAGACAGGATTCACTGTGTGTGTGTACTGTGTTTTTATATGTGTACTTATTGGATAAGCAGGGTGGAAATATGTTTTTATAAGTCAGCTCCATGCTATGTGTATTTGTTTGCTACCAGTTTTTTTTTTTTTGCTACAAAGTGTTGTTACAAAAGCTTTTTGACATGATAATGCATTAATAGTTTGAATACAATGCAGGATTTCAGTGTATGTCCCTTTAAAACATGTAAACAGTGTTATATGTTGAGGAATAAATAGAAATGGCACTTATCAAATAAAAAAACAAACACTTTAAAGATGAATATGATTATTTCTTGTGGTTATAGCTCTAAATCTCTGTCAAATAAGTGTAGAATATGTTAACATTTTCTCTGTATGGCCAACTCAGAGTGAAGTAAAACAAACTAAAAGAGGTTTTGTACAGTTAAGATGAGGTTTTACATCCTTTAATGACTGTGCCTTAATACTTACAAGTGACTCAGTCATGTAATGATCTTTAATGCGTTGCTCCTCATAGGACAGATTTGTTCTGCAAGGAATTCCAATCTGATTTATGTTGAAATTGGTCCTCAGGCAACAGTACCAGTCCCCATCAAACAAAACCATGGTGATCCAGACTACTAACAGCGTGATATACCTGAAGAAGAACCTAAAAAAATAATGACCACAGCAGCTACTGCAGCCAATGAAACCACAACAACGCTGGCTGAAAGGCATACTTCTTTGGTAAAAAGGCTCCAAGATGTTGGCAATGAAGGCAAGCATTAAAGCGGGGAGAAGTAAATACACTACTCCGTTCACATGCAACCCAGGTTGGCATGAGCACACAAAATGCATATCAAATATATACTGCAAAATGGAATAGAGCACTATCACCAGGAACACATTCATAGCACATTTTAAGAGTTCCAAAACCTTCGAGATTAAATCTGGCAAATGAGGCATGTTAGCGGAAAAGCTCTCATCAAATCAGTTTAAAGGTATTTAAAGACAGCTTCAGCTTCAACTCTGAAGTGGTGCAGGTTCTTCTGCCGTTTGTGTGAAAAGCAAAAACGTTTGCACAGCATACGTAATCCGATTTTATCTGCAGAGGGTAAAACTGTTACAGTGAAACTGGTTCACCACAGTGACCCATGGATCAGCTGTCTACTTTCGCAATGACACTGCCTCTTTGTTTCACTTCTAATGGGTTTTTCAAATGTTTTTGGGCAAACGTGAGTGAGACAGCTGAATGCGCTCTCATCTGCTTCTTGGTTGGTGAGCAGAAGATAAGAAATGAAATTACATGTGTAATAGTACAGGAACCAGTTTTAAACACACATGCCACTTCCCTTTCCCCACGCTGGCTTTCCTCATTCTTATATCCTGTCACAATGGATTGGGAATTTTCATGTTATTCTCATTTCTTCAGTCTGATTTCTGCCCAATCTTTTCTCTTTATTTGCTAATGGTCTTCTTCTGGTGAAAGAAGTCCAGCATCTTCTTTTTATTAATACATTTTTCCTCAGAGAATCCTGCATTTCAGCTTAAGTAGTCTGATGGTGGTTTGGTGGGTTCCAGCATCCTCAGTTCTTTGGATATCTTCTTTTATCTAGAGGGATATTATGCTGGAGCCCATTTGCTTGAGCAAGTGTCGAGCATGTGACACGGAAGTGTTGCAAGCATTGTTTCTGAGCAGAATTCAGCATTCCTTTTATTTCTAAAATCCTAAAAAGAGTTGTAGTTAAACAGTTATGTCGCCACCCTCAGGACAATAGACTATTTGAAGATTTTCAGTCAGGGTTCAGACCACACCATAGCACAGAAACTACATTAGTTAGTCACAAATTACTTGTTATTAGCTGTAGATAATGGATTGATCTCAATCCTGGTTCTGTTAGACCTCAGTGCTGCCGTTGACACTTTTGACAACAAACGTTTGCTCCAGAGATTAAAATGTGACATTAGGGTCAAAGGTGCTGCCCTTTTCTGGTTTAAATCTTATTTATCTGATAGGTACCAGTTTGTCAATGTCAATGAAAAATCCTCACAGTGCACTAAAGGTAACTATGGAGTGCCACAAGGCTCTGTTCTTGGACCCATTTTGTTCATGCTTTACATGCTGCCATTAGGAAACATAATCAGAAAACACGGCATTAATTTCTACTGTTACGCAGATGATACAGTTATATTTATCAATTAAACCTGAGCAGATGGACCAAGTTGAGAAGCTTAGATCTTGTGTGAGGGACATAAAGACCAGGGTGACAATTATTATCTCCTCTTTAACCCAGAAAAAAAGAGGTCATTATACTAGGTCCCAAAAAACCTGAGTTATGCTCTCTCTGACCAGAGAATTGCCCTGAATGGGGTCAGTGTATCCTCTAATTAAGAAACCTGGGAGTTTTATTTGACCAAGATTTATCATTTAAGACTCATATAAACCAAGCTTTTAAAACAGCATTCTTTCACTTACCCAACATCGCTAAAATCAGAAATATTTTATCTAAAAGTGATGCTGAAAAACTCATCCATACATTTGTTACATCTAGGTTGGATTATTGTAACTCTCTACTAGCAGCGTGCCCTAAAAGTTCCTAAAAGGTTTTCAGCTTGTCCAAAACGCAGCAGCTAGATTATTAACAGGAACTAACAGAAGAGAACACATTACTCCT
>JBAMIG010000013.1:3586646-3601701 GCA_037177335.1 Kiunga ballochi | reverse complement strand
GCTTGCAATATTTCAGTTGATTTGTAATGAATCCAGAATGTATGGCATTTCATGTTTTTTAATTGCATTACAGGAAATAAAGAACCTTTTCACAATATTCTAATTTTCTGAGACAGTCCTGTACATGCACTGTGATGGGGAAAATACCCCTGCAAACATTACACATAATGACAGTGATGTGATTTCTTTGGTTTATGTACTTTTTGCACCTTAAGCCATTACTTTGTTTATTGCTGTCTTCCAAATGGAGACTGTTTCTTTCATTCAGGTCTTTTAAGCTGCATTTTCTCTGTTCCTTCACTTAGAGACGTGTTTGTTTGCATGAAACCACTCCATCGCAGTATGTTAGCAACTCCTCCAGATAAGGGGGAGTTCCCTCTCTGGGTAGGGAATCGGGTCCTGTTTTAAGTCGATAAGTTGAAGTATCTTCTGATCTTGTTTCAGAGTGAGGGAATAAGGAATTGGTTGAAAGGCAGATCAGTGCATGCAGTGATGCAGACACTGTATCGATGTGAAGCAGCTGAGTCGAAAGGTAAAGCTCTCGATTCACCTGCTGATCTACGTTCCTGCCTTCACCTGTGGCAATGAGCTGAGGGTACTGACTGAAAGCTGGTAGATATTTAGGCTAATAAAGCTTTTTCTCGCTGACCTCAAAGTGGAGGACACGGTTTCTAAGGTATGAGAAGTTTATGATGCAATACATTCACTTTTATTTGATCTTCATGAACAAAAAACTTCAGTTACAAGATTAAAATTTAATTCTAAGGCAGAAGACGAGCAGTGCTGCTTGTTTCTGTAAAAAAAATATGAACTCAATCTGGACCAGGCACCAGCCCTCCTTATCTATGAACCCAGAGGATGGCATCCTGACTCCCCACCCTGCAGCTATCTGCTTTGGAAAATAAAGATCTCAGCCTAGAAAGCAGCTGACATGTGACCTAAGTTTGTTTCCAGTTTGAATGATCTCGTCTTTGGAAATTCAGGCTCATCTTACTAAACAGCAAAGTCAGAAGATAACTGATCAGTTTTCATAACAAAGCAGAAAACTACGAGTTTCTTACTGATACGACTGAAGAGCTGAGAAAGAAGCTAAATGGTCTAAAGAGGGTTTTTATTTTAGTGCCATTATTGCTTGTTCATCGTTTCAGCAATAAGAAAAAACTTAATAAGCATCAAGTTCTGCATCAAGTGACCCTGGAGTAAATGCAGGCTTTATTGACTCCAGCTTGGCATCAATAGGAACACAACACCTGATAGTCTGCACAGCTTCTAACTGCTTTAAACAGAATAACATCTCATATCTGAAACTGACTTGTGGAAAAAATCCAATTAGTTTAGTTTATCTATCCATAAAAGGTCCGCCTTGACATAACTTGTAAACACGCTACTTTTGCAGAATGCTTTATATAAAAAATGCTTGAGCGATACTTGAGCAGCCCTTCCAATGTGTGAATTTAAGAGACAAAAGGTAGCTAAAACCTCCAATTTAAGGTAGATGACTAATGAATTCAACCAATATTTTTTTTGGGAATAATTATTTGGTGTTAAGTTGAGATATAAGTGTTAAAACTTTATATTATTTAACCATTGGTTTTATGTGGTTGTCATGCATCAAGCTGTGTGAGGGGATCGTCAAGTTTAAAATAAATTACCTGCAAAAAATTTGACTTTTTTAAATAGTTATGCATTTTTGGCCTAGTGCGACTTATACTTCAGAGCAGCTTATAGTGTGGAAAATACAGAAATTTCCTCCACATCTCAGCGTTCCCTCCAGTCCAGTGCTACTCTTCTGTTTGGAGCCAGCTGACAGGAATCCACTGAGGCTCGTTTTGTGCCTGTTGGATGATGGAGCACAGCTGAATGCAAGCATCCTGGAGATCATCATTCACCAGAATGGTGTCAAAAAATTGTTTGTATTTTGCCTCCATCAGCTTGGAAACCTCCTCCAGTTGCAAAAAGTCTTCCTCCTGCATGAAAAAAGTGAAACTGCTCATCGCTGAAGGTAGACTTTATAGTTTGATTCTATGTTTGGGTTCCTGCAGTGGAGTATTGCTAAGGCTGATAATTTAGATGTATTTTAAGGGCTGGGATAAATTTGCTGTGTCTGCTTGGGTGCATGGTAACTTATCTTTGTATGAACTTGCAAGCATGCTGCAGCCAAAACACTAGGGGGTCGCACACAGCACTCAGACTCCACTTGTAATGTTACATCTTCTTTTACTAACTTGTTGCTGTGCAGCATAAAAAACAACTAAAATGCCAATAGTTGCAAACAACATTCAAGAGACGCTCTTCAAAACTATCTTCCACTGAATTCATGATCATGGTCTTTGCGTGAGCACCTCAATACTGCACCTCGTCCACGTGACACACTACCTTGCATCAAAGAGATGTACTAAACGTTGGCACATAGAACACGTAGGCACCATGAACAGTATGCAGACATGTTTCCAGCAGCAAATATATCCCAGACTTCTGTTGGGCTTCCTTAAAGTCATCCACCGTCTTACCGTAAATGCCCTGTTGTTGGCCAGATTGGTGATAAGGCTGGCGTTTCTTCTGGTTTCTCTCAGTCTTTCTGGGTTTGGGGCTTTGATGAAAATCACAAAGGGTTTCAGTTTCCTGGAGCGTAACAGCAAGATGCTCTGAAAGCAGAACGAAGAAAAAAAAGAGTTTTTACTCAGATCACTCAAAAAGATGCAAACCAGTCCCAAGCTTTGACAAGTAAAACTATATGCCAGATTAATATTTTTTATATGAGCCATTAAAAGGTAGGGCAGGAGATCCTGGAAAAGCACTTTAAGCAAGCTAGATTTACAAACGACACAATTTAAATGTCTAAACCGCTTTCATAAAACGTCCCTCTAAAGCTATTTGCTCCCAAAGCACCGAGCTGGGAAGCCCGTTCACAAGGGTTTGGTGTAACTTGCTAGCTAATGTAGCTACAGCTTCCAGAACGAATGAGCATAGATGGTTAGACTGGGTCACCACTCCCTATCTCCCCTCACTATCAACACGGGATCCCTCAGGGCTGTGTGCTCGGCCCCCTGCTGTACTCACTGTACATCCACCATTGTGAGGCCACTTCTGACTCAAATGTCTTCATAAAGTTTGCTGATGATGCTCCGTTGTAGGACTGATCTCCCACAACGAGACGGCATACAGGAGGGAGGTCTCTCACCTAGAGGTCTTGTACCAGGAGAACCATCTCCTGTTAAATGTTAGCAAAACAAAAGAGCTGATGGTGGACTTCAGGAAACAGCAGAGGAGCCTCCATCCACTCTTCAGCAGTGGCTCTGAGGTGGGATATGTGGACACCTGACCTGAACTCAGCACATTACAACAACTGTGCAGAAGGCCAGACAGCGTCTATACCTCCTCAAACACCTGCAGCATAGAGAGCATCCTGTGTGGGAGGATTACCACATGGATGGGCGTCCGTGCAGCGGAGTGGACCACCAGAACCACTCTCCTCAACCTGCAGGACAGTTATATGGAAGGAAGAAGAGCTTCATCCCCCTGACTATCCGCCTGCTCACCTCTGAGCACTGAACACATCACTGCAGCAAAGTCAGCTAAATGACTGAATTGTGTTTATTACATCCTGTTATCTGCCTTTAATGTGTCATAAAAGCTTTTATAAAGGTACTTTGGGATTAATGAAGAAACGTACATGTGGTTCGACATCGACGATGCACATCCGTCCTCGTTTTAGGACCTCATTGATGGCATCGATGCTGGTTCCGTACAGATTGCCCTTACTCTCCCCGTATTCCACAAGCCTGAACACAGAAATACTGCGTACACATGCTTGCACAGAAGCGGCACAAACACATACATGACCCATTAAGTAAAGTAAAACTGAATAATATGAATGTTAGATGTAAGGAAGTCCTACCTGTGATTGCAGACCATGAACTCAAACAGCTCTTTGGTAACAAAGTGGTACTCTCTACCTGTCAGCTCCCCTTCTCTTATAGGACGAGTTGTGTCTACAAAAAAACAGGTGAGTAATGATAAAAAAATCATCCAACATGTTAAACACTTAAACCCTGAAGTGCCCATATTATGCAAATGTGTAATTATTTAGTAATAAATATTTGTGATTTGCTTTTAAACTAATTTATTCCTCATTATTTATGTTTAGATACTTAAAAAAGTGTCATTTCTGTTTAAGGAGAGTCTTCAACTCATAAGTGATGACTCTTCATGTTTACCTGGTTAAAAAATGGCTTCCAGTTTTAAAGAAACCTTCATTAGAGAAATATTTCATTCATGTTTTTTTCTGTAAAGTCTTTTTTCCCAGCATTTAGCCAGAAAATAACACCTAAAAAAGCTTTAAAATAAATAAAATATGAATCAGTTGTGTGTGTGTAAGGGACTAAACTATCAGACCACCCTGTCTAATCTAAAAGAAGCACAAACTAAAATGATTTATTCCTCTTCCTGTTACAATGATCCATGTTACTGTAATGATACACGTGTTAGTGCTGAGATCACACATGTAAAATAAATAAGTTTTATCGGCAAAAGTTCCTAAATATGTGTTTAAGAAGTGGAGTGCACGTACGAGGGACTGGTCCCTGGAAGGTTGATGGGTTCAGTTTGATGAGTCTCTTTCTCAGCTCATTCACTCCAACACCTGATGCACCTGTACAGAAGAAGAAACGGGCATTTTACACGTGCGTTTCCGTGCACGGATAAGATATGGCTATTACTTAATTAAACCACCTAATGAGAATACTTAGTTCACATCATAGTTTACAATCATAGATGTAGGATTTGATGCATTTCCAGTCTGTGGATGTGAAACTCCAGTATGATTGATGGGAATTTGCCCCATTCAGCTTGTTTGCTCTATTTTTTCCAAAAGCCACCCAACCCTCCAAGGTAAAAAGCCTTTTCACTACCCAGTGAGAGCAGGTCCCACCACATGGCCCCCCAGTGTCTTCAGTAGTTAAGACTTCTTCATCCAGAGTCCTGCAGGTTTGCAGCGTCTCCCTGCTCCATCACATCAGACTCAAATTAAATAGATGCAACAACCAATGAAATTCTGCAGAATGACTCATTACTTTGAATCAGGTGCGTTGGAGGAGGGATACACTGAGGACTGGAGGTGGACACCTGTGGTTTATATAAAAGTCTGGATTATTAATTCTGTTGGTAGAGAAAATGCTTCTTTCTTACCAACAAGAATGATGAGGCGGTGGTTCTCCTGTGGGGGGCGCTGGTACAAAGCCACCTCCTCGTAAGGAGTGGACAGAGCATTGGGCGAACAGGAAGTGCAGGACTGTCGTCTCCTCCGATAGGACGTCTTCCTCCAGAGACGGAAACTCCGGCGAAATCCAGCTTAAGAGGATGGACAAAAGCAGGATCAAAGCTTTTAAATGACATGTTAGGAAAGATATTGGATCTTTTTTTTATCAAAGAAATCACAACATAGTTAACCCTATGCATAAAAAATACATGGTTTTGTTAGATATTATCATATAAATCAGGTTGATCGATTGATATTAATAGAGTTTGACCAAATCAGTATAACTGATGTGTGAAACAGCCCATATCCAACATTGTGTGTGTATTAATATGATGGAGAGTTATGTGATATTACATCACCTCTCCATCATATATAGATATTATATTGTTATATAGACAACATGCTAAGCTGTCTCCTCTCTGTGTTAAAATGTCTAAATCTCATAATTATCTGATTAATAAATGTTTCTTACCGAGGTAGATTCCATCCATTATGTCAGAGCTGGCTTCATCTAAAGGAAAGAAACATTTAAATACAATATACGGCCAACATTTGACTTAATTATGTCCAACATTGTTTGTCCTGCGGGACAAAGTGGACAGTTGAGATCCAGTTGCTGTAAACAGAGTTTAACAGTGAAGAACAAAACACTTCATTTTTCTTTGAAAACAAATTGAAACCCGAACTCTTAAAAGTTCAACCTGATATCATCTGTGTCACTAATTCATTACATAAATAATTATAATAAATATGATCAATTTATATAAGTAGATTTATTACAATCACTAACTTACCCACCAATGTTTATGTCTTTATTTTCCAGATCTGGGGAGACAAACCAGTTAAATCTGCTTTAGTGGTGAGCGATGATCCACAGAGCAGCAACGTATATTTATCTCTGATTTACCTGTGATGACGAGTCGATCATCAGCACAGGTTGGCTCGTCCTCTGGAAGGGTTGGAAAACAGTTAGCTGTAGTTTGTCCTAGCATCGCCACAATAACAACATGCAGCTTAGATAGTAGAAAAAAAGCAGAAATTGTTGGTTTTTCCACCTTGTTCTTTATAAACTCAGTGCAAAATAAACCATATTTAAATGCTACACTACCTTCCTCCTCTCATACAGGTGTTTTACAGCCGTTATCAGAGTTTTGTATTAATATTAATCAGAAATCAAACTTCTCTGAGTGCTACTGCGACTCAATATGCTACTCATGTTGTCCAATGTGAATAATATTTTAATTTCAGTGCCATTTTTCTGCAATTTAAGTTTATTTGCATGTTAATTTTTGTATCATCTTAAAAAAATCCGTCATTTCTTTTGTTCAACATCCCACTCTGTTGTCTTGAGAAATGAATTTTTAACTTTAGATAACAAAGTTAATATACTCTCTCAAGATAATGATGCTAAAAACAATTTTAAATATGGCCATTGTCTGCTTCCGTACAACGTCATAATGACACAATAATACCAGCCAGGAAAAAGTTAACATTTAATTTAAAATGCATCTAGAGATAATCCGAGCGTGATGGAGGAGGACCAAGAATAAATCATTGTGCCGTTTAATATATAACAAAAAACATTTGTGCTTTTAAATACATGTTTATAAGATTTTCACAGCTGCCTCATTTATTTTGCAACTCTTTATAAGGTCATCTGTGCACACCAGCGCTGTGCACAAGCTGCAATATGCGAGGAACCAAACCTAAAAAAAGCTGTGGGTCTAAATATATGCACCTTTAAAAAGTGTAAATCTGGGATGCCTGGTCCTGCAGGTTATTTATGTTCCCCTGCTATCATGGCTGATTCAAATAAAACTGGCTGACATTTTGTTTCCTGAATTCTGCACAGTGACCCATTCACTTCAGCTGGGTGTGTTTAAGCAGAGAAATATGTGAAACCCTGTAGGACAAGCTGCCCTGGACCACCAGGGTTTGAAGAAGATGCAGCTGTGTCACATGACCATGTAAATGCCCATCACCTCCTTTTTTCTGACCTCATATCCATCCTGTTCTGCTCTACTCGCACTGTGTATGACGTGACAAATGGGATTACAGGGAACAAAACAAAGATATAAACAACCTGTCAGCTAATGTAGAAGTGCTGAATGAAGGGGAACACTCACCATTATCAGCCAGGGACACTGCAGACAGCAGGAAGGGAAAAAAACAACTTTTAATAGAGTTATTTTATGTTTTATATTTATAATTAAAGCTATGCACATAGATAAAAACTATCCCATCCCAGACACAGCAGCAGGGGTTACTGAGCTTTTCTTTTTAGACAGATGGTAAGGGGGTAAAGATGAGTCCTCACAGGGTCTGATGCAGGTATGAACCTGTAACGGCTGACACCACCAGTGCTCCCTCTGTTTGCTTTGGACAAAGAAAGAAATGGAAAATTGTCAGAGCTACGTAAACGTTTCGTCATATAATCCACTTCTGAAAGTCTGACAATGAATAAAAACACGTCATTTTATCTCATTAAAAACAGCAGTAAAAGTACTGCTTTGCGTGCAGTAAGAGTACCCGTGTTTTCACCTTATACCACCAAGATAGCAAGAAATATATACAAGTATTATCAGCCTGTCTGCTTGAAGTATCACTGATACCATGTTAGTGTAGTGTTAGCAGTTAGCATTAATGGGAAAAATACTTGAAACAGATCAGGTTTGTGTTGTAAAGTATCAATCAATCAAAATGATATTTTTGCATCAATTTTCTTACAAAAAGTAACGCAAAAACAACTTTTCACATAAATACATCAATATTGCACACATGAAACATCAAGCGATGTTTATGTCCAGCAAGATGTATTTATTTCCACCTAGTTATAATATTTCAGCAACGTTCAGGGAGGATTATGCATCCTAATATCATGAAGCATGTTTATATCTGCTTATACTTTTGTATAAATACGGGGATGTGTGTGTGTACTCTGAACATAAACACAAAAACATCTGAACAACAGAAGCCTTTCTGTCATACACTGCCCACCAATCAGGTTAAATGACCTCCAGGAAGAGTCAGGATGACACCTAACACATGATGAGTCAATGAGATGTTTATATTAAACAATGTTGATGTTAGAAATGACCTAAATGTCCCACATTCACAATATCAGCAAAACATGGATTTTTTAAGCTGATTTTGTATAAAGCTTAAGCTTCATAAAAGCAGAAAGTCATGAGTTACATAACTAATTTATATAATTATATAAAAATAAAAAGGTTTTATTTTTTAAATGCACAGAAAGTCATGTTTGGAGTTAGAGCTCCCTCTGGTGGCTGCATGGGGGAACAGCAGCTCTCAGGACGTGTTCCTCACCTCCTCAGCATGCTGGCTGAGGGAATCAGCCGAGCAAAGGAGGCTCCGCAGGGGAGCTTCCTGGCCTGCCACCACTGTCCGTCTGACTGGTTGACCACCTCCAGCAGGTCCCCTCTGCTGAAAGCCATTCCTGCATCTGGACACGGATTGGAGGTGTCCTGCCGGGGACAGTAGTCCACCATCGCTCTCATGTACACCTGAAAGACAAGTTCATTCAAATCTAATATTAATTCAACTAAACACAAATAAATTAGGTTGTATTTGTGTTTAAAGGAGGGTGCAGCCGATCCATATGGATACTGTAATAAGATAATAGAAACATTCATCGTAAAATCACATTAAAATGTGTAGAAAATTAAAATAAATCCTTCTGATGTTAAAACTCTTCAAACACAACTGGGACAAAAACAAAAGAAAAAAAATGAAACGTTTAAATTGAATTTCAGCACCATTTTGATCGACTGCCATTAAAAATAAGCGGATTGATCTCTAGGTTTAAAGAAAGGGCTAAGACAATAGATCCACTTATCTGTGGTATCAATACTGTGGTCACAGTATCGTTTGATGAGACTGATGCTTCTCCTACAGGGGCTTTACGGCCAGAAAACCAAAGGTGCTGAATATTTAATCATATTTAACATTTATAAATGTATTTATTAAAAAGGTAAAATGTATAATAATGGTGTGTTAAAGTAGCCTGTAAGACATGCAGTCTGAGAGTTAATGAGAGTGTTTTCAGAGGTGTTGCAGCTCGGTGAGGCTTTTCTGGCTAAATAACATAGAAATCATTTCAAAATAAAAGCAGAGGGTAATCACTGACTGGTTTTTCAGATCAAACCTCCCAAAACATCAGATCTGCAGTAAAAGAGAATTAAACCAGTCAGTTTTATCTCTGTTTTGTTTACATTTGCTGGAGCATGACTGTCCTGAGATCAGCTTTCTTCTTCCACCAGCAAGTTTTAAAGCTGTGATTATTTCCAGCAGCAACAACATGGCGTCAGCTATCTTCAGATGTTATTATGCACCAAGAACCAGTACACATGATGCATGGTATGTTTTTCCTTTTAGGAAAAAGGTTATCTTCCCCCCGATAAGGGATCTGCTCCTTCGGGCAGCTCATCTTTTACAGACAAACTGTCTTCTGATATCATTTTTCATACACAATGCAGAATAAGGACCCATCGCTCAGCAATCGTTGCTCTTTCTCAGGACTTTCTCGTGCCAGTGAGCTTTTTTAAATGCTAAAAACTCCAAAACTGACAAAATTTAATGCGTCTCTGACAGCGAATTAGGCCCAAAAAGTCTGGTTTGCAAATGGGTTTACGTCCCAATCTTTACACAGATTCTTAGATTTATTTTGCAGGAAGTTGGATTTGAACTAAAGTACATTTATTACCGGTTTTCTTACCGGTTTCTGGTTGCTGCTGACCTGCGTGGGATGTGGAATGACTTTAAACAGGATCGTACCTTTGGAACTGCTCTAAAGAGGGAGAAAATATTACACACACACACACACACACACACACACACACACACACAAAGACTATTTGAAATCACAAGTGTAATCTAAAGCAGAAAGAAAATAATGTTTTTCTCCTCTGCATTAGAAAATACCAGTCAGAGTAGAAACATGTCATATTTATGCTAAAACGTACATTGTGAGATAATAACGCCCCCTGGTGGTTGTTTTTCTTTGTGCAATACTAACATGACACAAAGTGTGATACATTATTGTCTAAAATAAACCCTACAGATTTTTCCATCCAAGTTGTATTTTTGGGGAACAAACTGAACTTTAATACATTCCTTCACCTTTTTATTCCGTTTATTTCCTCCTGCAGAGACCCTCCTGACCGTTTAGAGCTAAAAACAGGAACCTTAAACAGTATGTGCGCAGGGAACAGATTAAGGAAAGCCTAAAGCAGCACAGTAACAAAAATATGCATTGGTCCCAGAAAAAACAAAAATAAGCAGAGAGGAGGAGCTGTGAGCTCTGGAGTGGATGATAGACATCCATCAAACTCCAAGCTGCCTGTAGCTAAGAGCTAACCAGCTAACTAAGATCTAACAGGAGCTAAAGCTAAAGCAAAGCTAAAGGACTGTTTGTGCTGCACTCTGCCTTCTTCTACCAGATGTTGGATACACGCCCCAAATTATGCAGAATTTAAAGATTACATGACGAGTTGAAAATAATTCCCTCCTCCTCTTAGCTTAAGGTAAATCTGACATATTAAAGCTAAACTGGTGTTTAGTACCAGGTTGTAAACATGTTTGTTTCTGCTGTGAAGTTAGATTTTATGACATGTGAGTTTACAGCAGCCTCTAGTGGATAAGGGGAGAACTGCCACTTCTGTAAAGGCTTCACTTCTTAAATGTTTCCTGCAATATTCTGCAAGAAACCTTTTAAAATGAGCGTTTCTCACCAGTATCTGGATGACCTTTTCTGGCTCCAGACCCACCACCGGGCTTCCGTTCACTTCCACTAACAGATCACCAGGATGGAGAAGTCCTGAAACACAAACTCATCCTGCTTGTTTCACATCAGCATGATGGACATACAGTTATATAGTTTTATCTCACCACTACGATCAGCAAGTCCACCATAAATCACACGAGCGATGTAGATATCTCCCGTCCCTTCATCTTTCCTTATTGTTGCCCCCTGAAAGATAAATCCCTCGTATTAGCTGGCAGCCTCTAGCACAGCTAAGATAAGTTAAAACAGATGAGAATGAGTGGAAGGATGGAGGATATGATGACAAACTTTCAATTCTGTCACATAGAAATATCATAAGATTTTATTATGAAATAACTTCATGGTTGGGCTCCTTCCCATTTAGCAGATGTTTTATATCATTACAGAGATCAGAAGTTTGGTCTTTGAGATCTACAACCAGGCAACCTTTAGATGAAACCCTTCTCACACACCTGGATTCGTCACCTGGCCCCTGCAGAGCTGGATGCCATGTGGATGAGGGTATTCAGCCCTTCAGGTGTGTTAGAGAAGAGATGCATCTAAAAGCTGCAGGTTGGGAGATCTGGAGGACCGGACCTGGGAGATCCTTTGGTGAAAGACTCTTGGTGGTCCCTGTGGCTGAAACAGGACCTTTCTTTGTGGTTGTCTGGAACAACCTCTCGTTGTTGCCTTGCTTCGTATCAACTAGGTATGATTTAACCCCCACAACCTTCCTGAGCATCATTACTAACCATGTCCATGTGTAATGAGCACAGCATCTTCTGATGCATGCATCCAGTGGGTTGATGCATCATGTGACACAGCTCAATCATCCCCAACTCCTTTCTACAGCATGACAATGAGTTCACTGTGCTGCAATGGCCTCCACAGTCACCAGATCTTCAGCTAATTAGTTAATAATTAAGCCAACGTTTTAATAAAAGGCACCTGGACTTCTGCACCAGCTCTAGTCTCACAGTAAATGTTAGGGTCACATGGTGTAACTGCCTCCCCTCAATTTCTCTTTGTTTGTTCAAGTTATCCTTCACAGCAGTGAAGATATGAGACAATGTCCTCAAAAACAAAGAAAAACAATAAAGTTCAGTTGTCTTATGACAACCAGGTAACTAATCTACACCAACAACCTTTGAGATGTGGTGCTAATAAAGTATATCTCAGAAAGCGGACAGTGAGTTATCCAACAGCTAGCTTATGTGCTAGTGGGCATTACACTGTATTCAAAAGCAAACTTTATGCTAAAAACCACATGAGAAAGACACATGCTGGTGTCTTTTTGTGACTAGATGCAGTTCAAGCACCAAACGTGCCTCTTAGTGTCACTGGAAGGACGATGTCACAGATGTCCCAGAAGGGAAGACAGATGAGATGTGGTTGCACTGTGAAAATGCAGTGATTGTTTATAAAGACGATGTAAAATGAGAAGCTGTTCATGTACCTTTAAATTCCTTCTGTTCCTTTAAACTGGTCCGACAAAAAAAAATCGGAAAAGTTTCTGGAATGTCTTCCTGATGAAGAGGATGTGAAGCTGCTTCTGATTGATGGTTTTAATCAAAGACATTAAATGTGAAAAAACATGGTTTCCGTTATAAAAGTTCAATTCCACATGGAAAAAAAGGCCCTGTCTGTTTTAACTGGCAGAACAGACATAAAAGGGGACAATATGTAGTCTGGTTACTTTTTTTTCTTCTTTCTTTTCAGTCTGGTTACTTCTTTATCTTCTTCTTTGTTTTTAAGCAGCCTGTGCTTTTGCAGCTTGGTTCCTCATCCTGTTGAACCCTTGAAACGGTTTCATTGTTGAACCAAACGTGTCCATTATGGCCGCCGCCACCTGCCCTCTGCAGCACACGTCCTCTGTTCACTTGCTTAAGACTGTGAGTCCCTCCAAAGCCGTCTGCACATAAACTGTCGGTCGAAGAGGAGGATGAGTAAGACATGGAGGAGGGCAGGAGAGGTGTGGGAGGTTTGCGAACCACTTTTGGAGATAGTGAGGAGACCCTGGGTGGAGGTATGGGACCACTGCGCTGTTTTGGCCTGCACGTGTGCGAGGCTTCCAGCTGCTTTTTGGCTACAATGATGCCCTGCAGCTTATCAACCACTTCAGCAAGAAGGTTGAGCGCCTGGGCGTTCTCCTCCACACTGTCTGTGATCATTTCTGTTGCTGCCATCATCCTCTGGCCTAAGTGGCGTACATCCTGACTGTTGTGCTCAATACTGCAGGCCACTGTCTGAAAAGTGGACCTGAGCTCCTCCATGCTACACTGTTTGCTGAGCTCAAGAGGTGGATGAGGTTTGGGCTGTTCTGGTTGCGGTTGAGGCACCTTTTGTGTTGGTTGGTTTTGGCGTTTGTTGCAAGGAGGAACAGAAGAGTGGTGGAGCATACATGCATGGTTTAAAGGCTTTTCCTCATGTTTGGTATGATGTGCAGCTTGGCGGGCATGTTGCCTCACAGACGTGGGGAGGGTGGAGATTCCTTGTTGCCGAGTGGAACGAGGTGTTGCAGGACTCGCGGGTGCAGTGTGGACAGTGACGGGCACCCTGTTTTGAGTAGGAATGACCTCCGATTCCCCCCTTGTAGCTCTCTTTTTATACAAAAGGGGGGAATTGGGAAGACTAAGAGTGTAAGCTGGGACTGGAGGAGGTGGATAGGCATAGTCATCACTGCTGTTCGAGGCTCCGTGTTCCCTGTTGCATCTCTCTGGCAATGAGATCAATGAGACGATTATTAAAATCATTGCCAAAGAAAATGTTATTGCTAACAGCAAAGGGTCAGAGGAGGCACAGGGAAATGAAACATGGTCAGAAAAATAAAGAAAGGGTTACCCAGTGGCGAGTGAGTGATGAAGAGGAGGCAAATGGTTTCTGCCATCCATATGGATGAAAGCAGGGGTGTGACATGTCACAAGACAGATGGATGGACTCTTCACAAGGCTTGTTTTGTGGAAACGGTGTGATTAAAAGTAAAAAATTACTGAATGAATAGAAAATAGACCAGATTGGCTCTTTTTCTCTTCCTCTTACCAGCACAGGCGTCAGGGCTAAAGACGGTTGGGGCTGATTGGTTGAGCCTCTGACAGAAAATCTCTGCATTTTGTGGACACAAACAGCAACTTCCTGTTGACTCATAACATGGTGGAAAGGGATGGCTTCTTCTGGATGGAGAAAGAGGCGTGGCTTCGCCCTCAGACATACGAAGCTCCTCCCCCGACCACGCCCTCCTCGTTGGGATGAGGCGCTCCAACGTGAGACGACGAAGGCTGCTCCAGCGGCTACGTGCTACTCCTACATCGTCTCCTACACTTCCTCCACTCTTTTACAATGAAAGATGTGAAACTGAGTTTTTGCTTTAAAAATCTTTGATTGAAAGCAATGATCAGTTTAATTATAACAAGTTACTTTGTGGGTTCATTTGGTTTAATTGTGAATCACAAGCTAGATTACCACAGTTGACCTTGTGTGGACAGTGTGAGAGAGACACTGTCCAGAGTTTGAGACCAAAACAAGCTGCTTAAAGTTTTTTTTCATAATTTTATTCTGGTATTAGCTAATTGCTAGCTTCCTCCAGAGTATTTCCGCCATGTCTCCAAGAAATGTGTATCAAGCAGCCTTCCTGATTAGATTTTTGTAGAGAAATAAAAGCAAACAGCAAGTCAATATTCATGGAAAGTAGAATTTTCTCTCATTGTAGCCCTAAAAATGGCCCCACGAGTCCTTTGTTCAGCTAAAGTTTCATTTCCGCTCTTCGCTAACCATGCTTATAGGATAAACAGAACCATTGTGTGCATATTTTGAATAATTTTCAGATACATACCCGCACACATGAAACAAAGCTAGAAAGCTATTGCTTTGATAAGCGGTCAGACCAGGGGTAGGCAACCCTGGTCCTCAAGAGCCGCAATCCTGCAGATTTTCCGTGTTTTCCTGGCCCAGCACACCTGATTCAAATTAAATGGATGCAGTAGCTTATCAAGCTTTAACTCGTTCATTTGAATCAGGTG
>JBAMIG010000013.1:3542489-3554080 GCA_037177335.1 Kiunga ballochi | reverse complement strand
ATACATAAACATCTAAAGCTGTTGTTCTGTAGACGTAAAGCATCTGATGCATAAATACATTGACTAAAACCAGCATTACCAAATAATGCTGTTCAATATAATCTTCTTCTGTTGTGTTTTTCTTCAGGTTGCACTAATCTTGTTTGTAGGTGGTTCCTTTTAAATTATTTTCTGCATGTGTAAATGATGTACATCTAAGCTATAAAATAAAAGTTATTGTTTTTATGACACGTAATGCAGAACCTCAGGTTTTCATTCATTTCATTCAGGTGTGTAAAAGTGTGTTTACACAAACTACACTTTACAGAGTTTTATTATTCTTAGTTGTCATTTAACGCTTCGCTTTTGTGCAAAATTCAAAACAATATTTCTCAGTGGTAACTATTTACCATTAGGTAGCTAGTTACAAAGTTAAGGTGAAAAAAACTACAAACATCTAAAACTGGTGTCCTGTAGTGTAGAGTCTGAATCAGGAGTGTCCCAGTTCATTCCTTGAGATCTACCATCCTGTAACTCAGGGACCTCCAAATCCGGTCCTCGAAGGCCGGTGTTCTGCAGGCATTGAAAGTTTCCCATCTAAAACGCACCTGATTCATTTCAAACCGATCTCTGCAGCTTGTTGTCACAAGTGTGTTAATGACACCTTCATTTGAATCAGGTGTGTTGCTGCAGGGAGGCGTGGGATACTTTCAGGACACCGGCACTCAAGGATCGGATTTGAAGATCCCTGCTGTAACTTTTAGATGATATATATATATATATATATAAATATATATATATATCAAGAGTATTTAAGTTTCTTAAGATGTCCATATATCTATCCATCTTCTACCGCTTATTCCCAAAATAGGTCCAGGGCAATCCCAGTTGTCAACGGGTGAGAGACGTGTACACCCCGGACACATCGCCAGTCCATCACAGGACAAACTATTTCTCATAGGTTTATAATAGTAATAACTTTATCTCAAAGCCCCCAAACCATATTGACAACTTTGCGTGATGGTCAGCTGATTTGATGAATAAAATTAATGATAGAGTGTATAAAAGGTCAGTGCTAGCTGATGCAACTTAAGTAAAAAGAAAACAAAACTTTTACACCCTAAACTAAAAATAAAAATAAATGCATGTCAAGTAGAAGACATAGATAGTATCAAAGCGACCAGGTTTGTCACCGCAACTATCTGATTATCAAGTAAAGGGTGAAATGAAGGCTGGGACATTTAAACCTAATTCCATTTCTTATTCTTACCCCTCACCCCTTTAAACAGAGCTACAAGGGGTAGGGTTAAAAGTCCGCCCTACGAATTGGGATTCCCCTTCAATGATCGCCTACGTCATCAGTAGTCACTGCTGGTTTTTACACTAGTAGAAGCAACAAGCTGTAGTCCCACATCGGAAGAAAACATGCCGTCTGCAACTGTAAAAATCTCTGTTACGTGGGCTATTGGCATCTTTTTAAGATGCTCGAACAGATTGTTCATAAATTTGTTTATGAACTCTTTAAAACTTTAATTTCATGCATCAACTGATGACTCAAGTCACAAACACATTCTTCATTACAGTTACAGGGTAACGTTAGCATTACATTCATTTTGTGAATTGCATTTACGTGCATGTTGTGTTTCATGACGGCCAAAATCTAAGAAGGCCAGCAGCGAAGTCGCAAAAGTTTTATTAATAACGTTAGCAGAGTAGATTAGCATGGCTCGCTACTGAGCACCGCTGATGTCCAGAATGCTAACGCTAACATTACTGAAGCTTCAACGTAGAAGAAGCGACTTTTTTTTTTGTTTGTATTTATTGAGAGATTAACCATTAGGCTACATATAGAAATAACGTTAAACTATACAAATCAACGGTTGTCATCATTTTAAAAAAACTTGTGAAGTTCTTTTGACTCGGCAGTAGCCATCATGCCGTGAATCATCGCGAGGTATTCTGGGAAATTTTTCATACCCCTCGGTTTGAAGTGTGCTCCTGAAAAATCTTTGTTTGAAGGGGTTTATAGCCCTAACCTTTACGCCTTACCCTCTGTCCTCATGGGAATGGGACAACCCTACCCCTACACGTGAACGCGCAAAACATAGGGATAGGGCCAAGGGTAAGGCTAAACAATTTATTGTTTTCTGATCAAAATTGTGTTGAAGTACTTAACAAGACAGTCCATTAAAACCACCTCTTCCCCCTCCGCATCGCAGAGAAAGTCCAAGCTGTGTCCACAATCACCACAAAATCATCCTAGAACTTGGAAGTATACTTCACCAAATGGGCAAAAACATCTAATTCAACTCTGCTACTGAGTAGTTTCCTGTTTACAGTCTTGCTCCCATCCCAACAATATCACTTCCGGATCATATCTTTGTACAAGTGTTTTACTACATGTATATTTGCATCGCAAAAATTTTAAAGTGTTTCATTAAATGTGAGTTAGCATTGCGAAAATATAAGTGTTTCAGTGGACGTAACCTTTAATTGCCCTTCCCAGCCACCGTATGTTGGGCTGCTTACAAAAAAAAAATTAAAAAATAAACCTTTTCTGCTAATTTGCTGAAATGCAAATGACCTTAAAGTGTCATTTTCTGTCACTTGAAGTGATGGTTTTATTAGAAAAATCCATCTGAACACATATTTAATTATTTCAGCACCTTTAGTGGCATTTGTTTTGATCTCTAGAATGAAAACTCATTAAGAAACAAAGTAAACAGCAGGGATGTTAGTAATGTGTAAAAGTACCGCAGCACTTTGGGCTCCGATTTTCATAAAGTTCGTTGCCATATTGTGAGAGAAAGTTTAATTAGATCCACAGAGAATTAAGCAGTTTAATAAAATCTTTCTGCATGCTCAAACCCTCCACACCACACATGAATCTTTTAAGTGTCTGGGAAGATTTTATCTTCACAGCTTATAATGACTTTTTGTCTCTACTACTTCAATAACATGTAGTTATTATTGAAAACAGTGATGGGAAATAGTAACACACACAATGCGACATATATAAGTTTTGATGGGCATGTAGAATTGCACAAATTCAGGTATCTTTATTTTTTAATTATGTTGACAGCATATGTGTTAATAATCTTCTTTAATGTAACAATTGGGTGTCTTATCTGGAGACACAAAAGCCTCCATGAGCCCATGTACATTTACATTGCTGCTCTGCTTTTGAACTCTGTTGTATTCAGCTCTAATATCTACCCCAAACTGCTTGCAGACTTTTTATCTGTTAAACAGGTCATCTCTTATTCTGCTTGTCTCTTCCACTTCTTTTTATTTTATTCTTTGGGTGGTGCAGAATTCTTACTTTTGGCAGCCATGGCCTATGACAGGTATGTATCTATATGCAAACCTCTGCAGTATCCAATTATCATGACAACACCTACAGTTACTGCTTCTCTATGTTTAGCATGGCTTCTACCTGCTTGTCTTATCGCAGTCCAGGTGATACTCAGTGCTAATATGAAGCTCTGCAAACTTGATTTGAATGGGATTTTATGCAATAACTCCATTTACAGTCTTCACTGTGTGAGCTCTGATACACGCTCTGTATTTGGAGCTGTTGCTCTGACTTTGTCTGCGCTCATCCCTCTGCTATTTATACTTTTCACCTACACCAGAATACTTATAATATCCTTTCACAGCTGTAAAAAAGTCAGGAGGAAAGCTGGGCAGACCTGTTTACCCCACCTGCTGGTCTTAATCAGTTTCTTCTGTTTGTGTGCATTTGATGTCATCGTGGCTCGCGTGGGCTCCAGCATTCCCAAAGCTGTGCGCCTGATAATGACGGTGCAGGCAGTTCTCTATCATCCTCTGTTCAATCCAATTATTTATGGAGTAAAAATTAAGGAAATTTCTAGACACTTGAAAAAGTTATTTAAAATGATCTAATGATGTGAAGGCAGATGGATTCTGATGTTTGTGAATTTTTATTTAGTAAAGGGGTAAAAATGATGCAGTTTAATGGCCTATTCACAGCAATCGGGGCTGATCTGTCGATGTAACCCAATAATAGTAAGAAGCAACAAACGTGCACTGCTTTATGGGTAGAAACAGCATTTTACAGACATTCAGACCCATTTAAACTCACAAACCCTGAAAACTTTTCTTTTTAGCTGGTCGTGTGAGTGCATCGTGCGAGATCTTCTTTGATTCAGGACATGATAAATGTATTAACCAACGATAAGCAGCGCTGATTATCACGTTATCAATAAAATCTTAATGATTTCTGTACGTTGTTCTGTATGTTACTGTTACCTGTTCTGCAAGTCTCTGGAAACATGTTATTAATATATTATTTACAGGTTTTTGGTTCATTAAGCTTGTTTCACAGCGTGATGTCCCTTTTTGATCAACCGAATCAGAATAAACACAACTCTGTCCTGTAGGGCTGTGTTATTATTACCAAGCTGCTCACAACAAATGTCAGGTTTCCACAATGCTTTCTTAGACCAACAACACCTTTCTGAAGATCTACCTGCACAAGTTCATGAAGGCCATCGTTGTTAATCCGAAAGTGACATTTCCGATCGTATTCTCAGGAAGCAGTTTAATCCAAACTGTTTTCTGATGCTATTCAAAATCTGCAAATGAAATTTATGTATATGAACAAACTTACAGGTCAGAAAATTTAATCTACCTGTATTTGGTAAAAGATTATTAGATTTGTTTGCTGTTTGTTGTAAAATAAACAGCAGTGTGCTTTCAGAGAAGACTACATGATTATTGATTAGATGTTTGCGGGAGCCTGCGAAGGATTACATCCCCTGCCCCTCGCCCGCTAACTGATGGGATAGTCCCCCGGCTTCTCCGTGACCATTAGTTCAACTAAGCAGTATAGAAAATGAATGAACGTTTGCCAGTGAATATGTAATTTGCTCATTCAGACAAATCACTCCATCCAATTATCCACTGCTTATCCAAAATTGGGTCCCAGGGCAGCAGCCTAAGGAGTGAAGCCCATCTTCCCTCTCCCCAGCCACATTCATCAGCTCATCAGGATGGATCCTGAGGCATTCCTGGGCCAGCCACGAAATCTAATCAGTCCAACGTGTCCTGGGTCTCCTCCCACAGGGACGTGCCAGGGGCCTCATTGATATAACTTTGCATAGCAAAGATGCCTACAGGTGGCGTACGTACGTAAAACAGGAAGTGCTGCGCACATTTACTTCCCGATTTATAAAACAGTGCACATGCATGTCCCATGCCTGTTTCCGTTTGTAAATCAGGACCAACACAAAATGTCTGAGGAGGTCTCGCGATGGGACACTGACTCCTGACTCGGGGGGGGTCCCTGGATGGGACCATACCCTGTTGGCGATGGGGTCCCGGCTTAGGACGCTCTTCCTCCGTCTCCTAATGATGCAGATGGGGTCCCAGACCGGGATGTTAATCATTCTTTTCTGGTTCCTGCATCAGAGGATGGCACTCATCTAGTCACTGGGTCCAAGACCAGGACTCATGCCTCTAGGCTGATGTCCAGAGCCTGGACTCTTGCCAGTGTAGCCACTGGGTCAGCCTCTCGACCGAGGACTCCTACGGCCTTCTGGCCTGGTCCCGCCATTGGGCAACTTCCTCCCGCGTTGCTTTGGACTTTGTGTTTTGGGACATCGTGTGGCTGTCCATCAAGGGGGGACTGTCGTGTCGTTTGGTCTTTGGTTTCCAGTGGGTTTTTTTGTGATTCACCTTGTTTCCTGTTTGTGCATCTGTATTGATTTGCATTACGTTCACCTTTGTCTTGTTTAGTTCGGTCATATTTAGGTTTTTGGCTTTTAGGTTCTGATCATGGGTTCATTGTGTATGTTTGTATTGTGTTGTATTGTATTGAGTGAGTAAAGCTTCTCTGTTCTGGAAGCGTTATCAAAGAGTAATTTTTTTTCCTGCATTCTGCGGCTCTTTGCCTCTTGTCCCATAGGGTTCCATCAATGTCATGTTTTCCTTGTGCTTCCCCTTTTCCAAGCTTTTGTTGAAGGCATCCCTGCTCTGTGATAAATTACCTGATTCTCTTCACCTGTTCCTCTCCCTATTTAAGTAGTAAACCCAGGAGTACTACCTGCCAGATCGTCAGATTTTTCTCTGTTTGTTTAAGCCCTGAACATTCCTGTAACCTGAGCTTTGTGAGTTTTGCCCCATTTCCCCCCTCCGTTCCCTCCACTTGCCAGCCCGTGTTTTTTTTCCTTGCATACCCTCCTAGAGACTCTTCCTGGTTTTATGGATCTTGGACAGGCTAAGGATTAGAGATTGGATTACGGACCTTTCGCCTGTACTTTGGAGTTTCAACTTCATCAATATTTACCTTTTGAGAACCCATTCTCCTGCTCTCCTCCTGGTGCCTCCTCATCATCATTTTCTGCCCTCTGCAGTTCACCCAGAAAGGAAACCTGCTCACTCCACTGAAGTTCCTGTTCCCTGCTTCCTGAGCCTACGCAAAGTACATATTCTGTCTGATCCTGAGGGTTCAGATTTTATTGTTGGGTTCCTCCTTCCAGGTTGTGACAGTATGATTCGGCCAAACTATGGACCCGTCTGAATCTCAGGATTGGTGTGCCAATATGGAGGCAGCCATAGACAATAACCAGGCCTGTGTGAGTTGGTGTCTACTATTTAAAAAAAAAAAACAGCTTGCTAAACTAATCATTACTGAGCCCGCAGACACTGCTTCTAACGTCCATAGCCCAGCTGCTGGATCACCTAAACGTGAACCCCAGATGACTTGTTCCGAAAGTTATGGAGGGGAGCCTGGTCAGGGTTGAGCCTTTTTGGTTAATTGCTTCCTACAATTTGAGATTCATCCTTCTTCTTTCCCCTCGGATAAAGCCAAGATTGCATATGTGGTCTCCATGCTCACGGGCAGAGCACGGCTGTGGGGGACTGCTAAATGGGTGAGGGAGAAACTGAGGCGGGTTTTTAACCCCATGAGACTGGAACTTGAGGCTTCAAGAAATCTGTTTTCCTTCTGGCAGGTCAGTTACTGATTATATAATTGGTTTTCGTACCATTGCTTCTGGTAGCAAGTGGAATGCCTCACATTGTTTACTAATCACTAATGCACACGTTATTTAAAGCATTCACTCATGTGAATGGTTCATGTACGCGGTTCATAGTTTTTTGTTTTGAAGTACTCTTTCAGGTCTCAATGAAATGGTTTTTGTCGGTTGCTAAGGGCACTCCTAACAATTAACGGGAAGAAAGTTTTCTTTCATTGAATGTAATATATTTGTTGTGCATCTGTATAACCAAATCTCACAAAGATATGTGAAATAACCTCATATAAAGACTTTTTGTGAAGTGTGAGCGCCATGTTGTTTGGAATGAAGGTACAAACGAGGCTGCACGTGATTTAACAGTTTCTGCCACGGCCTGAGCTGATGTACATCTAACTGTACCGTTTACAGCACTTCTGTTTAACCCAAACTTAGGATCAACCTTCTGTCTGAGAAAGAGATCATATCTCTTTCAGCTATTTATGTTTTACTCTGCAGGTGGTTCAGAATTCTTACTGCTGGCAGTCATGGGATAGTGCGTGACGAGGAACTCATTATTTGAAAATAATGGACGATTCGAAGATGTGAACTGTCCAATGCAAAGTTGACAACGCATTTTGGAAAATACCTAAATTCAGACAGTAATCTGTGTTTTTAAACCTCTCCCAGGGAGGGGGGTGATGGAAACACTTATGCTTTTATAATTTCAGGTCCATCATGTAGACAAAGCTAAACAAACAGAATAAGCCTTCATTAAAGTATTTATTTTAATCATAATGCTATCTATTGATGCAAAAGTCTTTTTTACACATTATTTGAGATCCAAACTTTAAGAATATTTAGTAAAAGGATGAGTGCTGAGTCAGTTGGGGGGTAGCCAGAGATATGGACCCTGATGGTCCAGTTCCCAGTGAAAGTATAGTTCCAGCTACTGACTTGTGTGTGATGTACCCTGGAGGAGAATCAGCACCTCTAAATCTTAGAGACCACGGTCCTCAGAAAGACGGATACCAATAACATCCATCCATTATCTACCACACGTCAGCACCCAACATATCATGAAAATTTCATTTAAATCCGTCCATAGGTTTTAAGTTATATTGCTTACAAATAAACAAACTCTGGTTAAACATTAGCCAATTTCTGCTTTTTCTTCTTCTCCTGTTTAAAATGGTCGCAAGAAACCTTTAGGTACATACTGCCACCTACTGGCTGAGCTACCACCAGAAGTAAACATCCATTCATTCCTACCGCTTGTTCCCTGAACGGGGTCGCGGGGGGCGGGAGCTAATCCCAGCGGTCAGCAACAAGTAAACAAAATTGCATTAATTTAGTTATTTATTTTTAACGCATTAATCGTTTTATATTAATCGCTATAATTACGCATTAAATTTGACAGCATATATGTATATATATATATATATATATGAATCACTTTTATATATGGAATATTTTACTTGCCTCCTGGGGAAATCTGGTGATTTGATGTGTGGAAACAACGTATCTTCATCCATCTTGGGTGTCCAGGTCTTAATTAGACATGTCAAACAAACATGTTGTTTGTGGACAGTTTAATTAGATCCATGGAGGGAAAAATAATCTGATAAAACCATTGAGCAATCTTTGGACAGCTCACTTTGAGGTGAACGCACCCGAAGTGCTTTTCTTTACTGCAAGTGGAGAAAGGACATTTTCTCTGTGAGGCTCTGTTATCAGATATTTAATCGTAATGCATCATATAAGCAATGAATTTAATGTAACATACTTGACTTTCGGTGGACATGTAGAGCTGTACAATTACAGATTTCTCTATTTTTTTATCATGTTCATAATTTATGTCCTAATAATTTGTGGTAATTCGGTCATCTTGTTCCTCATCTGGATAAAAAAAAACCTCCATGAGCCTATGTACATGTTCATTGCCGCTTTACTCCTAAACTCTCTTCTTTTCAGCACTAATGTTTATCCAAAACTGTTAATTGATTTCCTCTCGGACAAGCAGATTGTTTCATTTTCACTGTGTAATTTCCAAAGCTTTGTTTACTATGCTCTCTGCGGCTCTGAACTCTTTATATTGGCTGCCATGTCTTACGACAGGTATCTGTGTATCTGCAAGCCTCTGCAATATCCAACCAAGATGAAAAAGAGAACAGTCACTATTTTACTAGTTTCAGCTTGGCTTTTGCCAGCTTGTCAGCTTGTGCCATCAGTTATTTTGACCAACAGCCTAAATATCTGTACGCTTACGCTTAAAGGGATTTATTGTAATAATACAGTTTCCCGAATTTACTGCATGAAATCGAAAGCATTATACATCATTTATGGTGTAATCATTTTAATCAACACGACACTGCTTCCTATGCTCTTTATTATTTTCACATATGCTAAAATATTCATAGTATCCTTTCAAAGCAGTGTCAATTTTCGGAAAAAAGCTATCCAGACCTGTTCGCCTCACCTTCTGGTTCTGATCAGCTTTTCGTGTTTCTATTCATATGACATCATAATAGCTCGGCTGGAAGTGGATTTGCACAAAACTGTAAGCTTTATAATGTCCTTGCAGGTCATTTTATATCACCCTCTCTTTAATCCAGTTATATATGGTCTCAAACTGAAGAAAATTTCCCAGCACTTGAAGGACCTAATGTCTCACAACAAAATCGTTGTGTGTCTGAGAATTAATGTGTCCTGAATAAATCATGCCATAAAGAAGCAGAAAAATGTTTATCTAAGTTATATATATTACAGGATCTCAGCCCATTGTAGTTTACATATTATTACCAAATATAAAGTAAAAAAAAGCAATATTTCATTCATGTTACTACTTATATCAACATATACTAGCCGTATGTTGTGTATATTTTCTAGATGGGAAGAGGGTATTTGTGTCTCCTATCATTTCTATATAATAATATTGTGTGTATTATTATATTGTGTCTGTGTACTCCACATTGCATATGCAGGAATATAACCTTGTGTACTTTATGTGTAGTTTAAACAAACCCTTGCGCTTTATTCTGAGGTCCCGGTAGACAAAACAGGATAAAAGTACAAGGATTTTTGCCTATGTATTTCAGCTTTTACACCATCCTCCCTGCACCACCACATGACCATTGCTTTCACTGGAGCGTGCTGGAGGTCTGAGAGGACGCAGATATTTTCTGTGCAGATTTTCCCACCAGTGCTGTGTTCTTCCTCATCTCCTGTGTGAGCATGGATGCTGTATTTTCCCCCAATCTTCTGAGAGATGAAATCCCCTGAGTGAAGCAACATTTCTTATGTTTCATGTCTGTGAATACGGAGAAAAGGATGAGGTTTTGATTTTCTGTTTTTGAAAGTTTTATTTACCTTTACTTGTATTAAAAAAATAATTATTTTGGGTGGAAAAAAATATTCATAATGAAAATATGTTCTGATTCGTGAAAAGCTGTTTATTTCCAGCTTTATCAATAATGTTTGATGAATGGTGTCAAATGCTTTGTTATCTGTAGTTTGTGATTCCTTCATTTGATTATGGTGATTGATGGATCTGTTCTGACTCCATACTGACAATTTTCTGTAAGTAAATTATTGTTCTTATTAAACGTGTTTGATCTGATTAATAGTTTTTCAGTATTTTGGAGAGTTGTGGGATAAAAAAAGCAGTGTGTACACTGGTGTTTCCCCAGTTTGAAGCAGTGGCATTACTTTTGTATTTTCATTTTATCCAGAATGTAACTGACTGAAGAGGCACGCTGCAGATGTTGGTCAATACGTTTGCAATAACGTTCTTCATTGTTTTTATGTGAATGTAATTTCAGTATGTGGAGGTTTTATTCCTATAATGTCTCTATAGTCTCATTTCTGTGTAGTCTACTACATCCAGAAGGATTGTGCTCTGGTTTGTGCCCACATCCATATTCTTTTGTCTCTGGTTCTTCATTCTTAAACCAATTCTGATCCTACATGTATGAAGAATCTGTTAAAATGTTCCCCACATCATCATATGGTAATGTTCAGTTAAATAAATAAAATAAAAATAAAAGGTTTGTATTTTTTCAATGCAGAATTTTCCATAAACTTTTAACGTTAGTTTTTTTTCCAATGAATAATTATAATCTTTCTAACACATCCTCATAATCTTGTTTAAAGGAGAAAGGCATTTTTTTTATAGCACTTAAATCCATGTTTTTGTGCACTTCCAAGCATTTAGGAATACACAAAATGCATGTACATTTATTCCCCCCTGATGCTGTGCATTTATCTTTATATTCTTTTGGAGCCAATCAATCCCAGCCAGGGATCAGGGTCCCACACTCATACTCTCCTCTGGGCAATTTAGAGTCTCAGTCTATCCCCACGGTGCATGTCTTTGGACTGTGGGAGGAAGCCGGAGTACCCAGAGAGAACCCACGCTAACCCAGAGAGAACCCACGCTAACACCCGCGCTAACACGGAGAGAACCCACGCTAACACGGGGAGAACCCACGCTAACACGGAGAGAACCCACGCTAACCCAGAGAGAACCCACGCTAACCCAGAGAGAACCCACGCTAACACCCGCGCTAACACGGAGAGAACCCACGCTAACACGGGGAGAACCCACGCTAACACGGAGAGAACCCACGCTAACAC
>JBAMIG010000013.1:3501908-3516121 GCA_037177335.1 Kiunga ballochi | reverse complement strand
CTTTTTTCTGAAAGTACGTTTGGACACCCCTACAAAATGGCGTGTCCACTATATAGGGCCCTATGTAGGGATTAGGGGGCACATTCGGACACAGCCTGAGAGTCCAGAAGCACCACAGGTGTCTGAATGAGGAACTCTGAAAGTTTTATTCCCAGAGAAGAAAACTAAAGTGACAGCAGGTAGCTAGATGGATCCGGAGTACCGTGCATTTCTTTGCCTATTAGCTTAACTAATTAATTCATTTTATTGTACATCAGTAATTATGATCATGAGATCTTCATTAAAGTAAGAACGTAAATGTGGTCTCTGTGCTTTCTGTTGCTTGTTTCCCTGTAGTAGCAGCTAAAAATGAGCTCATAGAAATACTTAATTGAAGTCATTTTCATAATAGACAGAAACCAGAAGGAAACCCTCCCTTAAATGAAAATCTTATTGGAGTCTGATGCCACCTAGATCCGGTGTGAATGGAGGGGAGGCTGAATAGCAGGATACTATGAAGTAACTGTGGCACTGATTGTTTTAAAATGCATTAAAAATCTTCATTACTACAGCTTATATGATGCAAATGAGTTTTCCCGACAATGTAAAAGCTTTAATCTTTTGTCCTGTAAAATGTTCCTTTTCTGAAAAAGGGCATAAGATCGGCACAGCGCTTTGGATTAGATTCAAGGAGGCGAACATGGAAAGGAAAAATTGACAAAGGGAAACTTTAGTGCTTCCAACACACAAGCGAAGTGTAAAAGCAAGAGATGAGGGGTGTTTATGTGACAAACACTGCGAGTCGGGTTGGTATTCTGTGGCTGAAGTAGGAAGTAACAACACACCACATGTTTTTAAACCTGTCTGCTTCACATGCACAGCTTTACACTAACTCAGTATTGCACATGCTGGTGCACATGCTGGTGCACATGCTGGTGCACATGCTGGTGCACATGCTGGTGCACATACTGGTGCACATACTGGTGCACATACTGGTGCACATGCTGGTGCACATGCTGGTGCACATACTGGTGCACATACTGGTGCACATATGGTCCTCTTAGTCACTGCATAAGCAGCATGTGTATATTATGTCTGTGTCTTTTCAAACATTCCTCTTTCCTTTTAAAATAAAGAAGAGGTTTACTTTTATCAACATGTAGACCTTAAAACATTTTCTATCAGCTTCTTCCTGTAGTGAACGGATGCATATCTACATGTTTTATCATGCAGAGTTAAAACAAGGCACATGTTTTTACCCTTTCATAGCTGATGAACCTAAAAGAACAATTATTCCTATCTGTTTTTTATGGTATGATCACATTTCTTTCATGTTTTCATAGTTTATCCATCTGCTTGTTATGCTACAGTATAAAACATGAATTAATACTCTGGTTTTACATATATAATAAGACAGGCCTGTTGTTTTAGGCTGCATTACGCGCTACAGCTGCTCCTAATAAGGAGACCGTTGACTTCAGCTGTTGTTATGAGAACATTGTAAAATACCAAATTACCTTTTAGACATTATGTAGCTTGGCTCAACATCCATGATAGGCTTTATGAGCACAATGGAGCATAATCCCCCCCCCAAAAAAACAAAAAAAAAAACAAAAAAAACTAACACTGGCCCAAATCTCTGCAGTGCAGATTTACTGGTGTGTGTTGGGCAACACATGCTCACCTCAGGAACTGTTGCCTTCATGCATCGCTCTGTTCCTTCCATTCATGCCCATAAAAGGCTCATTTGCTTTACACAGCCTCAGTAGGTGAGCTGTGGAGCGGGATGTTTACGTCCCTGCTTCATTCACACTTGTGTTACAGAGAGGCGGGTCAGCGAGGGGCTGCATTGCACCAGTGCCTTTGAGCAAGACACTGAGAGCCCACGGGCTCGGTCAGAAACCAAATGTGCTCACTGATGTTTCTTCCTCTGGCTGTAAGGCTGTAAGTGAGTGGCCTAGTTATATTGTTGTGTGTGTGTGTGTGTGTGTGTGTGTGTGTGTGTGTGTGTGTGTGTTTTCTCTTTCAAAAGAGGTCTTTGTTGTAAATTTGACCTGCGTGATTGCTGGCCAAAGCTTCACTGGAGCAAAGAGCAGATTTTACTGGAATCTCTGTGTGTGTGTGTGTGTGTGTGGCATGACTCTGACTCACCATGATGCACCCAAAGCCTTTGTTCCTGATGTATTTTCTCTGTTTTTGTTATTTTCCACACACATTTCTGCATTTTGAGAACTTGTTTTAGCTTTATGGGACGGCTGTATCAGGACGTAAAATGCTGTAAAGTAGATAAATGTATCTCACTCGACATGTTCTCTTCCACCACGCTGTTTCTTTGTGTGGTTAGAGGGACATGAGCTATGTTTGTATGGTTGTATTTTAGGGGTGTGCACGACCAACCAGCCATTTTGTCAGACCTTCACACACATTCAGCTAATTTTTTTTTTATTAGTCAGCTTGTTTTATTTGGGGCTTCACTAAGCAGAGAGCTAATGTTTACAGCTTTGTTGTTTTTACATTGTTCTGACAGCAGAAGCAACAGGTCAGAGCAGACATGGTGACGGGCAAATACATATACAGAGGCTAAACCTCCCAGTCTGCCCAGCACTGAGTCCCAGTTAGGGACCTTTTGTTGCATCTCCCTTTCTCTCCCTGACCCTTTCCTGTTTACCCACTGTACAAACAGACCACTAGAGCCCAGAAAACCTTTTTATTTGACAGCTTTTGTGTTGGTGGTTGTTTCTCCTGACTAGTTAATTTTATCACGTTGATTTTCTGGCTACAATCAAGAAATCTGCTCTTTTTAATTCATGCTGTAGCTGCATCCGCTTTACTTCACACCCTTATGTAGCTTTATAATAGTCTTTTTATTGCTGCTAAACTAAACCTAAAGGGTTATTTGTCCAAACATTATATCCATGTTTGTGTCATTAAAGATAAAAACAATAAACTGTTGTTTTTAATGTAAGATGCCAAACATAAACTTTATATTAGTTAAAAGCTTTTTGTATTCAGGGACAGGGTTTAGGAACTTTACCACTATTAAAGGGGACAAATATCCTAATATATATCTTTTTAATTGGCCGAATTGTTCAGAGTATTTATGCATTTTAAAATTCCACTTTGTCCTTTAACAGGATGGAGTTTCCCACTCGGATGGGAAAAACTAATCCCTGTTTCAGTGTCCCAACCATGATTTAGGGTGTCTTTGCTTCTTTTATTGTTATATTAATCAGCTTCCTACATGTCGGATTAGCGGGGGATGCATGCTAATGTATCAACAACAGCTCAGAGCTCTGTGATTTTGATGCTTGAGTGTTGCACAGCTTTGACCTTGTGGCTGCAGGCGGACAGCAGAACTGAGGTGTATGAAATGAACAGTAATGATGAGAGTACATTTCCTCCTGAGTCCTGTGTTGGTTTACAGGTTGTTAAGCACACAATCTCTCAGCGTCCCAAACTGTGACTTGTTGTTTAGATATCCTGGGTGGTTATAGATGTATCCACCTGTATTTCTGGCTCTAAATAAGATGTCTGGCTGGAGTTTGGCTTTCACAGGAAGAAATAATCCGCTGATGGTGCTCAGCACGTGTGAGGACGACTTCAAGCCTTCCATGTGACCACCATATGAGACGGGTTAACATACTGCCAGTAGCTTAGGACTTTAAACATGAAACATGCTGGATTTTGTTTAACAAAATAGAAGCAATTGAATGGGAAGAGATGAAGGCTGATGATGGAGGACGTTAGTGTTGAGCTATGTTGACGGCAGTGGATGCATGTTTGGTTTGTTATGCTTTGATGCTCTCTTGCCTCTCCTACATTAACCCCTTTTGTCTATCTGCTCACAGTAACAAGAGATGTTAATGCACTGCGGCCATTTATAGCTTCAGCTGTGTGTGTAGATGTGTGTCATAAAGGTAGCTTTAGTGTTGGACAGTTCAGTTCAGATGGAGTGTTTTTCTTCTTCCTTTCCTAGTCGTGTTATCTGGTCTTGCTTTAATTAAACCCACATTAATGTGAAATAAAGAGCCTATCAAAGTGTATCTTTCTAATAGCATGTTATATAAATACACTGTCTTTTGTTTGAATGAAATAATAACAGCACATTTCTCTTTTCTCAGATGACAGGAAGAACAATGATGGAGTCAAGATGGAATTTAAATCCAAGCAGTGGTTTGGTGCGTCAGTGCGTTCTGATGGCGAAAACATCCTGGTAAAAGAGACGCTCCACACACAAACACACCCAAAGTCTCTGCTTTGCCTTTAACCTTAAACTTCTGCAGTGTTTTACTGCTAACGCTGAAGGCTGCACGTTAACTCTGCTTGTCTTCAGGCCTGTGCTCCGCTTTATCAATGGTCGACGTATGGCGTCTCCGAGCGCGAGCCGGTGGGAACGTGCTACCTGAAGAAAGGAAGCAAAGTGGTGGAGTACTCACCATGCAGATCATGTATGTCTCTTATCAACTCAGCATGCAGTTAATGTCAACCTATGGGATAATGTCATCCAAACACAAGCTTTGCAGCTCTGCTGGGTCTGAAAGTTTCTTAATTTTTCACTCTTGTTGTTTGTAATTGGAGGCACATAGGTAGAGGTTAAATATGTGGTTGCTTAATTGAACTTAATTATAAGCTTTAGATGTTTTTTCCAGCAGTCCAGCTCTGATTTTATTGCTTTGTTTTAATCGTATTGCTCTGGTGTGACGTCTAGGCCTGCAAAATGTATCTGTTTTCATAGAACCACCCATAAAAAGCAGCAAACATTCGACTGGTTGGATATAACTGGTGCACATGAAGCATGAACTGACATAAAGTGAGGTTAAATAGGGTTTTATTTGCCTGAGTGGTTGAAGGTTTTCCACCAGAACATCTAAAATGTTAACTTTGCTTCTAATGTTGCTTTTTGCTTTGTTTCTTTCTGTCCAGATGCCAACTCACCGGAAGGGCAGGGTTTCTGCCAGGCCGGCTTCAGTGCAGATTTCATCAAGGTAGGCTGTTTACAGCTGCAGCACTGAGAGGTGGAAGGATAGCACATGCACTCATTAAAATGAGATGCTTTTTATCCACACAGCAGTTTGTGCAGAGCTTTCTAACCTCAGTCCTTTAGGGCTGCTGTTCAGGTTTCTAACACACTGGATTCAAACTGAATGAATCCAACAGTTTGGCATCATTTATCTCATGTGAGTAAATTAGGAAATGCAGTTACGTCTGTTAAAAACTACATTTGATGTTATTTTTAGCTAATGACCCTTTGCTGACCAGAGCTGGAAATACTTTAGCAAACCTGATTTTTATGTCTAGCAAGCGGAACAGAAGCGAGGTATTGGTTAGCTCACTGTCTGGAATAAAATATTGATCGACTCTCTTTCTGCGTAGCATATCTGACGACTCCACACCTCAGAAAAGATCTTGTATCCCTGCTTTGTTCAAAGCCACTATAAGTATTAAAATGCTCTGCATGGAAATTGTCTTTATATGCTATTGTTGCATTAGTTTTTAGCAAACATGCACTGCTGTGTCAGATCTCTGATGTGGAATATGTATGCCTTTTATTTGCCACCATCTTTAAAAGGGACTGGGTTAGTATATCACCCAGCAAACCCTGCAGAAGTCCTGCTTGTTTGTGCTGGATGAAAAGTCGGTGCAATAATGAAAACTAATGGGATTCTGATTATCTCTGCCAGTCTACTGATGGGTGTTTAGATGTTTATTCCAGAATAGGTGATGGATATATTGACTGTGGCAGTCCATATATTGCATTGTTGTTTCCTGAAGCAAAGTACATTCAGAGGTTTTATCTCACACTAAAATAAAATGTGGTTTAAAGGGTTTATTCAGCAAGTGTAAGGGAGGTTTTACCCATCTGGCTGTACGAGAAACTAAACCTGAAACTAAATGTTCATTCATTTTTTTCTTTCAAAGAACAAGAAAGTGGTGGTGGGAGGACCCGGCAGCTTTTACTGGCAGGGTGAGTGTTTGTAACTTTATGTCAACATGTTGTTGAAGCGAGTGTGACAGAAAAGACCAGTCTGCTTCATTTTCCCTCCACCCGAGACCCAAACAAGGATCCCATGGACTCTGACATCTCCACATCAATAACCTCTGAAACTCAATGATTCACCGTGAAAGCAGAGTAAAGCCAGCTGCTGCCTCAGACAAACACGGCTTTTTCCCACCGGATTGAAATCACAGCAGCCTCATAACAGATTACAGCTCAACCCTCACAGACATAACTACCAGCACTGACAGCTAATGCTGCCCTTTTTTCATGCTCTCATATAAAGATGTAAAGCTGGCGTTTGGTGGGTTTGTTGCACTAAAGCTGGGTTAAGTTTCATCCCTTGCATGCAGTGCTGTTGGTTTTTAGAGACTGCTGGTGTTTGCTGTATGTCATTACACCAAATTAACCTAAAGGAAATGATCTCAGTCTGACATCCTTCCTAGTAGAGCAAGAGTCCTGCCTAATGTGTTAAAATAAGCAACACATGAACCCAGTCGGTGTTTTTCTCTTCAGTTTTGTTTGTGAGGTTTCTGGTGAATCAGCAGGATGTGTTGTCACTGTGGGCTCAGTCTCAGTGGGGACAATAGTGGAAAGACTATGGAAAATCATCTTAAAGTTATTTATATTTTTAGTGTGGTGACTCTTCTGTCTGCAGCGTCTATCAGTGATGTTTGAGAGCATTCATGTTTAAAACTGAACAGCTTTTATTCTTAGATCTGTTCATGTCAGAGTGAATCTGGTTTAATCAGATCATATTAGCTGCAGAAAAAAGGATCAAAGAGAGACTTTGATGTTTTTAATATAATTTTAATATCTGTGTCTTAAATGTCTTTGTTTAGATGCGTCCGCTCATTCTTCAGAGGGAATCAATAGCTGTTGTTTGGAGTCACTGAGCTAAAATAACAGTTTCTGATTTAAAGTTAATAATAACTTCTACTTCTTACATTGTAATCTTTTATAATTAGGAGGAATTTCAATAATCCTTCATTAACCCCTGAGGGGAAATGTATTTTTCATATAGCAGAACAAATGGTCTTTGTTAACGTAAAACGAGTCGTTATGCAAGGTTACCGTTGTCAGGAGGAAAGACTTTCTGCATCGGTTTCTATGGCAACAGTCCATATCACCTGGCTTTTGCACAAGTTTTTTCAGTCTGGATGAAATTTACGAGCATTAAATGTTCAAAAATAGTACTTTTGATTTGGTGTTTCCACTTTGTTTTCATCTTTGCATTTGTTATTACACTTCTTTACTGACACACACGTCACACAGTCCTCACACACATAGTAAAGTCACTTAGTCCAAATGTAAACACCTAAAAACCCCACAGACCACGTCACATGTCCCTCACTGGACCGCTGCATGAATCACCCCCTGCTTAAGATTTTAATGAACGGGTAAAGTTCAAGCGGGATGAGCAGCGGACCATGTGTGTGTGTGTGTGTGTGTGTGTGTGTGTTTAGCAGCTGTGTGTTGTAATCCAGGTTTGTCTGACCATGGAAGGTGCAACAGTTTGTCCTTAGAGCTGAGTCAGCCACACATGCAGAGCGGCTCCTCCTGGGCGAAGTTATCCTAATTACTGTTTCCTGTTGAGTCAACACTCCAAGTTACACAACTACCTACACACCCGTATAACAACTGTTTCTGATTAGACAGCTGTTAGCGTTGTGTCTCTGCGGCTCCTTTAATTATAGTTTTTTTTCTTCCAAACACAAACGTACCAGCTTGTAAACTAACTTTTTCATGGTGACTTTTAGCTTCTACTTTTGGCTCATATCGCTCTCTACCATCTCGTACTGAGTGGGTGTTTGTTTCAGCTCTCTGTGTGTATTTCCCCCTCATTGTCGCTCTCTTTCCTGATCCTTTGCTATCTTTCCTTCTTTCCTCAGGCCAGCTGATTTCTGATGACATAACTGAGATTTTTGCCCGTGCTAATGCCGACTACGTCACTCCCTACGGAAACACGCTCACCACCAAATCGGCTGGTGCCCAGTATGATGACAGTTACCTAGGTAATCTCTCGCTCTTACACAGACACACACTTTCTGGTCTGAAATTAAATACACCTTAGGTATACCAGGGGGAAATGGGAATTTTGTGTGATTAAATACTGTAACAGTTTATTTAAAGCTTTATGGCTGAATTACTCTGAACAGATGAAAGACTCATGAGAGAAACTTAAAGTCTCTGTATTTTGCTTAAGAGGCCAAAATGAGTGTTGAAAAATAAACCATTGAGGCTAACCTTATTAAATTTCAGGGTGAACGCGATAAAACGAGTCGGCAAGCTGTTGCTGTAAGTCTGCAACACTGGGTTGTGGGTAAATATAATCCTGCAACATTTACATGCATGCTAAGTCCCCTCTTCTGCAGAAGCCTGGTGACAAACCATTCATTAGATTCAGATGTGTGGGAGAAGGGTTGCATTAAAAGTTGCAGGGTAGCACATTGAGGACTTGGGCAGATTTTAATTTCCACACTTAGTGCTGCCTGGTAGTTGTGAAGATATGGTTGTTTTGTGGTGCAAAGAAAGGTTTACTGGCTTTAGTGATGCTTTACCTGTGTGTAGTGAGTCATTCCTGTTTTGTGTCTTTATTTTACAGGATACTCTGTAACAGTTGGAGACTTCAATAGTGATGGGAATGAAGGTGAGAACAGCTTATTTATCATGTCTTTTAATAAAAAAAATACTACTTTTGTGTTATTTTTATGATAAAAGTTAATTTCATACAGCAATTATTTAAATACAATCATGAGTTAAAACGACATCATTATAAATCAGAATTATTGAATATTTATTTTATTTATTTTTAAATGTGATAATGTCTAAAAATGTGACGGTTTTATTTACCACTGTTGGTCATGTAAAATAAATGCTTTTAACACAAAGTTTATGCATAAAGCCCCTCTCTCAGTAAGCAACATAATGTCCTGGGAACTCATGAACAAAACCACATATTTTAGCAGATTAAATGGAGCTTTTCACACATTTACGTGAACAAAATGAACAGTCAGACTCTGAGGTTTTAGTGGGCATACACAGACTGGGTGAAGCCAAGTCGCAGTCTGACTCAGAGTATCTCAGTGGGTTTTATAACGTGTTGATGTTTGTTGTCACTTTGCTTCAAATTCTGCATATTGATTATTGTTCCATATCTATGATTCTGATTAGCTTGTTTATTGGTTCAAGAACAATGTTACAGGAAGCATCAACCCATCTGTGATGTTCAGCGAGACTTGAAGTCCGTGTTCATTACCAGATAAATTACTGACATTATAAACAGGTCATCTCTTTACTTTGATCATTTATTACTCATGTAATGGTACCAAAACTCAGTGGAAATCAGTAACCAGCTTCTTTTGTTATTAAAGTATTCAGATATAAGTATTTTTTTCCACATCACCCCCAGAAGATGTCTGTCTCAGCATGTAGTTGCCTCATGATATCTGATATTTATCTGATATTTACACCAAAAAGTTTCCTTCTAAGCTGCTCTCCCAGTTTCACGTCCATTTGTTGTCTTTTCTCACCTACACAGATTATGTGACTGGAATCCCACGAGGAGACAAGGCTCTGGGATATGTAAGTTGCCCACATGTGTCACAGTCGCTTATAGACAAAACCAAGGTGTGCAAAGACAGGTGAAGCTGCAGTGATGGCTTATAGATTGAGCTTAGGCACAGATCAGGAGCTTAATGGCTCCTAACTTTGAATCCACCCATCATTCATGCTCATGTTGAGACCATCAGGATGGCAGTCACCTCCTCCAGTTACTCAGAGGAGGAGTTACTAAACCCTTATCAGCCCAGGATCATAACACCTTTTTACAGACTCCTGTTGTAACTGACCAACACCCCTCCTTAAGCCCGACATGCTGTAATCAGTCTGCTGAGGTGCTATGACACACACACACACAAGCACACACACACATTCTCAAAACCTCAATAAATAGAGTAGATGGAGTCCAGGTCTATTTTATTACTTATATACCATCATTCCTGTGTTTTCACAAACAAACTGCTCTAAAACAAACTTTAGAATAAAAATGTGATGAAAGCATGTTTTATTGCATCACTCAGCAGTTGCTTCACCTGCAAAAAAGTGTAAATGAAGATGCTTTGGGATCAACTTTGCCGAGACAGGCTGATTGTATTGCATGCCAGTGATTATTAGTAATCCTCTCCATAAGCAGATCTTGAGAAATGATTTGCAGCAGGAAGTGACATCAACTGCTATGTGCCGCAATATTTAATGAAAGCAAACTAAATGGCTTAAGTTGCTAAAAACAAATCTAAATAGCTAGTAAACATGTTTTCTTTAGTTTGTTGTGTCTCCAATGTATAATCACGGCTTGTTCAGGGTGAATCCTGCCAGCTAAGAGCTGGGATAGGCTTCCGCTTTCCCACCACCCGGACTAAGCGGTATTGAATATTTTACAGAGATTACACTTTAGACATCTCTTTATACCTTCATTCTAGTCTCTCTGAGATTGTTGCGTTTTTCCTACATAATGCAGTGACTCTTTAGAAAGACCTAACCTACCTTCCGTTGTGCCAAAAGAGCTCCACAATCAGAAGCTATGAGTGGGACAAAGAAGCAGAACTGTTACCCCAATGCTGCTGCTGTACCTTAGCACCAGCCACCACATGGTTGTGTATCATTGTGTTGGCTGTGTTCACTGTTAATCCTGCTCAGATGCTGCCGTTTCATCATGTGGTCGAATGCTGATGCAGAGATTTGGTTGCTTCTGAAAGAGCTTCTGCATACAGGAAGTCATGAAAATGGATTATTTCTCATAGTAAATGATGCTGGTTGTTTACGTTGTGATCTGATGTTTCAGGTGAACATCTTCAACGGCCTCAACATGGAGTCCATGATCAACTTCACAGGCTCTCAGGTGAGCTGAAGGAGTGGCTCAACACGGCAAAAAAGATCTCATAAATCAGCTGCTTCATTGATTAACTGTCATTAAACAACGCCAGACTATAAATGTAATAATTATTTCATCTTAATTTGCCAAACTACAGTTAATGCGCTGTGAGACGTCCTTTTCTAGTCCTAACAAAGACTGTTAACAGAAACAAAGGGTCATATTTAGGTACTTCTGAGGCTCTACAAGAGCTGCAAACCTGTTTTCAGCATCAAAATGTCAGCCAAACTATCTCATACGTGGCTGCTGAATAAACACTGTGCTGCAGAGACGTGTCCAGTTCAGAGGGGAGTGTGGAATTATTATTAATGAGATTTAAATGATCATTAAAGGTAATTTTGTGCATTAATGGCCCGCAGTGCTGTGCCACTCTGATTGTGCCAACACAAAATGTGAATAATGGGCAGAATAAAATGCTAAAATAAAGTTTTTTAGACAGAATAATAAATACGTATATACAAATGTACAAATCAGCAGAGCAAAAGAAGCAAAATACTACTGCTTCAGCTTTATCTGCAGTGCAAACACACACACACACACACAGTAGATAACTTTCACATGCAAGTTATTGTTTGGAAAGCTCATAAAAAGGAACGTTTTCCTGTCTGCGGATAATAAAGATACGAGATAGACTTTGGTCAAGGTTGGTGTCGGAGCAGCTTTATTGTTGTATTTTCTGTTCAGTGTAACTTTGTTTACTCTGGGAGGATGTGAGGAAACCGTTACTTAGATGGCCTGAAGGTGTGGAGGAGCAAATGGACTCTGAATAAACACAGAGGAGGGTGGAGGAGGCTGTCATCAGCATGGTTAATGACAGAGTTCCTCTTTACTTTCCTGACTCGTCCATAACTTAGCGTCTGAACTCAGCAACCTCACTTTTATCTTTGAAGATGTTTACATCTGTTTCTCCCCTGTTCTGCACCTCCAAGCTTTCTCTCAGCTACTTCTCTGTGATGCATCTCTGTTCCAGATATGGACTGGAGCTTGAGCCTTATTTACAACCAGTTTGTTCTGTATGAACCTCAAGCTAAATGAAAAAGTGGAGCATGGTTAGCTGCAGCTTGTGGTCCAGAGGACAGAGACTGATCAGACCAGCAAACATTTAGAGCAAAGTGATGTTTATTCTGCTATAAAAGAAAAAAAAACAAACTTCCACTTGGATGTGAAGCAAAAGCAGCAGTGTAAGATCATGAGATCAGTGTCCCTGTAATTGTTGAATATAACTAGTTGTATTTGTTAATGTTGACTTATGAGTTTCATTTATAAATAACTCTTAAATTTCTGGTAAATAAGATTTATCCTCCATTTTGCAGGAAGTTTAATGTGTTTTGACACTTTGCAATGAATCCAAAACATGTAGAAGAGACCGCTTCCTAGCTCCTTATGCTGCAAGTGACGACGCAGTTTGATGATGTCACAGCCACTGAATTTATTGGGAGTAGTAGAAAACAAACATGTATAAATAAAACTTTACATCTCTGATATTCTGACATTTTGAGTTGGAGGAGATGCAGCTGAAGAGTTTAATATGATACATGTTGTGTAGAAATGTCATTAAATATCAATATAGATCATTTCCAATATAACATCTTGATGCCAATCAATATTTAATATAATATGATATAATTAATATAATCATTCATTTAATCCTATAATATATCTGTTGATTTTTAATATTATCGACCGATAATATTGAGAATCTGCAATTATTACAAGTCATCTTCAAATTGAATAAAATATTATTTCTATATATTTTATTTGAGTCTTTTTGTTGTAATTAACTGGCTTTGTTAATAAATGTGTTGTCTGTATTTATTTTTCTAACAAAAAGAAACCAAAGTCAGTCTCTTGGAGTCATTTTAAGGCGTGCATATTTTTCTATGCTCTTTAAAAAGTGACGGAAAATCATCTTATAAATATAACATGTATAAAATGTTTACTTACAGCAGCCAGTCAGCACATTTACTCACATGACACGTTATAAGATACAGATTGTCTAAAATATAGATAACATCATTTAAACTAAATGCCGGATCAAAGAACATATTTACAAGTTTTTATAAGAAAATAAATTGCATATCAGTTTATTTATCCTGTTACGTTGATTCAGAGATTACGAGTCTCCTCTGTTCTGCCTCCTAGATGGCTGCTTACTTTGGACACTCGGTTGCTGCCTCTGATGTTAATAATGACGGGTAAGTCTCTGGTCTGTTTTACATTTTATCCCCTAAAAAAATTGAGCTCTGTCATTTTCTACTGGTTGCTGTGTTTAAAGGAACATGAGGACTTTTCTAACCTCAGTTATACCCTGAGGAAATGCTACACACTATACAAACATCCTGACGTGGCTCTGTTCTGTCACCTTCTGGCTTCAACGACCGCTAAGGGCGTTTTTCCACCAAGCTGGTTCCCGAGCTGGGTCTAAAAAGCCCATTTACATAATGGGAATGTGTTTTTGCGGCGTGATAAAGGATAGGAGCTTCCAGATTACTGAGGAGTGTTGAGGGAAGAGAAAAATGATATTTACAGGGAAAAGGGTTTCATTCTGTGAGCAACGATGAAAATTAAATGAAAATTTGGAGCCAGAATTAAAATCGCTGCAAAATGTTTGGTGTGATCCTCTCTGATGGAAAAGGTGTGATGAAGAGGATTTCACTGACTAATGCTGAGCAAACACCTGCAACACATCATCAACATGATCTTTTCAAAGTAAAAGTATTAATCTTACCATATTTCTATTTATTCGTGATATCTTAATCTGTTTTTATGATTATTTAGTCTCTTCTTTTTCCTTACTAATAAAAATTAAAGTCACATTTTACATGAATAAATCAGACTTTTAACTATTTATTTTTTTCCTGCTTTATTTTAAAGAATGACTCTTTCAACATAAAGCCTTTTATTCTGGCATCAGACTAATGATGTGACGTATGAGGCAGGAAATGGATTAATCATGACTGCTGGGCATAAAGGAAACATACATGATGTGTTTTAGGATACACATTCATATACAACACAACATACAACATGTGCGTACTCTGACCTGAAACAGTTTTTCTAAGGATTGATGAAAGGTTGTTCTTTATTTCATCAGTTTGATGGATCTGATGGTTGGAGCTCCTCTTTTTATGGACAGATGGTCGGATGGAAAACTGAGGGAACTGGGGCAGGTAAACGCAAAACACACACCATTCACTTCTTACTTCCTGTATAGATGAGTGAAGCTTACTATGGCCGTTTCTCAATTCAGAGACTGCACACTTCGAAGTGTGGATTTGCAGACCGCATACATCATACTGGCGCGCC
>JBAMIG010000013.1:3464139-3475710 GCA_037177335.1 Kiunga ballochi | reverse complement strand
TGCCTTTGTCTATGATGACTCTTTACTTCCTCCAAATTACTTCTAGAAATCAGGCTGGGCTTCGATTTATAATCGCAGCAAAGAAATGAATTTTGTTCCAGTGGAAAGTCCTTTTTATGGCGATTATCCTGTTTGCTGATGCCACAGAAGCAGCTCTATCCAAACCACTTGTTTTGGCCTGAAAGAAACTTTTAAATCAGGCTGAAGCAGTTCTTTTATGACTTTTTATGATTTTGGCTGAATTTTCATTGTAAATGAAAGCCATAGAAAAACTGGTAGGAGTATTTATACAGTTTACTTTGCATGTAGATCCAATTATTATGCGATAAACATGCACATAAAACACTCTCTTTCAGGTAAAACGTGCATGTGCAGACCTTTAGCTCCTTTACTGACAGTTTACTCACTCATTCAGACATGTATTCCTATAATAAGGATTATCAGCACCCTGATCAGACAGAGCAAACACAACTAATAACACAAATCACTTGTTTGTCGCCTTTTCATTATGAAACCAGTTGATAAAATGAGTGGAGTCTGTTGAAAAAATGTCCAATTCATTAAACTGCAGTGGTTTGAGTAAATGCACTTTCATCAGTGTGTGGCTCTTCTTTAAAAACAGCTTATTATCTCACGTCAAACAAAGAGTGAGTGTGTGTGAAAAGCCTCATGAATGGCTGCACACACCGAGGTTTTGGCTCTGTTTGAGACACTGGAGAAGACAGAGACTGGCACTGAAAGAAAGCGTGTGTTTATGCGTTTGAACTTCTCGTTTGTTTAAATCAGTAAACAGAAAAAACACTGAAAAGACTTCAGTAAAGAAACAATAAACATCTTGTTCTAATTTAGCCTTGAAAATATAGAAACTGCATCGTATTGAATGCAGTGATTGCATCATTCTAAGCAAGCTTGTTTATTGTTGTATGACTTTCTCTGTAAAGCTGAGTAAATAAACTGAAGATAAAATGTCAGAAAAGGAAAAAACGAGACAAGTATATAAAAACTAAGAGCAGTTTTCCTTTAAAAAATGTTATTTTTTTGCACGTTGAATCGTCCCACCCTCAGATTGTGACAGCTGCTTTATCGAGGCGCTGAGCTGCATGTGTGCTGAGGTTTGACCTAACCCTGAACCGCTTACAGTCACCATCAGGGTTGGTTGAGGTTAAGCTGCAATAAATGGAAGTCCAGCATCCTAATAAGGACATCAGCACAAGCTGTTGTGTGTTTGTGCGAATGTGTGAAATAAAGCAGCAGTTGTGATGAAGCTTGTCCTCCGAGCAGTGCCCAGATTTCCCATGAGCCTCAGAGGGCGGAGAGCTGGATGCTAACTTGGCTCTGCATGCATCTCACTTCTGGATTCAATTTATTCCTTCAGGAACACACACACACATGTGCAGACTCATATTGTTGTGAGGACATTAGTTAAGATAAGGCAATCTGAAGCCCTCTTAACTTGAGCTTTAACTTGATTCTTACATCAAAAGTTGCTTTTTTTTACATGTAAAAGAGCTTTTTAAAAAACATGTGCAGATTTTGGACTTATTTATATAGTATGACAGTATTTATGTAGAATACTGTGGGGTAATATTGTTATTCCTGGACTGTAAAATGACTTTATAACCAAAATAATATCACTGGTGGATTTTAAAAGATACAAAACAACTAGAATATTCAGTGTTTAATAACCAGGATGGTCCAGAAGTACTGTGAGGACTTTGTTCTGTGGGGAATTTGTGGATACTAGGCCTCTGTTCATATAATAACACATAGATTTACATTTTGTTTTTGCTTTAATGGTTTGTCTCTTGCTAAATTTGACATATTAATGCTGGACCTGGCATGAGGGGGAGAGAAGAGAGTGAAAAGAATAAAACGAAGACATTTATATACCATATAGGAATTAATCGCTTCAGACAAGCAGCTGCAACACCTGTAAGTAAACAGAATAGCTCTCACAACATCTAAAAACAGAGGGAGTTGTCGGGACCACCTGCAAAAGGACAAACACAGAATTAGAAATCACTAAAACATCTGCAAAGAAAAGAAAAAAACAGCTGTTGACTCTGGCTTCTGCAGCAGGATGGTAAATGTTAAGGCAAAATATCAGGAATAAATAGCGATCAATGATGCAAGTGCGACCAGGAAAGATTAAAGACAGGCCAGGGGACCCCCAAAGAGCCAGGAGATCACCCAACTCCCAGCCAATCCACTGCAAAAACCCCCACACATGCACCCACTACATCGCTACTTCCAGAAATAATGGAGAAGGACAAAAGAAACGTGATGAAGAAGAAAAGTTTATGTGGAAAATGCATCAGATCAGCGGTTTATTTGCAGCTTCCTGCAGCGGCTTTGCTTTTCATCACACATCACTTTCAGCTGCATTTTGTTCAGTAACAGATACGCCACGTGCACGTTGTGCTCGTGCTTAATGCAGTTATTCCATTCTTACAGATTATTTGCTTCATTTATCACCTGCTCAACTGGCCAGTAAAGTTTAATTTACTCATTAACATGACTTTTTAAAAACTTTGTTTAAGAAGAGTTTAAAAGTTCACATAACATGTAAATAATAAATGTAAACAAGTAAATAAAAACAAAGATATTTTATTTACTATTTTATATTGTGATATTTCTTATATTACACTATAGTAGAAGACAAGAATCAGTTTTTACCATCAGGTGCTGAAAAAGGTCTCAGAAACCAGGTTTAAAATATGCTAATTATGGGATTAATGTGGATTAAACTCATTGTAAGAAAGAAACTTTCAGTGGAGAAACAAACTGCAAACTATCTCCGCGACTCTTAAGTCAAAATCTGTTTGTTTATGTTTTATGCTGACAAAATAAATCATCAGAAGTTAAAATTCAGCTTGTTTGCAGAGCGTTTGGAAAACTGTGAGCCAGTGCAAAGCTCTCCATAAACCTCAAACTGGTTGCTGCAGACAGATCAGTGTGCAGCCACTGGGAAAGAAGGTTGTGCTGCTGAATCTAATTACACAAAGATTTTTGCTTCTTCGCTCCTTTAGTTTTCCTCTTCCTTTGTCTTCAGCTGAGAAAAACATCTGGAACAGTTTCTGTAGTGTGTGTGTGTGATACAGTTAATATAGTATTATTCATTTTTGTGTAAAATGCATGTGTGTGTAAAGTATGTATAATTAAATGCATTGTGGTTGGGCTACACTGCACTCTGTGTGTATTTATTCAGCACTTTAAAGTGATCTGATGTTTTTGTGTAACACTTATAGTTACTTCTGTTTAGTCTAAAAAGAGATTATTGTACTTTTTAATCATACTTTGTGAAATAACAATAAATAATTGTCTGTTTTGGTGCGACAGTAAGACAAAGTTGTAATGTATAACAGCATGTTTGGTTTGTTTGAAAGGATGCTTCTAAAGCTGCGTGTTTTAAACATGATCTGACATTCAGACTGAATAATTACTCATTACTAAAAGTCCTTACAAAGGCAGAAGTTAAGCAGTCATGTGTCGGTCTTCTGGGTGTGATTATTGTGTAGCAGAACGACACACAAACACTTCTAAGTACAAACACATAGTGATACTCTGTACAAAAATCACATCCAAACACAAAAAACTGCGCCCAAGCAACAACGTTTTGGTCAGAATTCAACTCCATCTTATTTGTTTTTGCTTTTTCCTCTGAGAGCAACATGCTAACACTTTCTGACACCCATAACCCACAGTCGCTCTGCACAACGCTCTGCATGCTGAAGCATTTCACACGATTCTGCAGTGAGAAATACTCACATTTTGACTCTATCTGACATAAATACTGCATCAGATACATGTTCAAACCTCAATTTCCTTTTGGAAATAATGTGCAGTTCTGTATATGCTCATCCTGTTAAAAATATATTTAGTTTGTGTTGAAAGTCAGCTAGCTCATGAGTTCGTCACTGATCTCTTGGTGCTATCAGGTTTGAGCCGAGCGGCGTCCTCTGATGGAAAAATTTATGCGGAAGTGCCACAAATTGCAGTTCCTCCTACCTCCACTAGGGGCTCCAAAACAGAGCAAATTACCCTAAAATCCCATGTTAAATAAAACGACTTCACAGCAAATATAAACACGTTTAAAGCTTGTTTAAAAAAAGGTTTAATCGTCAAGTTTGTTGTCATGACAACTGTAAAAAGGGTGTTTGTTTTTTTTTACATTAATCATTGAGACGTTCTTTAATCTTAAAATTATAATTAGGGGTGTGTCTTTTTTCTTTAATTGAAAGGTATCTGATATTTGTAAAGTATAGCACAAATTTCAGTTTTTAGTTTTAGTTTTTAGCCTCTTAACAGTGCGCTTTAGCCCGTCTACCTCTGTTAGCCAGTTAGCTCCCGTTAACGCTGAGTGAGCTCCGTTAGCTTAGCAACAGGCAGCTTGGTTTTTGATAAACATCAATCATCCCATCTCCTAACAGCCTTTCTCTCAGCTTCACCTTTTAGCCCATGTTTGTATTTGTCTGTGAATGACTGCACACATGACCCTGATAAAATGGTGACACTGAGAACCGCTTTCAGAAACCTTCAGGTGACGTCATGGAGCGTCAGCCATCTTTTAATAAACATGGTTTGAGCTCCTGCAGCTCACTATTTACTCGGCTGAGAGTTTGTTCTGCTGGGATTTTAGGAGATAGCTCCCAGTTAAAGAACCCTTGATCTCCAGAGCCTTGGAGATTACTTGGCTGGGAGCCTAGCTGGCTTAACCTTTCTGGGGACAGGCAGGAGTTGAATTGGGTTTGGGCTGGTCGACGCCGAGCAATACCACATAAGCCTGTGCTGTTTCATGTGATCTTTTACAATTAGTATTTTTTCTTTTTTAATCTTTAAACAATTTTTTTAACAACTAATACAATGAAAATTGTCATTGGGTAAGGTTATGGTTACCATACACGAAGATGTGTATTAATAAAAAACAAACCAGCAGCAGGAACAAAGCTGTAAATTCCTGATGTGAGGACACATGCAGAAGCAAAAAAGTGCCAAAATTAAAAAAATGAGTGGCATAAATGACTACATATTGAAAATAATGGTTTAGATTTTAGGAACTAATGCCATAATTAATAAAGCAGTGATTTAATATAAAACAAAAAGCACATTTTGTACAAACAAACACTACTTTTTTACATGAATTGTGTTTTATTTATGGGGACATTGTGTGATTTTAGTCATTAACGCACAAACATTTATGCTTTATCAATAACAAGAAAGCTAAAGCAGCAGTTTTCTCAGTGGTTCTTGAGCATTTTTTAACTTAAGTCACCACTTTTAGTGGTTTTATGGTAGTTTTATTATGTTTTTGTGTTTTTTTTTATTATAAATGTTAATGCATTAGACTAACATCTCCATGTGGCGGTTGGTTAGACGATCCTAATAATCACAACGGGGAGATTTCACTCTGGTATCTTGATGTTTTTTCCAGGAACAGCTTTAAGATCTTGATATGTTGTTAATTTATCTGCTTCTTTCTTCCAGGTCTTCCAGCTGTTGTCCAGACTTTCAGCCACCTGAGATTCAACGTGTGTAAGTGGTGCGAAGCGTCCAGTCCCGTGTGCAAAGACAATGTCTGTTTCAGTAACTGCAGCCTGTCCTCCTTCTGTGCTGCGATAGAGGAGATCTGCATCGCTATATGGTGAGACAACACGATGCTCTATAAAACATTCACTCAACAGATGCTTTAGTACCAACTCGCCCCACAGATCAGGAAGGAAACACAAGCTTTTGCTGACTTTGTGGTTGTTACTATACTATTTTTTATATAATTGCATTTGTTTTGTATCTCTACAGAGATTTAGTTCTCCTTGCTTTCCTTTAGTGTCTCGTTTATTGTGTTAACGTTTTAAATGGAGTCGTTTTTGTGTTTACTAGTGAGCATTTCATGTACATTGACACTGCTTTGTTTGTTGTTTGTTTTATTTGTGTAGCTTTTTTGCATCTTATTGAGATTCTGTTTCCTGACACTTAATCTTTATTTGGTCATAAATTCTGTAATTTTTCTTTCTGTGTAACAAATTAAACCTGATAAATATATCAGAGTGAATTTATAAAGCAGCTAAAACACAGTTGTTTTCATTTTATTTCCACTGATTTTTGTTTTTGCAGTGTTTTAGGTGAGAAAATGTGTAGAAATGCTCTTGTTATTGTTTTGGCCCGGTTTCATCAGCCAGCAGAGTCGGGATCAGTACAGCTGAGCTCATCAGTTTACTGCTGATCAGCTTTATGAAACATCTGGAAGGATTTCTCTCAACAGGACAAAAGGAAAAAACTGAGCTTCATGTTAAAACCGTGCAGTTGTTTTCTTTTCATGTCTGAGGGAACATCTGGAGCATCAAACCCTCACACCAGTCCACTGCTATCACTTTCCCCATGGCTGGAAAGTTTCTGCTGATTGGTGCCCTTGTTTGGATAACAGTCCTACGCTGGGATCCCCCTTTGCAGCACCACCACCCCCTCCTTCATTTCCTGTTCACGTCAGCCCGCCTGACCCCTCCCAGCTTTCTGCTCTGCAGGAAACCAGGGATAAGAAAGAAGTGACAGGAGAAAACAGAGCAAAGAAACAATCTGCCGTCTGAGACGCAGCGTTTTAATGTTCCACCAGCATCAGGCTGCAAAGACACACATCACATTTATAACAGCTGCTTCATTCTCAGCTCATCTTGTTTCCATTAAATCATGTTTGTTTGAGAAATTCAGTCACTTTTAGAGAAACATTTAGGTTTCTTCACAAACTAAATGTGATTAAAGATGAACATATTTGATAATTTTGCAGGAATAACTTGTATAGGAGGCTGAGAAATAACACATTTAGTTAGTTTTATTTTTTATTAAAGCCTTAACAAGAGGATTCACTCTGCTGTTTTGATTTTTTTGCATGTTGTTTATATCATAATCTCCTTTTCTGTGCATTACAGAAAAAAAGTTTTATTGTTTTTACACCTGGTTGAAGTTTGTGCAATTTGCTGTCCTATAATGAAGACTAATTTCTCATCTGCTTTGCATCCTCTGTCCTCTCTGAGCCAATAATCAGTGGAAACTCACTGTTTTGCCGTCTCTCCTCCTTTCCTTCCTTCTGCCGTACTTTTCTTGCTGAATCAGACATTCGTAGATGTAACACGATGCTTCAGGCTGAAAAGAAAAGTTTTTTTGGACGCTGCAGGGCAATGGAAGCTGCTCTGAATGATGAATATAAACTTGTTCTAATTCACAGCAGGGTGAATTTAGCCACCACTGCTATTTTAATCATGTAATTTAACAAACAACTGTTTAATTCTTCAATTATTAAACTGAAAACATGTGAAACTTGGGCTTTTTACGGAGATGTTGTTGTAATTCCAGGAGGAAGACAAACGACACAATGACGGTGCAGACCATGTGTCACCACCCGGCCCTGCCGCTGGAGAACATCGACCCCGGCTTGCTGCTGAACTTCACCTCCTGGGAGTGTCACATGGTCCCGCAGCCAGCAGAAGATGCAGCCATGATGGTTTGTGGCTGCCAGGGTGAACACGAATGCAATGACAAACTCATCTTTGACAAAGGAGCCAATGGTGAGCAGAGGGAGTGGAGGTTAAGATGCTGTTTAGGTGACCAACCAATATTAATGGAGGAATAATAAAAAAAACAGTTGAGTAGATTAAAAGATACAGAATGAACACGCTGGTAAATATCATTTGGTTCCTGCAGGTTTCTCCCGGCTGCAGAGTAAGGATGTGATCCCAGTGGTGGTGGTCAGTTTGGTGCCTCCGGTTCTGGTAGCCATAATAGCCACTGCTGCTTTTTACTTCTACCGCGTTCGGCGCCCTGACAAACCCGGTCCTCCTGCACGCTCCGACTGGCCGACTAAACGCACCCCAGAGCTCTACCAGGCTTTGAATCTACACCATGGGGGGCAAGGTGCTCTGAGTGAGGGTGGAGGAGGAGGTGTGTCGGGTCCTGGATCTGAACAAGATGAGTCTAATACCAAGGTGCCATCTCTAAACAATGAAACCATCAGTAATAAGACAGACTGGCACAGTCTAGCTGAGCTGCTGCCTATCAAGCTGGAGGAGCTGGTGGGGAAGGGGCGTTTTGCTGAAGTGTGGAGGGGACGTCTGCTGCAGGATGTGAAAGGTGGCATTAACAGCTATGAAACTGTGGTAGTGAAGGTGTTTCCAGCTGTGGAGTATGCCTCATGGAGAAATGAGTGCTCCATCTTCTCTGACCCGACCCTGCAACATGACAATGTGGTTCAGTTCCTGGCAGCTGAGGAAAGGGGCGCACCAGGCCACAATCTTCAAACCTACTGGCTGGTTTTGGAATATTGCAGTCTTGGAAATCTGCAGGACTTCCTCACAGCCAACATACTGAGCTGGGAGGAGCTTGTTGCCATGGCAGGTAGCATTGCTAAGGGATTAGCTCATCTCCACAGTGATACAACACCCAGTGGGGTACCAAAGGTAAACAACCACACCATCTATTAAAATCCATACTGATCGTGCCTTTAAATAATCTAAACTCATATCAATTAGCTAGCCTATGTAAATTATTTTCTGATTTGACCATTTTTACAAATATAACGTGTTAATTTCTCATTATTATATAAAGGGTAATACCTGACGAGCGCTCCATAATCAGAAAATAAGACAAGGTCCTTTATTTTCTGCTAAAGGGCACCTCAAAGGGCATTAAATCTGCATATACCGTGGTCACATGCAAAAGAAATACATATTAAATAATTTATTAATACGTTAATGTTGTTTTTTTCCGTTAAAATTGCAAGTTTCTCACAAGAAGTTTCTGAGTGGACTACTTAATATCTGTGGTTGTGATGCTGTGACGCGTTGCCAAGGTAACGAGCTCTGACCACTGAGATTTAAATGGTTGTCATAAGGTCTGATTTTCTGTTGCTATGGTTACCAACCAGGCCAAGTTTTTTATAGGTTTATTATCACTTTTTAACAAACACCTAGCAGCCAATCAGAATAGAGTATTCACCTGGACCGTGGTGCAAAATGCATGAAATTACATGAATGTAACAAAATAATGCAGCAACAAAATCAAGTAAATCCAAAAACAAAAAGTCCTATTCCAGGTAAACATTGTCTTTTCTTAAACCACAAAACAAACAAACAAATATTTACTTAATCTCAGAGAAGACAGGTGAAACGGGCTGCAAGACTTTTCCTTGGGTTGTGTTTTTTTTCCATGTAAACAAATTTTTTCATAAATATTTTGAGCATTTCTTCTGAACCTAAGTAGATCATTTAGAGGCAACGATAAAAACTGTTTAGCTCCTTTTGAAGGGTTCCTGTTTCAGGCATAAATTATACAGGAAAAGTGTTAAACAAGACCAGATGTGTTAAAACTATTACACACATAAAAAAGGCATCAGCTTCATGCCAAATCAGTCGCGTTTAAGTAGCCAAACTATTCCTTTCTCATCAGTCACAACGCTGCAATGAACACCCTGTCCAATACAGAATCACAAAATAACAATCACAACGTTGCATGAGGTAAACATAAACATAATATAACCAAGAAACTGCATTTAACTTTACTTTGGGGAACAAAGCGGGTGCAAGTGGTGAAATATGTCGCAAGCATTTTCACTAAACGTTTTATGTGTGTCGTACAAACTGCTGACACCTCAGTCATTCATTTTAAACTAAAAAAAAACCAAAAAGATGCTTTAATCTGTTTGTTTGGGCAGAATAACACTTCCTCTGCTGCTTTTACTGCTCAAACTACCACTTTACACCTCCTGGAAGTAAAAGGAATCCATCAGAGTTTTATTTATACAGCATTTTTCATACAAAAGGGCAGATTAAACAACCATTAAAAGTAAATATCCACAGTATAATAAAATATAACTCACCCAAAAGCAAGAACAAAAAAACACACATCCAGTCTTTTTCTCTTACACACACACACACACACACACACACACACACACACACACACACACACACACACACACACACACACACACACACAATATGCCAACCCAGTCACTAATTACATACCACAAAAACAAACACTAGTCCCTAATATCAAACTGAGTGCGGCTGAGAGGAAGCGATGAATGGGACCCGTTAACATTGTAACACCCGACCATGAACACATGATGGACCCAGTTCATGGACTGGTTTACCCTCCATTATACCCTTATGATGCAGTGGAGGATGCCACCATGAAAATGTGCAGTTACTATAATAAAATCCAACAAAGAAAACACATGCGAGTACACTGATGTGGTATGTTTCAGACTAATCTTTCAGGAAGAGGAACATTTATGCTCACATAGAGTCTAACAGCCATTAATCAAATGAAATCAAGGAATCATTTCCAAAATACTTTGTAATGATCATCCACCTAATGTTTAATTTGCTCTTTTTAACTCAGTTGTGTAACTAATCTCTGTGTCTGCTTTATATCTGGTCTCTGCTTCACCTTTTAGTATTTATAACAACCCAAAGCAACGTCTGAAGCATTTTGTGTGAGTGCTTGTTGACAGTGTCTTGTTGCTTGTGTTGCCGTAGGTACCAGTGGCTCATCGGGACTTAAAGAGCAGCAACATCGTGGTGAAGAGCGGGAAAGAGTGTGCACTGTGTGACTTTGGTCTGGCGTTGAGGCTCGACCTCTCCCTCACAATCGACGACTATGCCAACAGTGGACAGGTAAACTATGCAGAGCATGTTTTCTTTTAGCTAGCTCTACTTTGATTTATGCTTCTACGTGAGTGAATGCTACAAGAACTGCAGGTTCCCTGTACTCCTATTTTATCTTTGTTTACCTGGAGATGTGTTGTCTCTGTCTCTCAGGTCGTCCTTCGGCCCCGTCTTTCTACATATAAATCACTGCTTTGGACTAAAATCCGTAAAGACAGATAGATTATAAAGAAAGGGACAACATAGCTCCTTTCCAGGCTAAATAGCTGTAAAGGTATTTTTTCTCATTTAGTTTCCACTTTGTCCTCTTGTCCAGGTGGGGACTGCTCGCTACATGGCTCCTGAAGTACTCGAGTCCAGAGTAAACCTGGAGGACCTCGAGGCCTTTAAGCAGATGGATGTTTACTCAATGGCTCTTGTCTTATGGGAGATGGCCTCACGCTGCAACACCATTGGAGGTGAGAGGTTGTCTGTGTTTCTGTATGTCAGGAGGACCGAGCAAATGAACGTCTACAATCTGCCTCAGGAGTTTGTTTCATTACTGTGCATTCTGTACTCAAGACAGAAAACAGCAGCAGATCCCTTACCAAATGAATAACTGGTAATAAATCCCACTGTGGAAAAGGTTCACATAAATCTGTGTGTTGCTGCAGAGGTGAAAAACTATGAGCCAGCATTTGGCTCCCAGGTTTGCAAGCAGCCATGTGTGGACAGCATGAGAGACCTGGTGCTGAGGGACAGAGGACGGCCAGACATCCCTTCAACATGGACGCAGCATCAGGTCAGAAAAACTCTGAAGGAACTACATTTCAGTATATATATATATATATATATATATATATGTATATATATATATAGAGAGAGAAATAAAGGTGATGATCTGTATCAGGGGTTGACGACCTTGGCCGTTGTATTG
>JBAMIG010000013.1:3424560-3438398 GCA_037177335.1 Kiunga ballochi | reverse complement strand
CTGTTCTGAGGTGTGTATTCTCGCTCCACACACACCTTATAACCCTGTTCTGAGGTGTGTATTCTCGCTCCACACACGCCTTATAACTCTGTTCTGAGGTGCGTCTTCAGAGCGACTCGTTTTGGTGCCGTCTCTTTAACTGTGAATGAGACATGTTAAGCCCCGCCTCCCTCCAGGTCACAGGAAGTTTAACTTTACCCTGTTCCGCCATGTTTGTAGCTTAAATGCAGCAATGACCACGACCTTATTTGGTAGACTCTCAACTGATACTGTGATGTAATAGATTAATAATAATAAAAAAAATAGATATAGGATAGAGAGTAGAAAAAATAAATAAAATTAAAAAACGACCAAAAAGAATATAAATATAAGCAACACGAGGAGGGAATAAATGTACATTTTCTCCAGTCCTAAACACTTAGAAGTGCACAAAAACATGGATTTAGGGATTTAAAAAGTACATTTTGCATGATAATATGATCCATTGATACAAAACCATCTTCCATCAGAAAGGTTTGCTTTCTTTAACATCCATGATAGATTATTCGGTGTATTCTGGCTCTTGGCTGTACCTGTTGGCGAGGCGAATGTCAACAAGCGGCTTGGCTGATTCTGGGTCAGCCACACAGTCTGGATGGATGCTGATAAAGTCCAGCGCCTGCTCTCTGTCCAGCCTGAAGCAGCAAACCCCCACTGATGGTCCCACCGCCACCACGATGTCGCTCACCCTACAGCCAAAGTCTGCCACCATAGCATCTACAGTTGCCATGGCAATGCCCATCACAGTCCCTCTCCAACCTGAAAGTTAACAGAGCGTTAGCCAACATTCCCGACCACCACCAGGAGTCTGCTGGTGAACAAACAGACCTGCGTGAGCAGCTCCAATGACTTTCCTCACAGGATCAGCGAACAGGATCGGCATGCAGTCGGCCCCTGGAGCTGCTAAAACAACTCCACGCTGATCGGTCACCATCGCATCATAGCTGTCCAGCTCGGCCTTCCCTAAAACCCAAACGTTGTTGGCATGGTCCACCTGTGGGAAACACCATTTTAAAGACAAATTTATTTAAAGAAAAAAAAAAGCTCAAAAACTGCAGCAATTTTGCCTTAAACAGTAGAGGCACTTCACACCACTCCTAGATCTAACTAATGGCTAACACCTTGGAACACCTCATCTGATCTCCTGCATCCACCTGTATGAACACACTGCTGTTATTGTGGATGTTTGATGTGAGAATCAGTTAATCACCTTGACCAGGCGTAGAGGAACAGGGTGGAAACCAGCATGCAGGGCCAGTCTGCGTCTGTTCTCAGTCACCACAGCCTGAGGGTCTCTCCTCCTGCTGCTGCTGAACAGATTTAGGGAGGACAGAGTCTGGATGTAGGAAACACCACCTGAGCGGGTGCTGAAGCCATGACCAAAGCAGCCTGCAACACAGAAGTGATCAGAAAAGTGACGTCATATTTGCATATTAAATGGTTTTACAGTATATGTATCACACTGACCTGGAATCAGTGTGGATTTCAGAACTCTTATATGTCCCTTTAAGGAGGGCAGCTGCTGCAGAAAAGCAGACACATCATCGCAGACTCGCGCTTCAGGTGAGTCCTCGCGAGCACAGCCTCTGCAGCTCGAACAGGTGAGATTGTCCACCTGTGTCACTTTATAATTAAAGGCATAGACTGCGGTAAAAAGCAGCTGCTGGTATTGGAGCAGAACATCGCGACCATGTGGAGTCGTGAGAACCCTGATGGAGCTCAGGTCCAGCTGGTCCACAGTCTGTTTGAACCAGTAAAGACACTCCGCTGTGGAGCTGGACTCCAGCACCCGCACGTCTTTGCGCAAAGTCCTAAACGAGTCTAAAATAGCGCTTTTCTCCTCCTCACGGTATCTTTTCCCGCACAGCAGAAAGACGTGCGAGTCCGACTCGTCCTGCAGAGACGCGCCGGTCCACCCGGGACAGCAGCCGTGGATCAGATCCACGAGCACGGCCATTAGGGACAGCGCAGCTTCGTGCACCTCTCAGAGCCTCCGTACTGCACCGAAAACACGTTTAGCTGAGAAATAAGCCAGAGAGCAGAGCTGGTGGTGAACTTCCTGCACCGCGAGGCTCCACCCAGGCTGGAAAGCCCTGACCCACTGGGGAAATTCTCTCCCGCACTCTGCGCCTCTTTCGCTGATTGTTGCATAAAGTTTAGTGGGATTAAAGTGTGCAGAGCCCATTGTTCAACTGCACAAAAACATGCTGCAATCCTGCGCAGTATAAACTTGCGCTGTCGCATGTTGCAGCTTTTTACTGGAACATTCAGGAATGATGAAACAAAAGCTGTTTCAGAATGTAAATACATCATGCATTGTCCTGAAAAAGTACAAGATGAGTCACGTTTAACATAAATTAAAGGTGTGAACCTTTTTTTAAAAAAAGAAACAAGAAGCAGAATGTATTTTTTACCTGCTGTGTATTATGTACTTGTACTACTTTCATATTATGGGGTGTGTCTATAGATTTAATTAGGATCCAGACTGGGAACATGCAGGTTATTATAACAAGCATAATAAAATATAATAATAATAATAATAAAAACAGAAAAACTGCTTTTTTTTTTAATTAAAGTGACTTTATTATGTAAATTTAGGGTCAGATTTGCCAAAAATATTCATTTACCAATCATTGTTTTTGTTTAGTTTTAAGGATTTTAGCACATAATTTAAGCACAAAACGTCCCACATCTGGTGCTTTTAGGGTTTATATCCTCCTCATTAAATGTAGACATATTTTTCCTCATCATTTTGTATACTTGAATGTTTCCTTATGATAAAGAATGTGTTTATTTATGTAGAAATAATAAACTATATTTGTGGTGAAAGCACTGTGTGACCATTCTCAGCTTGTACAGAAATGATCAGAAGCTTGTTAGTTTAACTCATTTTGGACTTTCTTTTTCCTCTGCTGTGTTTTGTGCATGAGCCAACAGTAGCACCATAAACGCTACCTTCACTTGTACCTGGACATCCAGGGTTTTTCAAACTAAAGGTGGAGGATGGCTGGGAAAAGATGGAGCTGTAGGTAAGCTGCTGTGCTGTATATTTATGTATATCGGATATATTTGTCATTGGTGTGTTTGTGCATTTTATTTTATTAATGCATTTTCCTCCCGTATGGAATTATCTCCAATAAAATCAAAGTTATTAAATCATCCATAATGTCATAAAACAGTTTACAAAAAGTTCCTAAAATTCATCTGAAGAGTAAAAATAAAGAATGAAAATTGATGTCTCACTCTGAAAGTAGAATCAGCTCATAACAAGCATGCAAATATCCTGTTTTTAGTGACAAAGTTTTGTTTTTAAGATAAAATATGCTTTAAAAAACCTTTAATACATAAAATGTATGCAAATGAAGGCAGAGGCAAAGGAGAACATTATAACCGACCCAACCTATAAATAGTCCCAGATTTAATGAGGTAGGATGGAAAAAAAGGAACATCATTAACATTTGGTAACAGTGACAAACAAAACATGCAGCCAAGCAAAGAATTTTTCACATTTAGTTTGAGTTACAGTAAATAACACATCCACACCTAAACAACATGCAAAAAGCTCTTCTTGCTTTGACAGAAATAAAAGCTTTGGTTAAAGAAAATGTAACGTTTAGTGGTTCTTTATTGCAAAAAGAATAATGGCTACAAATAAGCAGGTTCAGCCTGACACAGAAAAACACTTTGTGTGACATATATGGAGGACACGCTTTTAACCAGGTGATGTAGACATAATAATACAGGTCCAAGAAAAAGTTCTGGATCCGGACGCGTAACAAGCCAAAAAGACTTTTGCATCTGTAAAACCCATGGAGTCAGTGAGAGGGCTGGACCGCCAAAGCAGGTGATTGGTGAGGATTTATTTAGTCAGAAGCTGATGGATGAAATTTAAAGCAAGTGATATCTGCTCAGACTGAACCAAATGTGACAAAGCTGGGAAAGACGGCTTTCAGGTTACAAAAAGGGGGTTCCTGTTGGCTAGCTTACATGTTACATGATCTGAGACTGAGGACATTTCTGAGGTGTAGGCCTATAATGTCAGGACAGATGGAGACAATTCTATGTTTCTGTGCTGGATGTCCAAAAATTCCCAGATTTAACTGAATGTCTTCCTTTGCATTATGATCTAGAAAGACTCAGTTACAGACAGAGTAAAGTAGAAGTGTGATGTGTGGGCTGTCATGGGGAAAAACAGAACTTCCCATTACAAGTGCACGTATTTGTACACAAACAGTAATGTTAACTGAACAACATGAGCCGTGCTGCTGTTTGCATGCAGATCTAAAGTTCACCCTGAAACACGATGAATTCAGCTTTCCAGTGTGTTGTTTGTCTCAAGGAATGAGGAAACCAGAGGTGAGTTTGTGTGTGTATGAACCTGACCCACTTACCTGCTCACCAGAAGGATGTGGGAACTTCCCAGTGTGGTTTAGTAGCCACAGCTGCTGTGGCGTAAATGAAGCTACGTGCAGGTAGAGATGACTGAAGAGGAAAATCCACCATCTGATGGTGTTTTTTCCTGATTCCTGACTGGAAAGGCCAGAAAGGAAGAAGTTTCTCTTCATAAAAACATAGTTTTTAACTAAAACCGACCAAAAGTGGTCGAATCCTCAAGAGAGCTAATCTGCAGACCTCTTGTTATTGATCCCCTGTGGGAGCGAGTTGTACAAGAACCCATTAACGACTAAATTATTACTGTATGAACAGGAAATATGAAACTGGACATGCTGTCACAGATAAACTTTAAAAAAAGTGATGATCAAAACCCTAACCCTAACCCACAGAAGCTTCAGTGGCTGTTGCTGTGTGGACAAAACAGCAGCTGAAGAGTTAAACTGCTCAACCTCACTTCAAACATCCAGACATGGCTTTAGTTATAGGTAGTTTTGTATTAATTTCTGTCTAAATGTTCTGCTTTGATCCAGTTAAATTGACTTTGGCATGAAGGTTTCCACACTGGGAGCCATTATGACTGAAGCAGGTTTTTTCTTGTCATCTTTAAAGTTACGTCAGATTAAAAAAATGTTGACATTGAGTGGTACAGATTGGTATCAAATGAGCTCCAATTGTTTTGAACTGGCGGTAATAACATGGTAATCATAGGTATCCTAGTTAAGGAGAACAAACAGATTGCATCATGTGGAACTGATTTCCCATCCTGAGCTGCACAAGGTGACGGTAAGAAAAAGAAATCTCCCTTCTAACAGGAAGGAAAGACCTCCGGCCGCCTCGACTGGCTGGAGTTTAGAGGACAGGAAGGACAGACCAACGTGCACTACAGCTCTTTATCCAGGAAGACCTGCAGAAAAAGGAGAAATGTGTTAATGGTTTCAGTACTGTTGTATGTTTCTACATGTTTGGGAACAGAAATGAAAAGGAAGTGCTCAGCGCATCATGGGACCATAACTGCACTGAGCTAAAAGACTGATCAAAAACAAATGGGTCTTAAGCTTGGTCTTAAAGGTAGAGAGTGTTTGCCTCCTGAACCACACTGGGATCTGCTTCCATAAGAGTGCAATGATTTACTCTATGGAGGACGTGCAGCTGATGTCACCGCCGAGTCACCTTGTTTTTCTGCTATTTTGTGGGGATAGGTAGTCCAGTATCAGAGCAGTTAAAATAAGACAGATTGTAGTGTGTGGAGTATTGTTCCTGGTCTAAATGGTGATTTCATGCTCTGCATTCAGGTGTAGCAGCTTAACAGGCAGGGCAATCTTACTTATCCCCTCCTATCCAGAGAAGAAGGACCCAGTTTGCCTGAGAGCATATAAACAGATTCTTTTTGGCTGAGTAGAGAATGTGGACTCGTGAAAAGAAGATATAAATGGCTCATTCTAAGGGGAATAAAAAAAATCACATTTTAAATTAGGGGTTTAATAAATGCAGATTGGAAATAATGGGTGTCAGACCCAATGAGGACTGGAATTTGACACCACCTGTTGTAAATGAAATATCTGCAGTTGCACTTCATCACCAGCAGATGGAGGCAAATATACAGTGTTCAGATTTCTCCACCATGATCTTCAGTCGATTTGTTGAAGCTTTAAAACTTCACATGCATTTAAGCAGAAATATGATAAATAGATAAATAAGCGCTGCTTTTTAGTGCTTTTGTTTCTGCAGATATGGGTCCAGAGGGGAGACATGTTTTATGTATGACATGTCAGGCAGTGGCCTTGCTTCCAGCACACGTCTTTGCTGCAGCAGGAGGAGGTTTTTCTCCTCTACTGCCCTGCATGGCTGCCCTCTGGGACAGAAGCTCCCTGTCATCTGTCCTGCCAAGGTTACAGTGTTCTGCTTCTCAGGGATTTATTATCAACCTATATTTATCACTCTCCACAAGGATTGTTGCTCCATCTGCATCAGTCTTCTTGAACATCACTGAGTGGATTGCTAAAGTGACTGTGTGACCTTACAGACCAACTATACCAACTATAAAAAAGAAAGGGACCAGTTTTTGACATATGTAAAATATACAAAAATGGATAAAATCTTGAGCTCTTATGTTCATTTGTCTCTTTTCAGATGTAAACAGAGTGAAAATAGTTTTCTGAGCAGCTATAATAACTTAGCAGGAACACATTTTGGTTTGCCAGGTTGTGCAAAATCCATAAATATTACCTTGTTTATTAAACTCTGAGCTTATAAGAAATGTTTACATGTCTCTGAATGTTAGTTCTGAACCTGTAAATGCCAGTTCTGTGGTTTGGTGGAGCAACATTGGATATCATTAAAAATGGGTGGAAATAAACCACCTGATTTTCACAATGTGAATGCTTGTTATCCCATTGCTGTGTCATGTTTAACCCTTTATCTTTTGTTACATCATAAACTGTTAATCTGTTAACCCTTTTTTGTACAAACGGATTAACCAAGCAATGCATCATTCAGCTGATTTTGCACTAATAATCGTTATTAACACCACTGTCTGACAGTTATTTTCTAATTTATTTCCTAGTAATACTAAAACAGATGCAGAAAAGGCCAATATGATCTCTTCAAATGAGTTATTTTGTGACACAACTCAAGTACGCAATCTTTTTATAGGTAAAGCTGTAGGAAGTGGTGAACATTCACAGAGATCCATTAAAATATTGCCACAGTAAAATGGCATCTTCATTTAAGCTTAAAACAATCTGATATAGAAGCTGAAACTAGTTTATTTGATGTAAAATGACCAGCTGGGTGTGATGTACCACCATGGTGCTGTTAAGCTGACACATATGAGTCAAACTGGTCCTGAATAAATGTTACAAATAAACATTATTTATTATATTAAACAAGAGTGCATAAGTCCTTAAAACATTCAATCCTGCAACTTTATGATGCATCCTTCTAATCCCTTTGCATGTCATTCAGCTCTGCAGAGGTCTAATGAGACATTCATTTAATTCAGGTGTGTTGGAGAAGGTATGCAAGAAATGAGTTCTTGAAGACTAGATTTGGGCACCTATTGTAATATTCAACTGAGTTGAAGTGCTTAAAAACTGACTAGTATGATTATTTCATTAAGAAAGTAAAAATGTGTTTCAGTGAGTTGTACACTGCAGCTGTGACAATTATAATGGCAGATGTTTTCCTGTTTACACATTCAGGTATCAAAAGAACAGAGAAAAGAGAACAACATTAATCATCACATATTTGTGCAATAAAATAAGCTAATTTATAATAAAAAAAACATTGTTCTGTTCATGACAAAACAATTACTGATTAAACTGAACCAGTAGGCTATGTCTTAAACATGTTGCAGGGGGGCACCAGCCTGATCTTTAAAGTCTCCCATCCTGAAACCTGCTTTCCTTTTCCCGCACACCTGAATGAAATAATGGATCGTTCCCAGGCCTCTGCAGAGCCGGATGGCATGCAGATGAGGAAATTCAGCCGTTGGATACAGGTGTGTTAAGAGAGGAAATTAATTTAATCCCCCAAAATAAATGAAAATAAAACTAAATCCATTAATTATGAATAAAATATATTTGTCTTAACATAAAGCCATGAAAGTGAGAGGATGCAGGCACTTTTTAACAGGGTTTTTCCTCTTGTTAGTTCAAGCATAATGTTAACATGCAGACATATTTTTGTAAATGCATGAGGAAGTCCAGTGGCAGTGAGTGATGGATTGATATCTTCCTGCACAGAAGAGCTCGGCAACACTGGGTTATTCACCATGAGGCTTCAGGTATGCAGAGTTTCTCTGTGAAATTATTTAGAGCTGGGCTGTTTTGGCTGATGATGAATTCATTTGTTAAATTTAATCCCAATATTAAGCTATTAGCACATGTGAAGCAGCCTTGCTTGACATCCAGAGGCTGTTGATCTGCTGTCCAGTGATTCTTAACTGCAAAACGTTTTCTACACATTTTTTTAGAAACATTCAAAATAAAAAAGTTGTTTAAAGAAAAAAATAACATTTTCCTTTTGGCTTAAGTGTTATAAGTGTGAAGCTGACCTATAGGATATAAAGGCCTCTCTAATAATCAGGGTCAGAAAAGAAATCAATCAATCAATCAATGACTGAATCTGCTGCTACTAATGTTTCCCCCTGATTGTTTTCAAGTGTCAATTTCAAATATAAAATCTGTCACTTCATTTTTTATGTGATTAATTGGATTACATCCTCCCCTGTCTGTCTCTGCAGGCTCCACCGCGCTGACAGAGACCAGACCCGGGCGCCGTGCACGTGTCTCGGCGGCGCGCCCTCGGGTCCTCCGTTGTACCGGAGGCAGCAGCATCATCGGTGGTGGCGGCAGCAGCTGCGGCGGCTCGGTGTCTCCGCGCTGAGATGCACTGACAGGAGGATTTGTCTCCAGCTCCACCTGCAGCACCGGGATTTTACCGAACATTCCGCAGCTCCGGTCCGCGACTCGGTAAGGAGAGGCGCGCGCACTGCTGAGATTTCACCGGTTTGTGTGTTTTCTTTCTGATGACACGCTGCTGTCAGCCTGCTGAATGGTTTTACTGGGAGGCTGAAAAGCTCAGGTCATCAGCCTGAGCTCGCATAGTCACACAAAGAGATGAACTATCAGCTGTATGCGAGCTCCTTTACGCTTTTCTATGGATTTATTGGTGATGGAGAAACGTTATTGATAAGTTAACTGATGCGCATGAGCTGAGGGTGTTTTTTTTATTTCAACACAAAACACCGGGATGCCGAACAATGGCAACCCTGAAGCTCGGGAATCTGGTGTAGCTTAATATATTCTTAAAGTGCAGAAAAATGTCACGGAAGCGATTTAAATGAACGACAGAGCAGAATGAATGCAGACAAAGTGAGCAAACAGCTTCCCTTGTGTCCTGAGAGCACTTGTGCTTCTAGAACATCCAGAAGCAAAGAGACCAGGTGGGTTTTGATGTGCAGATCTTGTTCACAGACTTCTGATCACTTCCCTTATTGGATCATGGTGGGATTCTTTTGGAGGAGGGATGTTAGTGTTTCGTTAGGGAGGACATCAGTGGTGGAGGAGAGGATGCCCTTGGTTTCCAGTCACCTTGACGACCCTTCAGTAGCTCCCAGAACTGCCTTTTTGTCATTATTCATGTGCAATGACTGCTCTAGTCACAGATGTTTAACTAATAAATCTGTGAAATGATATGAAAATAAGAATTTAATGGATCATCTTATCATAAAGTAAAACCTTAATCTGCTAAGAACATGATACCTAAAGCTGTCAAATAAATGAAGTAAAACCGTTGGTCTAAACCAGCTGCGGCATAAAGTTAGGCAAATTACTTGTGTAAAGCATAAGTACCTTTTTTAAATGTGAGTGCGGGATGCTGAGGCTGAGCTGCTCTGTTGGTAAACAGGCGCTTGGTAACCCGTTGCTGCGGCGACATCCTCAGCACCACAGAGAGAAGCAGGAGATCACAGAGCGTTGCTAACAATCACATCAAGCTAAACCAGGTTTTAGATTAATCTGGTTAATATCTGCACACAAACCAGCCTTAAGCTTAGTTTTTAGAATAATATAGGATGGTTTTATAAAAGAATTGCATCTTTTCTGTTCCTGCGATGTAAATTAACCAGTGCTGCGATTTATTCTGCAAGCAAATATTTCTACATCCATTTGGTGTGAAATGAGTGTTTTCTATTACTAATCCATCTTTATTTAACTCATTTCTTTAAATGTTTAATTTGTTTGATATTATTTCTGCTAACTGTTGTAAGTGTTAATATAGAGTCCAATGTGCCCTCTGCTCTCGAGATCTATTAGATGCATTCCTTCTCCATCACAGCTGAATTAAGCTGGATTTCCTCCTCTCTGCAGAGGCCGGTAAGGATTCACATCCATCCGGTTGCATCTAATAGTTGCAGGGTGGGAGATCTTCTTCCCAGATTGGGGACCCGGCTTGGGCTAATTTCACACAATTTCAGATAGATTTGTTTTTCTTTGTCTCCTAAGTAATCAGATTACAGAATCCTAAGTTACGCTTTTACATTTGGACACTGTCTGTCTCCATACAGGACTGTAAATGATGCTTTACTGCTTCATTTTTTTGGAAATATTCTCTTGCTGATTGTTAAATTTGTCGGATTTTTGCGGTTAGTCGTTCCTACTAGATGTTCTTTCTTCCACTGAACATATTTTCTGTTGTCTGTGTTTAAAAATACAAGTTATTTCTCTCTGGTTACTCAGCAAAGAAGCCTGGCATCATGTGATAAAGTTCTCGTTTGTGAGGAATTTGGAGCAACGTGAGAGCAAACTGTTGTCTCTAACCATGCAGATACTTTCTTCCCAAACCATAACATAATATTTTATGCTCTAAGCTGAACAAACTGGCTTCAGTTTGCATAAAACAAAGAAAATCAGATGAGAATTTAAAGTAACAGAAGTCTTGTTACTTAGTGGATGAAGCTGATTGTTTTGCATGGTTAGTATAGTTGGTGGTTTATGTATCGAGGTAACATTAATTCTTATTAGATAAGATGGGAAGAAATTACCCTCAAGCTTTCCACAAACATAAACTGATGACTCGGATGTTTTTTTTACTTCCTGTTTTTGGATATTTAGTGTGAATTCTCTGATGTTTCCTGTGGTGTTCATGTGGGCTGAATTAGTCCTTAAATGGACTTTAGGAGCGAGCTAATTGGATGAAGGCTACTTGTTCAGGCCCCCAGAAATGCAATCCATTAGACGGAAGAATAATAAGAATACAGAATAATTTGCTTGTCAGCATTCTTTTGTACCGGCTTCCATGCTCTGGTTTAATAAAACAAATATGCAAAAAGACAATAGACCTTAATAAATAAAAGCAGGAGTGAAATAAACGTGAGTTTATTGAAATGATTAATTTTCTGTGTACTGTCCTGCCTTTCTGTGGCAACCTTTAGTGAACATAAAGAACTTTTGCAACCAAAAGACTTGAGAAAAAAAAGCAGATTGAGGTTGTTGTGTTGTAACGACACCATAAAGATGCTTTTGCTCAGTTTGGATCCTGCTGCTCTGCGTTTACTTTGTGTTTCTAACAGTTTGTTCTGCTGTGCAACAACATGAGCAGCGAAGTACTGCATGTTCATCAGCTAATCACTACGGTTGGATTTTAAAGAAGCACTTTAAGCACAAATGAGTCAGATTTGCTGTTACGATCCCCCTAACAGTAGCTTATTGAGGAAGTATTTTACATCCTGTCTCCTCTCTGGGATCTCTCCAGTCAGTAAAAGCAAATATAATATAGACTTTTATCTCCTGCTCTTTCATATCCTGCTTTTCTCCATTAATGCACGCCGTGGTATGCATTCAAAGTGGACAGTGTATTATGGTGCAGTTAATGATGCAAAACTCCTGAAACGTAATAAAGGGGAGAAAAAGTTTTGAAGAGTGGTTTCTCAAGCTGCTGGGCAAAAACAGCTCTGGGAGAATGCTTATTGAAGCCACAAGAACATATTTTTAATCTCAGACAGTTATAAAAATCTTTTCTTTTGCAGAAAGTATTTTACCTTCTGTTTTACAGACATGCCATCAGCTTTAGTACAGTAACAGTGGTCGCTTGAAGCACACTTTTGACAGCATGAAACCATATTAAACAGGGAAAAGATGGATGGTTTTCAGAAAGTCTGAGAAAACGGCTGTGAAAAAGGTTATATTGCAGAAATATAATGACAGAAAATATGGATGCAGATGCAAGAAGCTTCTTTCAGCCTGTAGTTTGACTCAGGTGGATATTTTCTGTTCCCATTCCTCCTCTTATTTTCCATCAATCCTTTAATTTCTATATATTCAGTGTCTTTGGACATTTTAAAATCTAAATTGAACTTGTGAAAAAAGATTATGATCCAGTACCCGGGCTATAAATCAGTGTCTGTGAGGCTATAAGAATGGGTTTTGTTGAAGCAGAGACTCCCAGGAGGCTGTCGGACACAGATACCACTCGTCATCATCATCAACAAACAGCTTCTCTATTGTCTGCAGGCAAACACCCGACTGTTACATCATGAACTGACATGATGATGTGACTGCTGGATATCAGCTCGGGAGTCACTGCAGCAGAATTTGACACCACTCTGCCCAGCGGCGGCCGGCTGCCGAGACCGTGTGAAGGTTTGCTTGGTTTGATGGCTCTGCTGCATAGCGCATCAGATTTCCTGCAGGCCAATGACTTATTGGGGAGAACATGGCTGAGTTATTAAAGGAGAGCATGCAACCAAAACAAAGCAAGCTCTGTGATTTAGAAACCTTCCAGTCGTCCGACTGAACTGAAAAATCTCCTCCTGCTGTGATTATGTGTTTGCATCTCATTACATCATGTGGCAAAGCAGCCTGTTAGCTTCTGTAATGTGATTATCCATCCTCCTCATGTCTTTTGCAGATTCTGCCACACCACCTCACAAATGTTAATTGACCCCACGCTGCAAAGCTCAATGGGGACGACTGCTGCTAATTGCGGTGGTATTCTGCGATACGGTGGGAGCATTAGGCTGTGTTCCACCACGAGAGGCATTATTCACAAGAGATGCCTCCACCAGCGTGTGTGAAAGAGAGTATCTGTGTGTTTGTGTCACTGCTTTACAGCTCAGTGTGGGAAAGCAATCCTGGCAACCGCCTCACACTGAGGAGATAGGAAAATAAATCAGCTGCATTTATCTGGCCATTTTACCTAAAACACTGCCCAGTTTGTTCCCTTTTCATACCTGTAATGTATTTACTCATGTTCCAACACATATTTTTCTTGTTTTTATGCTGTCATGTTTATTTTGACCAGCTGTTTAAATCAAAAAGCATCTTCTTTGCTACCTTTAGACCATAAATACAAGGACATCTTTGTATTTAAGAGGTATTTATATTCCTGCCCGACATGTGATTGTTGGCTCAATAAGCTCTCTGATTTAACCCAGCCATCTTGAATCAGACCAAACCCTTTTAAGGGGTGATGTACAGGATGTGTATACAGGAAAAAAAAAGACATTTGTCAGATTTTAAACCAGTCATGTGGAAAACCTGTCTGAATAGTCACAGAGTGTGTGCTGTTTTTCTGTTGGAAAGGAGGACAGAGCTGCAGAATTAACACACTGATGTGACAAATCCCAGAGGAGTTGCATGTACAGGAGTTTTTCCTGCTCTTCCTGTGGGGTCTGGAAGTGTCTTCATGTACTGTGTGATGATATCTTTGGTGATGACCATGTGCCCAGCAACGATGGACCTGTTTGCAGCTGCAGAATAACAAGGCAGATGTGACGGGCGTGATCCACTAGCCAGACAATTCAGAAAAAAACCATGTGTTCATGGTGCCTGAATTTATGCAATGAAGTATTAAGACTGTAGTTTATTTTCTAATTAGCATTAAGCTGTGTGTGTGTGTGTGTG
>JBAMIG010000013.1:3414409-3424460 GCA_037177335.1 Kiunga ballochi | reverse complement strand
TGTGTGTGGTGCTATGATGTGACTCTCTTGTGGAGAACATGTGCAGTTATCTGCGCTTGCTCTGAAATGCTGTGAAAGGCTTGCTGTTAGCAATGTGTACACATTGCTTTTGTTCTTTTGGCACAAGGACGGTCATGTTGTAGGAGGGAGGGGCTGCCTCTGATGTAATGTCTGTGATCAAATACCAGTGCATGTCGGATGGTTTTTATTTTATAACTATCTGCATGGAGTTAACATGAATTTAAGTTACAAATCCAAGGAAGCCTCCAGATTTGCAAGTGTCGTGTGTGTGATCTGAAATCTGATTGGCTTATGAACTTTATTAATGTGAGAGATGTCAGATACCCTACTGAATACAATCACAGGCGTCTCAGCAGTGTTTACTTATAAAAAAAACTAATAAAAGTAATTTTAACATCCTAAACTAGCACACCTTACCTGGTGCGGTCTCTGGGTTATGAAAGAAAGACACAACGATAAGGGGCTTTAAAAAGGTAGAAAAAGATGAGTGGGTCCACTGGGGTTTGAAAAATGATAAAGTTACACATATTTTGCAGCTCTGTTTATGTCTGAACAAAAATACTGTTACTGCACAAACCAAAAAATGAACTGTTTTAATGAGTGAAGTCCTAAAATGATCCAAAACACTTCTCCAGATATTGATTATTATATATTACGTTTTTTCTATATTTAGGACTATCACAAATATGTTAAAGGTCCTATATTATGCAAGATAGACTTTTACCAGCTTTTAACCTTCTGTCAGTGTTAATTGCACCATAAAACAATCCCGAAATTAGTTTTATGTTTTTAATTTTTGTAGCTTTATGTCTTTGAAAAAGGTTTGGCTCAAAGCTAACGCCTTTACCACCACTGAGACGTCATGCTGAGGACTTACCCGCCGCTACCTGGTAGGGGCAGGCGGGGGAGACCCGCTGTGTCTGAGGCGATGTCATGAGATGGGCGGGGAAATGTGAGTGTCTGTTTAGCGGCTCAGTGCAGGAAGAAGGTGAGCAAGAGGAGCTGAGAGCAAGCCGTTCCCTGTACCGGGTAAGAGACCTCACAGCAAGAGATGAATGTTATGGTAAGATTATGGTGCATGTTGCAAAATGCACAATATTATTATAAATGTGCATAGGATACAATGTGAAATGGCAAATATGACATAATATAAGACTTTTTTTAAGGCGCCTCTTGCCAAATGGTAGTGGTGTGCACCCTGAGGGTCTGCTCACTGAAAGAACTGCTCTACTTTCATTGACACTTTGCTTTTTTTACTCTCTGGAGATATTTCAGAGGATTTACCTCTTTAAGAACGTTAAAATGCCAAGCCAGGCTTCTCTCAATGAAAGTCCGTCTCAGAATTCCTCATTAGTTTTTTTGGCTCATATTTATGTGCAACCGGTTTAACAACAATATAGAAAAAATCTGGCATTTTTAACCACTTAGGTTTCAAGTGTCATGATCCCATTCTATCCATTTTTTTTTCTCAAATATGATCAATTCTGGCTCAAAAAAGTAAGTCTGCAGCATCACAAGCAGAAGAAGAAGGTGCTTGTAGAGTGATGTTTGGTCATAAAAATAAGATCCATATCTTTCTGTTACACCCAGTTATCTTCACTTAAGCTAGTATTTTGGGTAAATTAGCACTTAGATCAGGGGTATATTATACCAAGCCTTTAATCTCTTAACATTTGATAAAGTTAGTGTCCTGAAGGTTCAGGGCATTACAAGGATATGGTGAGTTGCTGTAACTGAGCCAGAGTCCTCTCAAGCATCGCTGTTTGAGAGAAGGATCACCAGCTGTGTATTGATCAGGATTCAGACTGACTTCTGGCTCTGAAGCCATTTTCTCCCCCTCTCTCTCCTCACAGCTGCTTCTTATTCGCTGTCACAGAAATGGGACTTTCAGATTTACAGCTAACTTAGTGTGAGCAGCAGACCAGTGTCTGCTCCAAAAACCCAAACAAAAACCTCTAAAAGAAGAAATGTGTGTGTTTTATGGTCCAGGAGGATTGTGTTTAAGCTCCTCACAGATGAAGCTTTTTTATTCTTCTTTTTTCAAAAGCTTCAAATCGATTGGCTCGCTGGGATGAACGAGTTTAGGAAAATTACCCACTGATAAATGAGCCACTAAAGAGCCTCAGCAAAGATAATAAAGATCAGGTTAAAAAAATAAAACAGCTGAGTCTAAAAAGATTTTGGGATTTTGTTTTTAAATAAAACAAACAAAAAATACAAACAATTTTTGTCCATCTATAGAAAACCACACATTATTTAAAAGGGACTTATGATAATTTTTGTTTTTGCTATTAAATCCATGTTTTTGTGCATTTTTAGGTGTTTAGGAATGTAGAAAATGTAACTGTATTCCCTCCTGATGCTGCGTGTATATCTTTATATTCGTTTTGGTCATATTTTTCAGTCTATAATTTTATCTATTACTTTTTTATCTATTACATCACAGTTTGCTGTGGGTCTGCCAAATAAGGTTGTGGACTTCCAGGGAATCAAATGTGTGAATCTGATTCTTGAACATTTTAGAAAATTTACAAGGAAAAGGCCAGACTATGCAGTGGCGCTGTTGTTTAGCACTGTGCTAGAAGGTTGCTGGTTCAAGCCTCGACTGGGGGCGATGTCCAACCAGGAACCTTTCTATGTGGAGTTTCCATGTTCTTCCTGTGCTAGCGTGGGTTCTCTCCGGGTACTCCGGCATCACGACTGTGACGAGCTGTTGAGATACTTACTCAGAATAACGCAAAAGGCTCTGAAAGAAAGGCAAGCTTGCCATGGAAACGCCTCGAGATTCCCCCGATGAGCTGGCAGATGTGCCCCGCGACCCACTTAAGATAAGTGGTGGAAAATGGATGGATGGATGGATGTACAGTTAAAACATTATGTTTCAAAGTGCATTGGAAATTAAAACTATTAGAAAATAAGAAGCACATTAACAAAAAAACAAAAAAGGAACAATTGATAAAAAGTTATGATCAATCTTAGCTTAAAATAAACAAACCTTAAAATAAACAGGTGAGTCTTTCAGCTGGATGTTTCAGCTCTAAGGCTTTCAAGGAGATGTGGAGCATAGAAGCTGAATGCAGCTTCTCCATGTCTCGTTCTGACTCTGGGAGCTGGACTGGATCCAGATGACCCGAGAGTTCTGGTCGGTTCATACTGGGTCAAGATAAACGGCTTGTTGCCAGTCAGTCAGGAGGAGCAACAATACAGGAGGATCTTGCATTAAACAGTATCAGAGGTACCACTTTAATCTAAAATAACTAAAGTAAAATGGTTTCCTGCTTGACATTAAGTCATTAGTCTCCTTAGCAAATGTTTTCTCTAGGCTATGAAGTGCTCATCAGTCAGAGCTACGCAGATTATCATCTCAAGAATAAGAGATAAAAGGAGAAGTTTTATGAAGATAATGGTCCGAATCAGCCAAAACATTTTAGTCATCATTTATCTTAAGCTGGAGTTAAAATTTAAAAAGTAAAAGATGTAAAAGAAATAAATAGGTTAAAGAAATTTCCATGAAATCATATTTATGAATATGTCATTAGTCAGCAAGTTTATTTCTGTTTTCTTTAGTTTTAATAATACACCATTTTAAATATAAGTCCTGTAAATAACTGCAGCCGCTTGTTTTATCTGAGAAAACCTGCTTGACTAAAGATATTACCAATAAAACCCAAAAGAGAATCAAAAAGATGGATTCTTTTCTGCTACAAGCTGAATTGGTTCAGGAGAAGAACCAGACGACATAACGGCTAAAATTGTGCGTAACATTAAGTCAAATTGAGCTTTTTGGGTTTGTTTGTATTTCTATGTTGCACAAACTGAACTTTTAGTCGTATCTGCATCCTGTCATATAGAGCAGCAAACCCTGCATGTGCACGCCTCTTTGTTTTTATAGATATAGAAGTATCCACATGTTTGTGTGGGTGAGTTAAAACGATGCATGTTCCTGCATTTTTCTGTTTATACACTTTAAGTTGTGAAACTGTATGCAGTTTTATGGATTTGGCTCCGGATTGTTCCGGCTTCTTTGGTGTAACATTTAGTTTGTTTTTAGGGTTTTTCTTTCCTTCAACTTAATATTTTTTTGCTTTGAGCTGTTCACTGAGACAAAGCCTCACATTTATTTTTCAGAAGAGATAATGGAGAGATACAACCCAGAGGCCTAGATGCTTTTTAAGATAAAATAAGTTGACGTTAATAAAATGTTTTGGAATCTGTTTTAATTAAATTTTTTTAAAAGAAAATAAGCAGAAAAAGGAGTTTGTGCCAAATACATTTTGCAAGCTTTTATATATTTTAGAAGATTTTAATAGTTTTATTGTAAATAAATTGATAGTAAAAATGTTTTACTGCCTGAATTTATAGCCTTTAAATCAGGAAGACGTCCCACTTTTGATGTCGGTATAATTTAGCAGTTGTTATATTTTCTGCTTTTTTTATTGGTCAACAGACTTTTTGGCTTCAGATGCACAAAGAGCAGCATGAGTGTGCACACAGGCGAGTTCACTGGATGCACATCAAAGGAGAATCGGTCATCAGTGAGATGGAGGAAGCAGCCGGAGGGGAGAGCTGCTGTGACTGGAGTGTGTGTGTGTGTGTGTGTGTGTGTGTGTGGTCTTACTGTGGTAACACATAAAGTAAATCTGATTTGTGCTGAAAACTGCAGAGGAGTAAAGCAGGAAATGGGATTTACTTCCTGTCTGTCTGAGAGGCAGCAGAGAGGCTGTAACTTTATCTAACTTTTATTCTGAAGGGGCAAACTCTTCCTTATGGATGTTTATTCCTTCAAAGAGGGAAGCATTTTTTATTATGTTCTCAATTTAGAATAAATGTTTACTGGTCTTTCAGGGCAAAACAAAAAAAAAACTCATACAGTTAAACTTCCCACCCGTTTTTATAAATTTTTTTATTATATAAATCTTTTAATATAAATTTGATTTAGTTGAAACTATAATTTTCTTTTAAATGTTGAATAATTTCTGTACCTAAAGATGAACATCTCTAAACTTTTGCATTTTAACATGAGACTAATTTTATATTTTCAGCCTTTAAATAGCAGAAATTGACTTTAAACAGTTTTGCTCCATCATGTTTCTGTTTTCTGTTTAACTTTATGTACAAACTTCCAAACCAGGAGTTAGTTTTCCTCTCATGATCAATGCAGCCTCCGTACCTTCATCTCCTCCCAAAACAACGCAGCACTGTTCACTTATTTAACAATGAGAGATAAAAACATGTCTGATTTTTATTTTCTTTTGCAGCTTTTTTTAGTGAAAGGACATAAAATGTATAGTCATGACATTTATTTATTCCTTTTTAAGTATTTAGATCTTTCATCATGTTTATTTTAGCCTTTCAGACATAAGTAGCAGAAAATACAGAATCCAGCCCACAAATATGAACCATATAAAAGTCTTATTTAAACTAAAAGAGGAGTTTCGTCTGGAAGTTGTCATCTTGTGGCCCGACTGGGGTTCAAACAGCTTCCTAATGTGATCGCAATCCATATCTAATTCATCCTGGGTGCATCCATCGGTTGTTTAGAGATGGGGTGGATGCTCAGGCTGCTTAAACTGCCTAAAGGCACCAAGTTTAAACTGATGTTTGGGTTTCCTGTGCTTTTTTTTTCTCCTCTTTGCTTAAAGGACCATTTCAAATAAAACATCTGCTCTCCTCTCCCTGCAGCTTAATGCTTTTAAATGTGCAGAAGAGACTAAAATCAGGCACACATGCTCAGTCTGGAGAAGTAACCCCATCATTTTATCATTATGGGGCAAGATGATCAGTTTGTGTAATTAGATTGTAGTCTGTCAATGTGAGACCGTGTGAAGAGGACAGTGGTGGATGCTTCCTATGAACCAGATCCTTCCATTTAAAATGATGAACTGTATGATGTTCCCTGTTTGTGAGTTATTATTGCTGCTTCTCTGTTTATGGCTTCACACTGCACGGCTGCAGCTGTAAGCTCGTGCTCACCCATGCAGAGACGCAGCGCCAGCGCACTGCAACTCCGGCTTAATAAATACACAGGAGCAAGTGCACAGCCTCAAAGGGCCAGAAATGCACCCAGAGCTGACAGAGTTGTCTGTAATACTGCATCAAAATGCACAAGCATGACTGAATGAACTGCCTGTGTGATTCGTAGATGCAAAACTGCCTTTCTACAAATGCAGGCGTTGTTAATCAGTGGGACAGGCTGGACTCGACCTCATGGGAAATCATGAAATGGGCACAGACCATCTTTTTATCCATGCAGATTAAAACAAGCGGAGCGTGGAGTTGTTTACAACCAGTCTGATTGTTTTTTTTCCCAGTGAACAAGCATTTTTCTCTGCACGTTTGATAACTCAGCAGGCCGGCATTGACCGCAAACTCAGTAAATCAAAACTACTTATAATTTAATATCAAAGTAAATACATTTTGTATTTTTTTTTAACCCGGTTAATTCTCAGTTTAGTTGATATAAAATAATATCTTCAATCTCACATTTCACTAGTAGATAAGATAACATCCTCCTTTGCAGTGGATGCATAAACGCTGGAAACTTCCAGATTTACTGCATGCTCTGCTGCTGCTATGACTTCCAAGAAGATTACTGATGTTTATCCTCAGTCAGATAAATATCAGATATTTAACAGGAGTGTGTTTATGTAAGCAAGTTTGATTTGCATTTACAACAAGCTCATGCAGCGGATTTTTCTGTCTTTTGCCCCATGTCTCAATAATCGATGGGTTTATATGATGGCAAGTTTGGGTTTTGGTGAGTGCAAGCATCTTGCAAGGAACAGAAATGTGTGTGTGTGTTTTGTGTGGGCACATATCTGAAGATTTGCACATGAGCAGCACTTCTTGCTTATGTTAAGTTTGCTAAAGAAGGACAATATCATGAACACACTGCTCACGGTTAAATGTAAGACGAGTGTGTGAGAGACTGACTGCAGCAGACAGTGTCATTCATTCACAGCACGGCGGGTCTTTGTTCTAGGAGGAGCTTTTATATTAACGGAGTGTGTGTGTGTGAGAGAGAGAGAGATCCGTGCCATATAATAGCAGCTATTTTTAGCCATCCTGAGTGATCCCTCAGTGGTGTTTACAGGTTTTTATTCTCCTTCCCAGATTTTACAGATTCCTCAAGTATCATAAAAGAAATGAACAAGTATCTAAATTGATTCTACAGAAATGTATATTTTAAAAAGTTCTATTAGATCTATTATAGAACAATTAATGGCAGAGATTTTACAAGCAGCTGCAGCACATCTGCAAACATGATCACGGTTATATATGCTACAGCACTACGAGCCAGTTTATCAGTGTATCTAAAACCAGTGACCAAATGGATTCATGTGACTGCATAACAGTCACTGTGTAAAAATCTGTTTCTGCAGCAGGCATCAATGCCAGGGGGCAGAGGAGCTGCTGAGGCATGGGAGCTTTAATTATGAGCTACGACATTTTTAATTAAAACTGTTACCGTGGTCATAATGTGGTTTACTGGTGCATTTACCTGACCGTTACAAAGTATCGTACAGACTAAAAATATACATTTTGCTTGGTACAAATAAAGACAAATAATTTCAGCAGGATTGTTTTAATCCACGTGAAAAGATGTCAAAATTAATATTCATTTTTAGGAACTGCAATGACTCAAAGTGACCAAATGTAGATTATCTTTACAGCTTTTTTTATGTAGCAAATCACTGTTTGCAGTTATGTCTGTTAATGGGCATTTCCTTTGTTTCATAAAATTTCATTTGTTGCACTGTGTGAGAAAATGACTGTTGAAAGTAATTTGCATTAACTGCAAACTTGTCTAAACATTGTTGTTATACATAAAATCTCAGATATGATGATGTAAAATAACCCTGTTTTCAGATTTAGGTGCAAATGTACCTCATGTGTGCCTGGCTTGATGAAATGTTTTGTATAGCTAATTTAATGATGCATATCGGTGGGTGGTGATTGTTTTTAATTTAATCAAACCCATGCATATAGTTGTTGCATTTAAGTTTAATCAGACATGTTTTTCCAGCACTCTGCTATAAAATATTATTAAAAAATATGCCTTATATGACCCAGGGGAAATGATCCATCATTCAATTTTATTGTTGTAAATATAGTACTAAGTACTGCCTATAGCACTGCCTTTGTAGTACCACAGTACTGCAAAGAAAATGTGTGGCTGGGAAATAAAAATCAAACGGCCTAAAATAAGCTGTGAAAATATCAATGGGCTTGAGATAAAAAAAATAATAATAATAAATTGAATAAATCTAAAATAGGATATTTTGTACAAATTCTGAGTAAAAGCAAATGGTCCTAATGGGGGACCAAATGTGTGTGTGTGTGTGTGTGTGTCCACAGTTGAAAGCGCAGAGCTTGATTGCCAGAGACCATTTCACAGTTGCAGAGGCTCTGATGAAGGACTTGTTGGTGGCTTAAGATCACAGCTCTCAGATAAAAAGCTGCTACTTGATCTAAATGTCCTGAACCACTTTCCAGATGATAACTGTTCAAATGGTGCATGTCTTGAGTGGGTAATGTTCCTGCTGATGCTGTAAGCGTTTTCCCACAGTGATGCTGATGCTTCTGTAAAAGCTGTGCATCAAACGTCTGCAGCAGCAGGGGCGTCTTTAGCTTCCTGAGGTAAAGCAGCCTCTGCTGTGCTTTGGTGATCAGGTTGGAGGTGTTGGGGTCCATGTTGGTGATGAAACTTTTACATCCTCCACACTACGCTACTTCCCTTTTCTTTGTGAAAGGACTTACTGGTCAGAACACACTGAAACCAGTTTATCTCCATAACCCTCTGTCATACAAAACACACCAAACGCAACTGGTTGTTTATTTTTCCTGATAATCATAAAATATACTTGCTGTTAGTGGATTTTTAGTGGAGAAAATCTCTTATTTTATGCTTAATTTGTATGTCTTTATTAATTAAATAATTAATATATATATATATATATATATATATATATATATATATATATATATAAACTCCTTCCTCACTCATGCTGTTGGTGGGACACTGAAACTGATTCCAAGCAGACACAAACCATGAGCATATTTTCAAATGATCTGTTTAATCAGAAATCAGATCAGACAAAATAATGAACTTTGTGATTAAGAGAATGAAGTAAAGCATGTGATATCCAACCATGCGGATAATTGGTTGACCTGTGCTGTTACTACCACAGTTATGTTCTGTCAAAACAGATTTGGCATCACTGATAGAAATGATGCTATTAAATCCTGTTCCTCACCAGGCTGCTGGTGTGAATGGCACTCCACATCCTGTAATGGTTTGACAGACACGGACAGTGAGGAATGAGCCTTTATTAAAAAGCAGACTGCTCTGGACAAAGAAGACGGATCATTACACTGTCCAGCAGTGGGAACAATGGAGGGAACAAGCTGCCCGCAGCCTGCCAACACGTTCCCTTACACCGACAGCAACATTAACCCTCTGTCTCTGTTCTGCTCTGTCCTAATGAACACACTGCAGCTGTCCTGGTTTCCACCATGTGTAACGCTCACTCTGCTGAGCCTGTCAGTCTGGAGACAGCTGAGAGCAACTAGTTCAGCCCTGTAATTACCTGCTGAGACAACACCAACATGGCTTAAACTGGGAAATCCAGCCTGCTTTAGTTTCTTTGAAAACATAAAGCATAGAGATGTGGATAAATCAGAAGAAAAAAGCCTGAGAATGAATTTCTAAGAAAGATTTGATTGTTTCATTCAGGGTTCATCATCCTTCATTAAATTCTTTAATCTGTCACCTTAAAACGGGACAGGCAAACACGGGGAGAACCCACGCTAACAAATGGAGAACCCACGCTAACACGGAGAGAACCCAGGCTGACACGGGAAAAACCCAGGCTGACACGGGGAGAACCCAGGCTGACGCGGAGAGAACCCAGGCTGACACGGGAAAAACCCAGAACCCAGGCTCACACGGGGAGAACCCAGGCTGACACGGGGAGAACCCAGGCTGACACGGGGAGAACCCAGGCTGACACGGAGAGAACCCAGGCTG
>JBAMIG010000013.1:3371057-3386497 GCA_037177335.1 Kiunga ballochi | reverse complement strand
CACGCTAACGCGGGAAGGACCCACGCTAACGCGGGAAGGACCCACGCTAACGCGGGAAGGACCCACGCTAACGCGGGGAGAACATGCAAACTCCACACAGAAAGGTTACTGCCTGAGTTGAGGCTTGAACCAGTAACCTTCTTGCTAATCCACTGTTCCACTGTGCAGCCTGAACCTGATCCGTCTCAGATAAATTAAATGGAAAACATGTCAAACAGTTTTTGCATGACTACTCTGTAAGAATCACTGTCCAGTTTTGCCAGCAGGGTTAAAATGGACACAAAAGAGAGCAAAGAAAGCAGACCTGCATTATTTTTAGTTTAAGTTTCCATTTAATCTCCAGAATGTAACTAAATATTACTATTTACTTCCTGGATCGATGCATGTCTGCTGCTCTGCCTTGCCAGCTTTGAGTGTGATATTTCATGATGCAGTCAGCAGACTTTCACTGCAGAGGACCTCAAATGCAACAGAAGAGTTGTACTATTGTGTACTCATTAGTACTCATTATGTACCTCAGCAAAATAATGCACAAAGGCTTACAACGCATAGGGTCCTGTAAATAAAACCCATGCTGCCATGTTTTTTGGTTATGTGATCGGAGATGGATTGTGTTGTTTCTTTAGGTTTTTTGCTTGTAAAACTAAGTGATTAAACTCCAGAAATGGTGAAAACTGTTTATTTGTTCACTGTTGTTCTGAAATGTGATCATTGTGTGATCAGCTAATCTGCAGAATTTGGTGTTTTTTTTTCTGAAAATGTCACAAGTGGCTTTTGTCTGACCAAACCCACACCTAAAAAAAAAGTGCCTATAATTCAATGAAAATATTCCTCAGATACAAGCAGCTTAAACTGGATATTTATTTATTTTGGCATTTTGTGGTTGAAAAATGTCTGAGTTGCTTCTTAATATCCTGTCGTGTGATCCTGCTATGAATCACTGGTGGCAGCTCAGGAGAAATAAACAGGGAAATGAGTCTTTTTACACAACGATGAACCAGTAACTGATACCCAATGACAATGAATTACACCCAGCAATGCTTTAAGCTCTGACACAAACATGCGCAGCTTTATATCTCACAAAGATCTGGCTGTTATTCATGCCGATAGCTCATCTGCAGGGTTTTCATTTTTTGATAAAACGATGCATTTCCACTTGCCGTCTCTTTGAATTGGTCACAATGAAACCTCTTTGCACACGCGTGCTGATTGACAAATTGGTGGAGCTGAGCTGTGATTAGATACAGAATGCAACAATAGAGTTGTTTGCTGATGCTTTACTGAGTGTCTGCATGTGGGAGGAAGCAAAAGGAGCTTTCTCTGCACAAACGGAGGCCTTATCGCCTCACAACTCCATGCTTTCTCTGATCTCTTGTCCTCTCTCTTCCTCCCAAAGGCATCGAGCTGCTCTTTAATTGCTGCTTTGAATCAGATGAGGAGAAGTTGCGGCTTGCTCTTTGAATAAACGCCTCCATGCAAGAGTGCCTCTGTTAAATACCGCCAGAGACGTGTCTCTGAAGGCCTCAGCGTGTGCTTGTCGCTGCACCGCTTTGACCAGTAGAGTGAGGAGCACTGAATATTTACTTATACAGGGTTTTTCTGTGCAACATATGGGTTAAGATGAATATTTATGGGTGTATGCATTGATGAGGAAAAGTGTGCAGCTAGGTGTAGTGATGCTGCAGCAGCTGTGGACCACGCTGTATCTCCTCAGCTGAATAAACTTTATTGTTTTTCAGTGTTTCCCAAAAGCAAAGCCTGTGGTGATGAGGAATAAAAGTTCCCCACTGAGATTCCTCTATTTTCAGGCTATTCTTTGGCAATAAAAGCATCGTTGCGAGGAAGCAGTAATCTGTTTTTCTTTCTCTTCGTTCCAGTTTATTCACTCCTGAATGTGTTAGAGCTGCAGCTCCTGTGCAGCATCAGCAATCCTGGGGAGGAAATGGGAATCTGAAATTGAAATGAAAGGTGTGCTTTTGGGGTTTTCTGGGAGGTGAAATATCAGGCCCTGCTTTTCAAAGTGGACATTTTACACAGCAAATCAAAGGCTGGAGGCAGCGATTTTACAGCAGAGGCTGCAGATAGCAGCAGCTGAAATGAGTTTCCTGGTTTGAGAAGCAGAGCTGTGACATCGGGAGGGACATGGACTCGCTGCTTCTTCATCATATTGAGGATTTTTAATTGGTTCTCCTTGTAGAAGATTTACTTTTCCAAATGAAAGGAGACCCTGGGGAAGACTGGCACCCAAAACGTGGCTTCGAGTGAATATTAATCATCTGGTTAGTTTGTATTTTGTGACTCTTTCAAGTTTATGGGGGGAAAAAATAAAGAATAAAAAAGGCCCTGGACATTTAAGTTCAATTAAAGAAGAAAAACCTTTAAATCTAACTCTGGAAGGACAATTTGGGCATGAAAATGGAAGTAGCAGGGTACATGGCAGTGCAGGTAGGACCCTAGTGCATCATGGGATTACTCCTGCAGCCCAAGCCTATAACATAAAGGCATAACTAAAGGAATGGCTCCGGGTCACCCAGGACAGTCCTCATTAAAAGCTACATAACAAACTTTGAAACTTTTTTCCCATTTATTCTGAAAATACAAATACATGAAGTTTAATTTGAAACAAAAAGCTGTTTTATTAAACATACACAGAGATTCAAACACAGAAAATAAAATCCTTCAAATGCATCATCAAGCATGTTAAATAACAAGGTGGTGACATCACTTTACTGCTTGTAGGGCCAGAGTGAGGGCAGCCGGGGAAATGTGGAGAACAGATTGCAACCTGCAGCATCTTCAGATAGAAATGGCTGAATCAAAGTGATGAAGACACAACCCGTCTCATTGTGAAGTGATCAGAACCTTCTTGGGATTGTGCCTGTAAATTTCTGACCCTGAAAGTTGTGCTGTGTAATCCTGACATAGCAACAGAGTGTAAGCAGTTAAACTGGTGATGGTTTCCTCCTGAGAAGCTGCTTCACACATTCAGGTATTAAAATGTTGCTTTTTAATGTAGAAAAAAATGTTCTAGCTTATTAATCTATTATTGTTGCAAAGAAACTTGTTGTTGACAATATTTACTAAATATAAAAACAAGACGGCCTTGTTTGTGACTCGACACACACACACACACACACACACACACACACATGCTTTAAACTACATCAGTCAGAAAGGCAGATTTTTATGAACATGTCTGAATCAGTTTACAGGAGGTCATCCATGTTTTTATTCATCAAGTCGTGTCTGTTGGCGACGTGATGAATGAGGGCGTCTTTACATTGAGATGCCATGAACCCGGGTTTTATTTGACGACCCGATCTCAGAGTGTGTGTGTGAAATGTCATCTGACAGATTTATCACAGGGATTTTTAAGTATTCAAAGCTGCCTGCTGTGTTCGCCTCTCCCTCTTTAAATGTTGCAGTCTGCAGCTCTGAGTGGATTTTTTCCCAGCTATGAACTCCACCCAGTCCAGATCCAGCACACGGGCCAGAAGCACATATATGACTGTAGACCTAAAGGGAGGAAGAAAGAACGGCAGATAGATGAATGTCCTAGTGAAGTTTTTACTTTTTTTTCCAGTAAAGTGTGAACTCTGTGCTTTTTGGGATGTCTCTTTGTGAGGACTTGTCTAAGTTCCTCTTGCTGGAAAATGAGAATATTTCCAACAAATCTTGAAGGTTTAAACTTTATTTTTGTCTTACGATTCAGGAAATATTTGCTAAAATGAAGCTGGTGTTCGATACCATTAAAATGAATCTCTGTTTGTGTGATAGGGCAGGACTTTCTATAGTTTTAACTGACCTCCTTGGTGGAGTAATTGGGGTTAATGCACATTAATTCAAACTCCACCCAAGCTGCTTGCCATGCGTCTCCCTCCGAACACACACAGGGTGATGTTTAACTGAGAGCCAAAACATCTGGACATCTCATCAGAATTTTCCCAGCGCAAAGCAAAACGACTTCTTACTTTTTACGATTTCACAAAAGAAAACAAAAGTGAGAACAGATCCAGTGTCTGGCATTTGCTGGAAAAAAAACCACCAACTTGTCCTTTAAAGTAAAAATATGTGCATTTTGTTTTCCAATTAAATCATAACAGAAATATTTATTTAAGTCAATTGAATTAATCGTCGGAGTCTAAATCTAAAGGCCAGAACAGTTTGATGGCAACAATTTGATGTGTGCAGATTTTACAAATTATGTCAACAGATGAAAAAGAGAAATTTGCACCAGAAGATGTTTTTTAAAGCTTTAGTTACGGGATGTTTTAATGCACAAGCCCTTCTGCAGACATTCAGTAGGCATAAAGACACCTCTTCATAATCGCCATAAGGTCACTTGACACGATCAGGTAATTGGATGCAGGGGTTCAAAAATTGCATCCAAAGAGAGGTTGAATTTTTATGCCCTTCTACACACTTTTGATTTACAGTAGACAGAGTGTAGCAATAATAGATTTTTAGCTGTCAACCAGCGTAGGCTACTTTAACTTTAACCTGCCAACCACTGTTGGCTGGTTAGCTCCTGTAAGAGCTGTGTTAGCTCAGCTAGCGCTTAGCTACAGGTAGCTTGGAGTTTGATAGACATCAATAATCCACACTCACAGCTCCATTCTCTACTTCTTCACCCACTTTTGAATTTCCCAAGAACGCCACCAATGGCCAAGATGGCCGCCCAATGAGCTTTGCATTAGCTCATCAGAAGCCGACCGTTGAGTCTTGGATGAATCCTTAGATGTGCAACAAGCTGCAGCTCACAGGACTAAACATTGACCTCTTTAACCCCAGTGTCACAGCAGAAATACGCTTTCTTCTCCTGCTGTGTGCTCAGTTTCACACACAGTCCCGACTCCTCACCGAAGCATCACGTTTACTAAAGTTTTTTCCTTATTGCTTATAATTAGCTTAGTTTAAAAGAAACGTGAAACTGAATGACTGAATCGCCTCATTTATAAACAGCGCAGCCAGAAGGTGCCTGCAGTGGATGATGGATGTGCAGAGGAGTGCACCGTGACACCAGAGACTGTGGATCACATCCAAACTCTTGTCAGTGGTTTGAGCAACAGAAATGCCACAAGGCTTCTGGGAAATCCTTATTCAGATTATTTATAAATAAACACACAAGTATCATTTATTTAAACCTAATAATTCAGTCCACTATCTCTCCTTCACTTCAACCCAGAGATACTATTTTCATACATTTTCCTGTTATTTAGGCTTCCAGTTTAACACAGTGTTATATTCTGATGGGCACTTCTAAGAAACCACAATATTCCAGCTGACGTCTTGTGTGAAGAAAAATGGGAAAATATGCAGCTTTTCTGCAGGGATGCAAAACCAGATTAATTTAAGCTAAGTGTGATTAAAAACAGGGATAAGTAGCTGGGAAGCATGACCTTGTAAACGCACTCACTCCAAATCACTAAAACGGCTGTGTGATCCCACATATTAGTCAATTCTGGGCAATTTCTGCTAAATCTTATCAATACTTTTCTGATAAAACGATTAAAGGTGGAAATATAGTTGTCACATGTTTTTAGCTATGAAACATCAAACTGATGTATTTTTTACTTCATTTGGCTGCTCTTCCTATGCAGTGCAACAAATGATGACCTCAGATGTCTGACTCGCATTTAAATGCTTTCTGCAGAGTTTATTGGCTGATTTTTCTTCCTGTGATGAAGTGAGTTAGTAGTTTTCTGCCTTGGCATTCATGAATCAACAGAAGTTTCACATTTTATTTATCCGCTTATTATCTTTATGTATTAGGGACATTGTGTAAATGTATTTCTATAGCTCTAGACACATGTTGAGCGCTCACCCTCAGACTTTATGCTGAACATGCACTCCTGCAGAACTTCTGCTTCTACCATGCAAAGTGTTTTTCATTTGCACATTTCTGATACGCATTGGGAATAGTTGGGTTTTGTATTTTTCCCCAAAAACTGCTGAATCAGGCAGAATTTTTTTGCTGTTGTCTTTCTGAAACCAAATAAAAGCTGTCATTAACACAGCTGTTTACCAACTTAAAATATCAATAGACTTAAAAGTTTTGTACCCACTAAAATCAGGAAAAAGTCATGAATATGTTCATATTATTGTTATGGTCTTTTACCAGGACCTCTCAAAAAGAGCTGAATGTAGGACCCTTTTTGTCATCTATTGTAAAAAATGTCCTTATCCCAGTTTCACACCCACATTTTATCTTCACGGACTCATTTTCCTCCACATTTCTGCTCGGTTTCTCTCCATTGTCTGCAGGCAGCTTGTTTTTCAAATTACACCATGATGTCTTCATTCTTCCTTTCTCTGGTCACGCAGCCATCATTTCAGGCTGCACTGCTCTGTTTGCTGCATTTCAGCATCTGCAAGCTCTCCATCAAATAAAAATACACACGGACAAAAAGCAATGTCCACATATATCTGCAAATATAAATTTTATGAGTATGATTGCATTACCGATCACCTGAGAGCTGAGGGATTAACACTACTCCATAGGTAGACTAAACATCTATCGTGCTAATCATTAGGATTAAAATACATTTATTAATCATTTAATTTGGACAAAGTTTTTATGCCCAACCATGTACTACCTCCAGTGGTTGGATATCCTCATTTGATGTCTGTAAAGATCATGTTCAAGTAGGATTTGGTTCAAAGTATTTAATGGAGCAGATGTTCTCACAGACTGGTGTTCCTAACAGGTGCTTACCTATCAGGTGTTTTAAAGGTCTGAGACAGGTTCCAGGACAATGACATGATACAGGTGGGGAATAAAAAGGGATGAATGGTGTGAAAGCAGCTTTTTATGAAACTTTTTCTCCTCTTTGTGACGTGCAGATAAGCATGACCTAATGATCAGAAATACATCGTTGCATGTCATGTTGTAGTTGTTCCAACCATATGCAAGCTTTGACATCAGCTGCAACAGAAGCTGCTGATTTCTGTCACTTTTAGTTTGCCTTGATTTTAATTAGAGGGGATGAGAACAGATGTTGCTGCCTTACCCCACTGCTTCTGTCAATCAGCCTATTTAGCATTAATACACACGTGATACAGGGCTCACACACACACACACACACACATGCACGCACACACAGAAACATGCCTGATTTATTTACATAAAACTTCTTTTTAGGGTGTGTGTGACAGGGTCTGGATTATAACTGGGTGTCAGCAGGTGGTCCTGGTCTGAACTCCCTCCAGTGCATCATTTATTATTCCCTTTATTTATTACTGTAACTCAATGATGCCAGTTAATTATTTGCTGACTGTCATTATTGTGCATCATTATGGAAACTATCAGGCAGTATTTCTTTAACAGAATTAAAGCAACATATGTGAAATAAATAAATAAATGTCCCCATGCATATTTCTTTTGCAGTCTAAATGTGGAAAACTCCTCCTTTCTGTGTTCTAAATAAATGTAAATATTCATGGATATTCCATGAGGATTGGTTTGCTCTCTGTGTGTCTGTGCGAGCGATGCTAATTGGTCCATCCTGCAGAGCCTCCAGCCTGTCAGCAGCAGAAGGGAAGGTGTTTAAAATTCACAGAGCAGTCATGGCTGGAGAAATTCTAGCTACAAAACACTCTCTCCCTCTGTCAGTCCTCCTCTGAGCTGTTTTGCTTTTCTTTTGCTCCACCTCTTTCACCTCTTGCTTTCCTTTGTTTACCTTGACTTTACTCTTCCTTATTGGTTCTGTTCATCGTCTTCTTCCCTGAACACTTTATTTCTTTGTTACTTTATAAAATGCTGCTGACACGCACAGACCCACAAACCTGTGACATTTACAATTCACTGCCCTGGAGATGTGTGTGTGTGTGTGTGTGATCCTGGGCATGCTGGCAGTGGTTCTGAACCTTGTCCTTGTCATCCCAAACCGACAATCCTGCAGGACATTTTAGAGCGCCCTCTGGTGGCAGAAGAAACTGCGACAAAGTTGGTGTGGGTTGATGTAACGCTCTGTTATTATTGTTATTGAACAAAACAAACTGGTTTAATTGTATTGTAGTAAAATTAAACGCAGAAAAATATGTTTTATTTAAAACGAGAACATTTAAGTTTGCTTCTGACTTGTTTCCACTGGGCTCCTTTCTGGAAATGTCATCAACAAACATAAGATGTCAAAATATGCAGGATGAAAAAACAGAAACAGACAGATGCTTTTCCATTACCCCTGGATTTGTGAAAAACCTAAATATCGCAATAAAAATCCACATCTACATTAAAGGAAAACTCCCTTACTGCGAAACGTTTTTCCGCTCTCAGGAGGTTTTTTCAGACATTTTGATGTAGAAATTTATCACAAGTGTAAAAAAAAAAATTATTTGGATTTACGCGTCCCCAGAGTATTGGTCATGTGACTGGTTAAGACGGGGAGGTACAGAATAAACAACCAGGAAATTTTAACTAGTTTTTGAACGGAAAAGCTGCAAAAAAAAGCAGTAGTTAATTTTATGCAGCATGTAGAAAACTCTAAAATAAGGTACTGTGGACACCCAGAGTTACTTTTACTGCCTGAAGAGATCTGATAGTACAGAAGATACAAGCAGATTTATTTATTTTTATTATATCTGTTTTATCAGGGTTGGGAGATGTAGAGGGGGAAAAAGACGTGAAGTAAAAAGAGTTCATAAGCTGAGTATGAATCCAGTTCAGCCAACGCTGGTATCATTACAAATTGTATATGTATTGTATATGGTCATTATGCATAAATAGATATAATGCAACTTTTTTATTGTTGGAATAAAGCGAATAAGAAGAAAAAACAAATTGGCCAACAAAATATATAAACCATTATAAACAACATATATACTGTTTGTTCAATTCAACATTTTTTCTAAAGTATCACCTCACAAAAATGATCTCAGGACCCTTTACAGACATATTAATTCAAGCGAATTCATAATAAATAGCCTCATTAAAGAAAACCGCATCACATTTTGCCTTCAATCCATTCCTCCATCCTGAGCATGCATGCTGCAATAGTGGACAGAGACTGAGTTTATTATTATTACATTATATTCAATGTGTTTTTGGTTCTTTATACATATACCTGCAGTTATACAGTACAACACTTCAGTTGTTGTTACTGTGTTAGAATAACTGAACACACATGTGCACACAACCCCTTCACATACTCTACCAGTCAGAAGTTTAGACACTTTTCCATTAAATTTAATTTAAAAAAATGTATCCAAACTGGTAGTTTATGCACTCTCTCATGCACATCAGGCATCATCATCTTCATTTCAAAACAAGTATTATATAAACAGGAATAAAATCCCATTAGTCCTCCTGCAAAGTTTCCAACTTCTTTAGTTTATCTAAATTTGCTATTAAAAATGTTCTTGTTTGCACAAAAGTTAAAGCTATAGAGCATGCTCAGTCTTAAGGGGTCGAGTGTCTGTCTGTTAGTGATTTCTAGTGGAACGTATCCGAGTAGCAAAATACTGCAGCGATACCTGAGTTCACATAATCTCAATTGTTTATTATTAAATCTTCTCTCTAAACAACCATCTTTGATTATGGACGTTTTTTGCCCATGTCTTGTTCTTGCCATTATCATTACATACGCCACACAACAACAGGACCTGAGGGTCATTGTGTGTTATGAGAAATAAGCATTTTTATGTAACAGGTTTGTAAAGACAAAAAAAGAACTTTTCAAGAAGGAGAAGTCATACTGTAAATATGGGAATAAAAACAAAGCCCCACTAAATCAATAAAACCTTGTTAGTGTTACTTATTGATTCAAATGTAAAACGGAAATTATTCATACTTGAATTTATCCAGAACATATATTTAAAAGACTTTAATAATTCTAGGTTATTGTTTAATCAAATTGACTTTTTGGAATGAGCATCTGGGATTTATGTCCAAGTCGTGCTTTAATGATGTTGATTTAATGCTTTCTCCACTTCATCATGTGAACACCAGTCATTTGTTAGCTGCCATTCTTTTCCACCTCTAACAAGCTCCAGCATGTTACAGCAAATGGATGTGACTGCTCGTCAGCTGAAGGTAATAACTCAGCCTCCTGTTTGTGTTCGGACTATACAGTATTTTCCTGCATAGGCATAACCAGAAACTCTAGTTCCTAGTTCTAGTCTAGAACTAGTTTGCAAGAACTTGAAGTATTTATATATACATCTTGTTTCCATTTGGGCTTGTCAACATCTTATTTTTGTATTTTTTTTACTTATTTAATGCCTGAATTTATTGACAAAAACAAACAAATTTGAGAAATCAGGAAAACTTCACCAGATGGGAACTTTATTGTCACTCTATAACTAATGCTTTATCTAATAGGTAAAAGTAAATGCTGCCAATTTGTCACATCTGTCCCTGCACTTTCATCAATCTGACATATGCCAGGTTGTATCCATTTATTATATGTTTTTTGTGGAAAGTGGCAGCTACATTGACCGCCCTCCTCTCCCCCTGCTGCCTCTCAGGCCCTAAGTGGATTAAATGGATTCAAAACACGAACCGCAGCTACACTAAGAGCCCTGCTTGAATTTTAAGCAATTCATGGTGGATTGATTCCAAGACTAAAGAGCTGCAGCACTGTAACTGAGATGCATGAAGTGTTCCCAGTAATGTTAGTCAGACATAAACTGCATAATCACATACTGGTGAGCTGATGGGCTTCCGTCTTCAGGCTACTGCTGAGGTGACTTATCCTCTTCCCTGATAATCCGTAAAAGGTTGTTTGTGAAGGGATTGTAAATAATTATGCATTACCATTGAAAAACATTAAACTGTGTTCCTCATTTGATACATTTAACCCTTTAAAGCCCAAGCTAAGAACAGATGAGCAGAGTCCAATTAATAAAATTTGAAGGTTTTATTTGACCCTTTAAAAGATTCTGGAAAAACTGATTGTAGAGTATTATTCTGTTTTTGGTGTTCACCAGGGGGCAGGAGACCAGTATAATAAGGTGCACTACAGGATTTTGAGTAAAGATTCTACCATAAAGTGATGCAAAATGTCTGAGGAACTTTATGTATCATGACAAGTTTGGCTTTTTATGCTTAAAAGTGGTAGAATATTGTAAATGAAGGCATTTTGTAATTAGTTTTCAGGCTATTTTTCTGCATTTTTTTATACCATCTGCTGCAAATCCGGCACACAGTTGGGCTGCTGATGTTTCCCGCTCATTTTCAACCCACCAGCAACCTTCATGCGGAAATGCCAAAACGTTCAGTTCACCTGAAACAGACCAAATCCCCATAGACTCACGTGTTAAAAAGACCAACTTTGCAGCAGAAATAACATGTTTTCAACCAGGTACAAGAACAAGGCTGACTAGTACAGACAGTTTTTAATCAGCTAACAGCGCACTGTAATTTACCTTGTTAGCTTTTAGCTTCCGTTAGATCTTAGCTAGCTCAGTTAGCTCTTAACTGCAGCGTAGAGTTTGATAGACATCCATTATCCATCTCCACGCTCAGAGCCCCCCTGCCAGCTCCACCTCTTTGATTATTATTGTATTTTCTGTGTGCAACAACACGGTGAAGCTGCCAAGATGGCGACGTTATGAACGGCTCATTGAGCTTTACTTTAGCTCTTCAGAAGCCTGCAGGGAGGCTCTGTCCATGCTGTCTGTAGGTTCTGTACAGCATCTTTAGTTATTTTATAAAAGTAAAATAAAATCTGATTAAACTGAAAATACTAAAAAGGTATTTTTATTTTTGTATTATTTATTATATATTATATAATTATTATTAATATTATTATTGTTATATAATTATTAATATTATTATTATTATTATTATTATATAATTATTATTATTATTTCAGGCAATTTCTGATCATTTTGTTGTAGTTTTAAAGCAACAAATGTTTAGTACTTTATACTTTCATTAAAGCAGATCATATTTAGTGTGTTATTGGTTAAATAACCTCCTTGTTAGGATGAAAATATTGATCTTTTTTCAGAATGTTCTCATTTCTCAGAGAAGCCTCCATGAAACCAGCTGTGCTATTTGAAAAGCTTCTGTAAACACGCCAGCATATTTTGTGTTTCAGCCATTTATTCAGCATTCACTTTACAAAAGTTAAATGCAAAATGCTCCCCTTCTTTTTGTGATCATTATGGGCTTTGAGCTGGCCCGTTTCTCTAAACAGTGATTTGATTGGAGCTGATTGGATTTGCTGCCACCTCTACAGCCCATCTCTCTCTTGCTCTCTCCGTCTCTGTGCTTAATGGAGCCTTTCTAAAGGCTTTATTAGAAGTAATTTGCAGCAGGAGCACTGACTGATATCTGGGCCATGACCCTGTCTCTCAGTTGAAGGGTAAAGAGGGAGTCCCAGTCACACAGGAAATGGCAGGCCCTGAAAGTCTTTACATTCTGTGCTGAATACATTGAGCCATGAGAGTGAATGATGAGTGATTGAAAACAGAAATGTGTCTGGATGTGACTCAGCCGGAATTTGTGCGTTTTAAAGTTTTGGTAGTGAAATTGAATAATTAACCTGTGAGTTATCCAAATTAATCATGAAAAGCTGTTGCTATTTATATTTCCTCCAGTTTCTTCCCTAGACTGTTTTGAAATATTTATAATTGTTACATTATATAGCGCAACAGTGCCCAAATTCATTCCTCCAGATCCACCTGTAGCTGGATAAAAGCTGATTTGTGTGTTAATCTGTCTTTCCTGCCTGTTTAAAAGGGCGTTTTCCTTCCCACTGTCGCCTCATGCAACTCAGGCTGGGGATTGGATTGAAGTCAAGATTAATTGCAATCTTATCTACGCTATTTTAATGAATATGATGTCTGCGAAGCGCCCCGACATGGCACTGTCGTGAAGTGGCGCTATATAAATAAAGTCTAATTGAATCCTCCTCCATCCCTGTTACAGAGTCTTTAAATAAACATTACAGTTTGTGGCTTTTTGTGTAAACCTGCTAAATGGGATATAAATATGAAGAATATCTATAGGTCACCTGAAGGGTAAACTATTGATCAAAATTAACCCAACAGAGGTACACAATGATGTTACTGAGAAATTGACAATATTAGCTGTTGACTTTAAGAACGGTAAATGCAGATTTAAAGCTGTTTATCTGTATTTGCACAGAAATAAATAAAACAAACACTAAGCCATTAAAACTGCATTTTCTGAGATTTAGTGTTTTTTTTTTTGTTTTTTGCAAACATTGTTTAGTAACTGATTCATGTCAGCAGCCTTCAGTTTGAATATAAAGATTTGATTCTTGCTGTCTGAAACATGAACACGTCATTTTCTTACTGTTCCATCAAATACAACTGTTAGATAGCTGATGGGGGATTTATGATGTGATATGAATCTAGGAAAAATCTCATCTTCCTGCATGTGGAACTTTTAAAGAAAAGTGATTGGAAGGATGCAGTTGATCAGTGGTGTGTTGAGAGGGGACATCTCTGGAAACAGGGTGCTTTTGAAGATTGAATGTTTACAGATCTTCATCGGGGATTACTGCCACGCTCCATTAACATATTTAATGCAGAGAACAGGAACCATGTATCTTAAAGAAGCAATGTACATAATGCTTGATGTTGATTTATGGAACATTTCTTTTAAGATGGACATCCTGAGCACCTTGTGAGGACGATTAGGAACATGTGTGTCACATCATATACAGCCACTGCAAAATTCCCTGCTGCATTTAAGCACTTCCATCATGGAAAGCTATTTTAGTTTGCCAGAAAGGATTTTCTTTGATGCTTAAATGCTAAGTTATGTAAATATGTTGTTGAACCGGACCAAACACAGTGATGCAGTAATGCTGGCTCTAAGTGTAAAAAGTAGATAGTTGAAATTAAAAGGTAAACAAAGATGAGGATTTTTAAGTATTATACAGAATCCAGATCTGTTTTTTACTCAGTGAATTTATATCAATAAAGTTGTACATCTGAGTGTGTTAGAGTGTGCAGTACCTCCTGGTGGTGCTGTTTGAATGATTCAAAGATCAACTGAGCTCATGAATTATTAACAGAACATGTATTCTGCTATAAATATTTCATGCTGCGTGAAAGTGAGCAGAAGGCCTCAGTGAAGTTTCTTTAGCCAGCTAAATCTTGGCGAAAAGAAACAATAAAAAGGAAACGGTAAGAAAAAAACAACTAGGACTCAATGATTTTTGGGAAAGTAATAAAAGCCCTGGGACTCCACGGCTGAGAGGATTCATTTAAAGAGAATAGAAAGTTGATTGGCAGTCTCTGTAACTTTATACATTACTTTAGATTCACCATAGAGGTTAACAATGGCAGCTATGTGCAGCTGGACCTAAAGTTCCTGGCTGTAACATTCAGGCACTCTTCATGAAGAAATGGGAATATATCTACAGCATAGCATCTTATTAGACTTTACTTAATCTACCATTGTCCCAGTTTCACCTGTGGACAGGTAGAGGGTTAGTTGATTTCTAGATGTCACTAAATCTTGCACAGAGTACCTTTTTAGAAAACAAACAAAAAAACAAACAAACATCCAGTTTATGGTCAATTTAACTATATTTATAAAGCACTTTAAATACAATTGTGTTGGGCAAAATGCTGTACACACATTTAAAACTCTTAAGAACAGGTAAAAGAAATAAAAACAAATTAAAGAAAAAAAAGGGATAAAAACTTAGTCTAGTAGGAGCGAAAACTGATGCAGTCTGTGAATGTGACAAATATGTTTGTATCACTTCCTACTTTTTCGCAGTATTTATGTACAATACTATCTTTTGCTTAATTATAGCAAACCTGCTGAAATAAATGCTACGCTGTGGTAAATAAGCAATGGAGGTGATCGGCCACAATACTCTCGCAAGCTGTGGGGATTAAATCATGCTTGGTTGGTAATAGGAGTGTGCCACCGTAATAACGCCCACACCAATATCGGCCTGAACTGTGGATCTAAGGCAGTGTTTCTCAATCCCAGTCCTTAGGCCCTAATGACCATACCCAGCACACCTGACTCCAATCCATTGACCTGCCCATGACCTTCTTTGCAGCTTGTTGACGAGTCATTTATTGAACTCAGGTGTGTTTAAAGAAGGGTTGCTTCTAAAACACGCAGAGCAGGAGGGCCTGAGGAGTGGAATTAAGAAGGATCTAAGGAAAGATGGGTCCATGCTTTCATGTTGTTTACACCAAATTCTGACTCTACCAGCCAAATGTGGCAGCTATAATGGAGACTTGTCAGGCCAGACAGCATTTGTTGCTTTGTGGCTTTATTTTCCTGCTGGAGTGTTACGGGACACCCTGGGACGTTTCTGCTATTGAAGCTCACCTGCTTCAAAGTTTGACATGTGTGTTCAGATATGTGATTCTGCTTACTGGTGTTGAAACCAGTGGTTCTCTGATTAACACTAGAAGGCATGACGAATTCAGGTTTTCCTGCAGGACCCCCTCCCTCTACTGTAGGTAATCACCCCACTTACTGGTCTATTGTTTTT
>JBAMIG010000013.1:3333146-3343990 GCA_037177335.1 Kiunga ballochi | reverse complement strand
GGGAACGCCTCGGGGTCCCCCCAGATGAGCTGGTGAATGTAGCTGAGGAGAGGGAAGTCTGGGCTTCCCTCCTTGAGACCCGACCTCGGTTAAGCGGTGGAAAATGGATGGATGGATACTGATTGGGTTCAAAAGACTTGCTCTGTCCTGCTTTACATTGTTGCACACAAACAGTTATTTTAAACATTTTGCATCACTTTATGGTAAAAAAAAAAACTTGGATTTGATTTGTCTTCTGCCCTTAAACGGACAGTAGAAAGGACATGCTTACACTCAACAATTTTGACATATTATGGCTTAATTGTTCTTACATTTTATTAAAGGGGCAAATAAAGACCACACATTAAAATGAGACTTTTCTAACCATTTTTTTAATGAGTTGTGTCTTTAAAACGACCCCTTCATAACATACCCTGCTAAAATTGTTCTTTCCAGCTTACATGGTGACAAGTTCTGCCTCTTCAACAGACTGAATGTGTTGATAATAAATAACAGATTATACTAAAATATGGATATTTATTTCTGGTTCTCAAGGGTTGATGTCCGGCTGGTAACGAAGGTTTCCTAAATGAAAGCGACCGGATTTAAATGACAGTGAATCCGGTGCATGTTCTGTTCTGCACTAGTCTGTTAACGAGGCATTAAATCAGGGTGCAGCTGCAGGAAACCGGCTCCGAAGATCCGACTTGAAGATTTCCGTTTAAAAAGCTGTTCTGCAAAATGCACAACTCATGTAAAACAGTGAAAATAAAATATTTATCATTGCTGTGGGATAATACTGGCTATTGTTGCTAAAGGTAAAAATTGCCCTAAATTTAGCAAGAAAGAAACCAAACTTACTGATTCATTTAATTTCTTTTGAAGCTTAAAAGGAAAAAATACAGTTACATTAAAATGATCAAATTATATTATATCACTTCATAATTAATTAATTGAAATGTATTGCAAAGTATCTATTGGTTGTTATTAAATATTACAGCTTTGGAACAGAAGTATAGATGGGTTTTATGGTAGCCTCAAGTAGCTAGGCTAAGCAGCCATTGTAACCATAGCTATTAAGCTAGCACGTATGTGTTGTGGATGGGAGGAAGCCGGAGTACCCAGAGAGAACCCAGCATCCACGGTGAGAACATGCAAACACAGAAAGCCCACTAGACAAACCTCACTAGCCTGGGCTCAAACCTGCAACCTTCTGACTGTGAGGCCACAGCGCTAATCACTGCACCACCATGTGGCCACCAATGGATAGTATAAGTAATATAATATAAATAAGCAATATTTAATGTCATAGAGGAGGAAAAAACTAATTAAAAAACTAATTTATGTACAATTTCACGTCTTTATATTTGAAGCTGCTAATGCTAACTAGCTTTTGAACTTGTGTAACGGTTTCTCTCTGCTAAATGCTAAATGGAGAGTGTTGCTTAGCAACAATGCCCTCTCTCCTACTGCGTGAACAATAGATCTTGCAAACAGAACATGGCCGCCGGGCAGAAAGCTGGGATTTCAGAAAACAAAAACAGACATTTACCTGAGAGCTGAAACCAAACCAGTAAATCCACTAGATGATGTAGCTGTCCTGCACAAGTCTTTGACCTTTCTCACTGGGAGAAAGGGTTAGGGATGGGACTTACAGTTCACACTTTTACTCGGATAAAACTGCCGAATCCGATTCTTTAACTGGTAGAAAATAATTTAACATTTTTAGCTAAATGGTAAATGACTAGCTTAACATTTCATAGACAGAAATGGGGCATCTTGGTTTAGCATATTAGCATCGCAATAAAATGAAGTATAGAAGACATAAAAATGTTTAAAAGACAGACGATTGCCAAAGTTATCACAAGCTGCAACGTTTGCTGTTTGCAAGGTTTGAGGAATATATCAAATTTTGACTCACTTAAACTTGTGTAAAACTTCCCTTTGGCATTTTTTCTTGTTTGATACCTGAGTGATAATGTGTTGGTAAAAAAGTGAGTCATGAATAATTCAGGTGATATTTCTGTTTGTTCCAGTGATGCTTTTATAAATCAGTTTGTTTAGTTTAACAGACCCTCACATTTCTGCTGTTTCCTTTCCCTTCCCTTTTAAACACCAGGGTTTGCTTTCTTCCCGTTAGCTCCTGCTTTGATGCTGCCGTCGCTGCATGTGAGCAGATTTGATGGAGGACAGAGCGTGGGGGTGAATTGGATGAGGTGTGGTGTGAGAAGCATGTGATGAGTGATTGTGAGGAGGAGTGTGAAGGTCATTCCTCCTCACTGTGTCCTCTGCTGTGGCTAAGTCTCACCTGGAATGACTGAAAACACTCCGTATTTACAGTAAAAGGCTGTTTGTGTTTGCTGTCTTTAAAACGGGAAATGCACAAAGGCTGGAATCAATTTAGTCATTTTGTGCAATTTAATCGCATTAAATCAGAGGCTGCTTGTTACCGTTATTATGATGCATTTCCTTTGTGCTCAATCATCTGGAAATTTTCACATATTATTCTCCATTGTCTCCTTTTTGCTGGATTATATCAAGGATGCTATTTTGTCTTTTGTCTGCTAATGACATTTCCTTCTTAAAGTTTTTGTCATCATAAAATGATCTCAGAGGTAGTTTATTCAGTTTGTTTGTGTTGTTTTTTTTTTCATATTTTCTCACCCTATGATGCTGCATTATGGTTTGTACCACCAGAATAATAGATATTGCCATTAGAACAGGGGCAGTTTGAATGCTGAAACTTGCACAGCATAAAGGGAGGGGCTATCAGTGATCCCTGTGGTAGTGAAGGAGTTAAACAGACTGAAAAATATGACCAAAGAGAATATAAAGATATATTTGCATCACCAGGAGGGAGTACATTTATACTTTCTGCATTCCTTAACACTTAGAAGTGCACAAAAACATATTTAAGGGCTAAAAACGTTCATTATACATATGCCCCCTTTAAAAATGGGTTTAGGTCAGTTTAAAGATGTCCTTCTACCTCTGGCTTAAAGTCTCGAAACCAAAACTCATTGCTCTGATTTAAGATTAGCTTCTTTGTGACTTTCACTTCGCTGCAGTTTTCCATCTATCTTTAATGCCCAACATAAACAAGCACACGTTCTCTCTGTATAAGCCTTTTTGATTCATTCTTCAGCTGTACCAGCAGGAGAAATACATTTCCATTCTTCCCCCAGTCATCCGTGTTCAGCAGCGCTCATTGTGCTCACTGTAATGTGACTGTAATCTGCTGCCGTGCATGAATGGGCCTTTATCAGAGCTGCAGAAAGTGTCTTCTTACAGGTTGTGTTGCTGTGGGTATTGAGCTCATTAAACGCTCTCTAATTCGTGGTGTTCTGCGGTCGTCAGCGGCTCCGTGGCGCCGTTTGGTTATTATTCAAATGGGGGAGAATGCCTTCAGCAGCGGTCCATAGAGACTCCCCACTTTACATGATTGAGACCAGCTCACTGTTTCACTTAAAAAGTATAAATCCAAAAAGGGCCTTTTGTGATCCACAGCCATGGTGTGGTTCACAGAGCCGTGCACAGTCGGCACCCCTAGAGAAGAATTTTCGTCCTCGCTTGCTGCTCAGTTGTTGGTTTAGCCTGACTGAATGCTAAAGGTCCCATGAAACAGCTTTCATATCAGCCACAATGTGGTGTGATGTTGCATGAAGCACGGTTTCTGGGTAGGAATTCAGCACCAGAAGGGATTTTATTTGAGAGTTTATGAGGAATTATGCCAAATTGAAGTGGATTTAAACCAGCTATTGTGTGTCCCATAGAAACAATATGAGAACAAACCGATGATGAGAAATTTCACAGGTTTAGTTTTGTCATGAGGTCCATTTGGTTTTAACAGATATCAGATGCTTTACTGCTGCTTTTAATCTGCTGTCAATAGCTGCACCAGCAGGACAAAAACTTTAGAAAATACACAAAGTTAATGTTATAGAAATGAACATTTTTACATTTAATGATAAAGTTTCCAAGAAATAAACTTTTACCAGTCTTTTATTTTTTTTTAAAATAGCATTTTTGTATCTTTTATTTAAAAATTATTATATTTTATAGCTTATTGTTATTATATTATATTATATTATATTATATTATATTATATTATATTATATTATACAAAAACAAAGTGACACACAAGCTTCTTATTAAACTTGTAAACTGAAACCACTTTTCAAATCCTTTAAAAGTTTTAATTATATCGGAACAGATTTTTTTTTTATTGATGATTAAACAGGAATTTCTCTTCAGTCATAAAAAAACACTTTGATTTGGCAAAATTTGGCAAATTCAACAGGATCCTTTACCTCTTGATGTAAAAATTGAGTTCATTTCTGTTTGTTTTTCCAGTTTGGGGTCAAAGTTTGGGAATAAATGAGCTGAAATCTGCTGCTGTTAGTAGTGAAACATTTCACAGCAGATTAGTTTGTCAGCAGTGAGCCATTTAGAGATTATATCAAACCAATCAGGTCATGAAGCTTCCCATTTCTGCTCAGTCTAGTTCAACTGGTTTGTTTTCTACCTTTTCTTCTTCATCCCCACAGACGACCATAAATTCTGCGAAGCCATCGCGGTGCTGTTCACCTGGATCGACCGGGGCGAGGTCAACCGCAGGACGGCCAATCATTTCTACTCTATGGTCCAGTCGGCCAACAGCCACGTTCGCCGGCTGATGAGTGAGAAAGCTCAGCACGAAGAGGAGATGGAGCATGCCAAAGAGGTCTTCAAGAATGCCCTTGTGGCCATATTAACACAGTGTAAGGAGCTTTTTTTTAAACGCACACACTGAGGGAACTCATTATGTGGGAAACCTTCACTGTAACTACTGTAAACTGTGCAGTTGTTCAGGTAAGTTTAGCTTTGGGCCTCTTATTCACACGTTTACTGGTGTGAGTGGGATGTTGCTGCAGAAAATAACTCAAACAAGCAACAAAAGACACAAGTTAGACTATAAAATAATGTTTCCTGTGACAGAAATGAGTTATTTTAAGTAAAAAAAACAATTACTTTGATTTGAATGCAGCAGCTTTCATCTAGTTAAGTCAATCAAAAGTGAAGTTATTGAACTTTATTTGTTAAAACCAGCTTTGAAACGACTTTAAAGAATCTGAGACGAAACCTTTGGTGGTTCTTAAATGATGAAGGTTATGATGATGACAAGAAACAGTCTCATCCTTTCTAAACTGATATTTTCTGAATTTTTTTTGTAATCTCTTAAAAATGTAAAAGCTTTCATTCCATTTTCTCTTTGATATTAGGCAACAGTTAAACATTTGGTCAGTATTTGTTAGAAAAGTCCTGATTTTCATCACCACATCTTCCTGCCGTGTGCTTGCATCCTAATTCGTGGCTGCTGCTGGGTGTGGTGCTGTAGCAGATAACAGAGGCGCACACCACCACATTGGCTTTAAAGCCCACCTCCATGCAATTCATTTACTCGGTGAGCATCTCGGCTCAGTCTCCATGACAACGCTCTCTCATCCATCTCACCATCAATTCCATTATCTTCAGCTCAGTGTGCTGTGGTGATTGGGTCAGTTTGAGACAGTGGCGTGAAAACGCCTTGACCTTTTTCTGCAAGCCGAAAGTGGAAAACAGAGACATGGATATCATAATTAAAACCGAATGCAATTATTAAACATCTAGGTTACAGATTTCTCACTCAGTCCGCTCTTATTCACAGCTACATTTAAAGTATTTTTGCCACTAAGGATCAGGTAAGTAGCAGGAACCCAGCACCAGCTAGTTCTATTTGCTCGTATGGATTAGGGCAGAGTCTCACATTCTGTGTGTTGTTTTCCACATATTAAGACTCCTCAAATTTTATGAAAAGAGACCAAAGAGTCTTTTTAAGCATGCATTATTTTAGAACAGCACATGAGATTGTGTCTCTTGCAAAGGCTGTTGTTGCCCCTAACAACTAAGACAAACGTTTGTGGTTGCAACGGTTGCTAGCTAGCGCTTTAAATCCCTTCATAAAGCCCTTTTCATGCAAAAACACCACGTTTTTTTTACACATTAAAAATATTTTATGCATATTTATAACTGTCTTACATACAGCAGTTTAAAAACGCATCTCATTATAGTCTTACATACGCAATCATATATGGGCACACACACAAATACAAATATCTGTTCCAATAAGGATACAGTGAGGATTTACAAGTGAGTAAAAAAGATAAAGAAGCTGATGGTTGAGAATCAGTTGCAGTTTGATATTTGATTTTGTAGCTGGTTGGTTAATGATGGATTAACTGTTCCAGATTAAGTCCATCTTCTCTGTGTGTTTATTTTTAGGATAAATCTTTACGCTGCTTTTCTTTTGAACATGACGCGCTTTAACAGATTAGTGTCATGAACTGACACGTCACAGCTCGAATCAGGTTTTCCTGAACAACAGCAAAAGTTTACACAAAAGCTACGTCACCATGCTAACTTAAAGCATTTTACAAAAGCTCATGATGATAAATACTTTCTTCTGGACTCTTCGACATGTAGAGCTTAAACTGTCGTTTCATGTGACATTAAATCGACTTACGGTCATTTTTCACATATCCAGAACATTTTAGGGTTTCAGAAATCAGAGCTGTTTCCTTCATGTTGCCAAGCAGAGCCAAACGATGCTGCTGACAAACCAAAACAAGGAGCTTAAACTCTCCAAAAGGAGTTTCAAATATGATCCCGACAAAGAAGAATTCAGTTATTTCAGAGTTTGTTGACCTATATGAAGCTGTGTGAAGAAGAAAAGTGCAGTAAGTATGACACAGTCCCGGGTATTTCTGATTATCTGCTTATTGCTTTTATTTTTGTTTGTTTTGGCTGAAGGTCTTTATTCAGTTGATTTCCACCAGAAAGTCTCGGGCTCAGTGATCACACCGGTCGTGTGGCAAATGTTGAGTAACAGCAAATCAAATGTCAGAGCAAAACTTTGAAAGGCTTCATTTTGACACAGAATGGAAGTACAGCTTCTAACCACCTGGGAAAGAAATTCCTGCTTATATTTAGTCCTTAGTAATTGATGCAGCTTCCAGTCATTTTAGAAGCAGAACTTGGTACCAAAACTATTTGAGTTGAAATAATCCATCTGTTTGAGCTGGTATGGCCGCCTCTGCAGGGAGAGGCTGGAGCAGGTTGTCAAGCTGCTCTTCTTAAAGTTCCACTATCTCAAACTCACCAAGTTCTGTGTTTGGTATGTGATACAACACAGTTACACTTTTCATAAAGAGTCTAAAAGCCTCCTTCCATTCTCGCTAAATGTTGCCTTTATCAGTCATGAAGGAAGTGAAGCTGCAGGGGATGTAAGTACAGAGCACTGCAGGAGAGAGACCTGTTCATCACATGGCACACGCTGAAGAGCACATCTGTCCTCTTAAAGGACCTTTCTGGTTTATTTTAACCAGCTGTGTTTGACCGTAGACCTTTTTACATGAGTGATGCTGGCTTTGCACTTTCTATCTCTGAGTTAAAGATTTGAGAAAGAAAAGATTTGCAGGAACTATCAGACATGTATCAGAACAAGCAGCTTTGTCTCATTTCTAACAGCAACAAACTGAAACTAGTCTGTTTATATGTGCAAATTATTATGTCCACTTTAAAAGAGCAGTTTATCCGAAATATTTAGTTTTTCTATATTTTAAGTAGATTTGGGGCTTTTTAAGATAATAAAAAGTAAAATATTTAATGTAGTGAGTCCGTTTGTTACATTTAAGTATAAATGCTGGATCTTTGTTTTATGGAAACAAAAAGGAAAATCCAGAAAAGTCCTGAGATGTTATTAAAACGTAGCTTTGACAGCTAATCCCTTCACAGAAGGTAAACGCTTTAAGAATCTGGACATTCTTGTTTATAATTATTGTTTATTTACCGACATTTTCTTTTCTGGCAAATCAGATTTTTTGATGAAGTCTGTGTTCCTCAAACTTAATAATAAAGTTTATTTGAACAGTATGTTCCATAAACTTATGTCACACACAACATTTTAGCTAAAGCTAATTCTTAATGCCTGTCTGTGTGTTTGACCTAAAACTGTGGAACCAGGTCTTTGTCCGATTCAATCTTAGCCATTTATTATAGATGTTAGATTATTATATATTTATTAATCAATCTTTATCCTACTGGAAACCGATACACGACAATCAAACTGTGGTTGGTGTCGATTGCAAAACATTAGCTGTCAAATATTTCTGCCTATAAGTTGGTATCTATGAATGTTATGTGAAACCATATTGCTCAGACTCTGAATTTAAACAGAAGCAGCATATTTAAGTTCCCTTTTCCACATTAATTACAGGCTTTAGGTATGAGTGAAAGGGATATTATTCCTTGTATTTATTTAAGAGATGAAATGTAGTAATACCAGATCAATAATAGCATTGTATATACAAAGGTTTTTATTAGTCAACATACGAGCAAAGCAGACCCGCCAACCTCTGCACAAAGATGCTGATGAATTACAAAGATGAATGACAGTTTTGTGGTTTGTGATAGACCTCACGATACTCCATAAAAAGCTGAATGCATTGCAAAGATGCAGCCTGAATTTAAAAGTGGCAGCAATGCATTTCTGGTCTGAATAGAAACACTAGACTTGGGGAAAAAAAACAGGAAAATGCAAAGTCAGCATTATGCAACTCATCTGAGATGAATCAGAAATGAGGATTCACCTTCAAGCGCAGCTTTCTAATAATTAGTTTGTTTGCATTTAAAATCTATTTCCCTGCCAGTTTAAATCTGTTTTCATTTGCAAAAATTAACCTTGAATTAATTAATTACTGAATTAATCTTTTATTATTCTTCTGTCGTCACCTGCTCAAAGAATCAGGCCTCTGTACAATTCTGAATTTCATCAAATTTAATTTAAAAATAAGAAAAAAGCTCAAACTGATGTGATGAGTCATTTAATATGCTGCATTAACCAATCTGTGATCAATGCATGTCCATGGTCTCTCCTCTGTCTGCTGTTCAAGCCTTCAGTCAGTGCTACAACACTACATAAATGGCTTGTTTTGTCTTGACCCTCCTCCTCTTCCTCCTCCCTGTTCACCTAAAGTCGAGCAGATCACCGCCGTTTTCACCGCAGCCACCAGACAAAAGGCATGGGACCATTTCTCAAAAGCACAGCGAAAGAACATAGACATTTGGCGCAAGCAGTGTGAGGTTGGTATACGTTTTTTTTAATCTGTTCTCTCCTCCCACCCCATCCTTCTGCTTTCTTCTCTGCCAGCATCTCAGAGTCCCTGGGAGAAGGTGTGACAGACAGCCCCGTATGATCTGTCAAATTCAATGGCCCTGTTGTTGTTTTGCTGGATGCTTTGCCTTCACAGACAGACAGGCAGCCAGCATCCTCTGATCTGGGCCTCCCCTTTTCCCTGCAGCCCAAATGCAAAAGATCTGACGGCTCCTCAAAAGTGTGAGGCGCTGCTATGGCAACAGTGACTTCTAGGGTTAAGACTCTGATTAATTATTCATCCAGAGTGAAATCAAGATAAGTAAAAACATGAGAAAGCTGCTTGTAAAGGAGGGAGATTTGTCCATTTTCAGCACAGTCAGCACTCGGGTGGATTCAGCTGCCTGATGATGAGCAGAGCAGCTTGTTTTTATGTTTTTTATCATTCTGCAGGAGTGCAAAGCATGATAGTAGGGTAGAAAGTTAAAAACAAGACGCTGACACATTTCACATAACACAAAAGCAAAATGAGGAGGTACACACACTCTAATGCAGATTAGATATATTTTTGATAGCTCTACTGCGTTAAAATATTTATTAATCATTCATCTAACTACAAGTGTGGTCATCTATGACCAGAGTTGCTATCATCGCCATCTTGGTTTTCCTCCTGGAAAATACAAAAATGGACCAAGAGCTGGAATTGAGACGGCAGTTGTGAACGTGGGAAAGGATGATTGATGTCTGTCAAACTCTGAGTTGTTTGTAGCTAAGAGCTAACGAGAGCTAACGAGAGCTAACCGGCTAACAGAGGTAGGTGGGCTGAAGATAAAGTGTGCTGCTAGCTCTGATAATAATTACATGTCAATCAAATTACATAAGTTATGATCAAATAACTCCCTTCCATCACAGTAATCATGAAGGTAATTTTTTTTTAACTTAAAATGTTTTCGTACATGACTGTAAACGTGTTTTATTTACCATGGGAGTCTAAGGGGAATTTGCTGTGTTTATGAGCCCCTAGTGGATGTGGGGGGAACTGCAGTTTTTGATACGTCTGCATAGCGTTTACGTTTGTCCGCCTGAGGTTGCTGCTTGGTTGTGACCTTCTGGTTAGAAGAGAGAAGCTTCATCTCATAATAATGTGTGAAAACACCACACTTCTGATAAAAAACAGCATGATGGAAGAATGTAACATGTTGAAAGTATATTCCACAGAAAGCAACCAGTTTCTTCTTTAAATATACAGCACATGTCAAAGATCAAAATATCTGACATGCACCTCACACAGTCACAAAATGTAACTACAGCACGTTATACTGCAAATATGACATGCTCAAAGCTTTAATGTAACCAAAATGCTGCTAAAAACCATGTTAAATAAATGCAGCACTACTTTTCTGTGACTTCACTGTTTTCGTCTTGTTTAAAATCGGCACCTGCCGTCTGCACAAAGTGCATCAACTGTGACAAAGACATGAAATGCTGTTTGTTTTACCTTTAAGGCAGCTGCTTTCTCTGAGTGCTTCTCAGATGGGGGGTACCTGTATTCCTCAGGGTACGTGGAGACAAAGCAGGGGGTACGGGAGTAAAAACAATCTAACAATCTAAATAGATCTGATTTGTGTGTGTGTGTGTGTGTGTGTGTGTGTGTGTGTGTGTGTGTGTGTGTGTGTGTGTGTGTGTGTGTGTGTGT
>JBAMIG010000013.1:3302772-3319952 GCA_037177335.1 Kiunga ballochi | reverse complement strand
AGAGAGAGAGAGAGAGAGAGAGCTCATCAGAGGTGTAGATTTACTGCTCTTCTTTTTCCTGAAGAAGACCTGAAAAAAGAAGTTATCTTCCCAAAGCAAAAACACACACTCTTTTTATATACAGGTGACAAAATCAAATGTTCAGTATAAAATAAAGTTAGTTGAATTACTTACCATGTACAAAAAGTCCACAAAACATATTTAAAAACATTTTTACCTGTAAATAAGTTTATATTTCATTAGAAAGTGTAATATTTCTTAAGGGATGCATGAATGTACAGAACAACTTATAACATGCTGCTACTGCTAATACAGAAGATGTAAACTCAGCACAGAAGGCCACTGTGCGGGCCGAGCATCGAACCCGTGACCTGCTTGCTCTGAGGCTGCTGTGCTCAGAAAATAAGCAGTAGACGGATGCATGGTTTGAAAAGGAGACGTGATCTGTGAGCTCAGACGTCTGAGGGTGAAATGAAAAAATGAAATGGACTCATGGAAAGACTGATGGAAGGAACCCGTCTGTGATCTGTGACCGACCCTGAGCTTTACAGCCATTAAATTCTGGCGAAACCGCCACAATTTCCTCTGGTTTTAAAAGAGCAGAAGCTGAAAACAGCCATAGGTGATCACAATTTCCCCCTGAGCATTTTACCACTTCAGCTTTTCTCTGTTGCCCCGTGGTCTATGAAGACGTCAAACGAATCTCATCTCACCTGCGTGTAAATAATGCTTCCAGGTTTTTGTCCTCCATCTCGGTATCTCTGGCATCTCTTCTGTTCTCTGTGATGCTCAGACTCTCTTTCAGTCTTTGGAAAAGCCCGTACTGCATTGATGTTTTACGCGTTGTGTGTGTTTTCACAGGGCATGAATGGCTGCGTTCCTTCTCTGTACCTCAGCAGAGACCGGAGGAGTGAGTTTCTAAGAGGAGTTGCATCAGAAAAAGAAGCTCTGCTTCTGGGTAAATACAATCAGAAACAAACTCTTAATAAGTTTGCCATGAACTGCACAGGTTTTTTTTTTATCAAGACACTTAAGGATTTAATATAATGTGGAATTTCTGTACTTTAAAAATCATAAGGCACGTCACACCTAAGACAAAACCCTGATCAGTAGAGCCACACCTCAGTCGGCTCCGTCTCTGCAGCCAGTTGCTCCATTAAGCCTGAACAGCTTCGTTGTTCTGGCCGAGCGGTGACGGACAGATGGTCCTGATTCTGGGCCAGCTAAACACATCTACAGCCCCTATCAGCCTCTTAAAGCACTGCATCCTGTTACTTCCCTCCAGCTGTCATCCCAGCAGCAGGAGGCCAGCAAAGTTTGAGAAGTGAGCGTTCTAGAAAAACGAGCTGTGAGTGTCTTAAACTGAATCTGTCGTCATTTTAAATGATCCCAGTTAAGACTGGGAGCATAATGAAGTGTTGTCTTTAGCTAAATAAAAGCAGAGCAATAACCTGAGAAAACATCTTACAAATCCCTGCCTCTGTTTTCCATGGCTGTTTAAATCAAGCTCACTTCTGGAATTAAATGAAGGCTATTAATCATATGTAATATCTGACCCCTCTGCTGGCCCTGCTGCTCTGTGCACAGAAGGGAATGAGTGAATACACTGACTGATGCTCTGAGCATTTTGTTTCCAGCTCCTGCTTCCAAGAACCTCTTCCAGTACGCAGCTCCAGGTGGATCATTCTCATACTGGGAATGTAAATTCATTTGACTGGTGCTTAGAAAGCATGCATGTAACTTGAGCAGCAGTGCTGCTACATGCGGGGACATCACTGGACTGATGGTTTTCCATGTTCACAGCACAGCTGAAATGTGTGGTTGCAGAAGATTAAAGATGGCTTAACGTCGCTGCAGAGGCCCGGTTCTGGTCAGGCTTGGATTAATTTCTGCAGGGTTGGTTGCAGTACGGAAAACAGCGTGGAGTGGTCTGTATTGTGCTGCTCTGTCCGCAGCAAAACAAACAGCAGCACGTTTATCTCTCTTAGTGGTGTCAAGAATTCCAGATATGAAGGAGAGAGGAGGAAGAGCTCTCTGTCTTCCTCCCTGCAGGCTGCAGCTGCCAGGAGGTTTTCATCAACCAGAAACATTTTAAAAGGCAGCAGCTACAGCAAACACATACATTACCCTGTTCATTTTCATTCATACCTGGCGACCATTGGGATTATCTGGAGAGGATTATAGATCTCACAATTTCACAAATGCTAATTCTGTGTGGCTGTTTCAGATGAGCAGCCAAAGTAATTAATGGTAGAAATGTTTGCCTTAAAGGCAGAACTCCCAGAGTGAAATCATCTATAAATGCAGCATTTTGTCTGGGTTGTCTCTTTGCTCTACAGCATTTTGGTGGGCAAATTGGTTTCCCAAAAAGAAACATGAGAAAATCATTGAAAATTAAAACTGTAAATAGCGATGAAGGAATGGCGTCGCTCGGCCTGTGTTGCTTCTGCTTATGTCATCGACCTTTCTCCCACAGCGCCGTTCTGTCTCACATAAAGTCAGGCTTCAAAACAAATAGAGCTTTACAATAAGTCACTTTCTGTTTTCTGGGGTTGTGGCCGCGGTAACAACATGATCTGGACATGTACACCAGTAATGATCTGGGATGAGACATGTTCAGTGTCATGCTGATTTGGTGTTTGTAGGGAAGAATGAATGGATGCTGTGTCTGATGACGGAACATCAAACTGTGTGACCCAAAGCACCTTGTGCTTGCCAGGATTTCCAACTGATTTCTGCTCCTCTCATCATAATCAGTGTTTTCTGACTACCGTACAGGAGAAGCTTTTACACAGAGAAACCCTGTAGGAGCACATTGAAGCACTTAAGGATGAATACAATTAGAACGGCACATCTTGATCTAATTCTGAGATAAAAATAGGTTTACATCATAAATGTCTTATTTCAACTCAATTTCTTGATGTTTTGCATTTCTTCTGGTTTTAAAAGCCGTTTGGCTCTTTGTAGCTTTGTTAGCATCAAAGCTAACAACAATGCTAATCAGAACTTATTTACCAAAACAAGTCACGCATGGCTCATGGGTCCAGGTCCCAGTCCTTAAAGGGTTTTGCTGTGTTAAGCTGAAACGTATTCAAGCTGGAATCAAAGAGTCACACATAAGTACCTGCTTATTTTTGTGTCAGGACCCCTTCCCAGCATTTTTTAGAGGTTTTAGACCTAATTCAGATTAAAAGACTCTCATTTAATTCTTTTCAGGTACAGAAATATTTTAAACAGCTTTACAGTAGTGGGTCATGAAGAACCGGAACCACCAGTACAGTAACACACCCAACTGAGTGACTTGTGTGTGAGATGAACTTATCTCACACTAGTTAATAGCGGGCGTCCTCTCATCATCCGAGCACTTTTTGGTTTCTAGGTATTAATCTAGTGGCTTGGAAAAAAAAGTGCAGAGGATGAGTTAATTTATTTAACCCAAAAAAAAGCAAAGTTTTGATGTCAGGAGTTTAACTTGCCACCCTTTATTATCCTCTAGAGGGAAAAGCTTGTAGCTCACTTATATTTGTGTGAATTCATTAAAAAATAAAGTAGAATCAGAAGATAGATGTAGAAGAATAACTTCTACAACCCCCTATTCTGTGTTGTAGATGCTTATTTGACTGTTTTGTTCGATGACTTGGACTTTTCGGACCGCGACTTGTGAAAGAGATAGCTTTGCCTGGCTGGAAGTGCAGCACAGTAGACGGCCCATCATCCTCACATCCCCCAGCAGGTGATGGATACGAGCATACGTCACCGCAGATGCTGATTGGACACGCTGCTGAAGAAACTTCCTGCTTCTGTCAGAGCAGAGTTCTCTTTGCCCCCTATAGCTCTCCTCTGGTGGCACGGATCCATGCGAGCAGGCCTGGTGGAAGGAATTAAATTAGGTCCTCCTGTAATTGCCAGCGTTTCGCCACATAAATCAAGGAAATAAATATTGGCTGTGCCGGATCCTCCAGGGCATGCAGCTCCATTCCTCTACCCAATCTCCCCATCCCCCTTCCCGCGCACGACTGCCTCCTTCTGCAGGACCTCTCAGAAGTAATCAACTTGAGAGCTGTTTCGGCACCAGCCAGCTTTTTTTTAAAGACCCTTTTCTGTGATTTGTTTATTGTGCAGTCCTTAAGAAGGATGCTGATTGGCTGATCTGTTGGAGCTTGAAACTTTGCATCTAATATCCACTCAGGTTCTTCCTCACCTGTCTTGGCTTTGTTAGCTTGTGCTCACGCAGCACACTGATGGTTAACTTTGTTTCTACAAGGAATTGTGATGAACTCCTAATAGTGGCTTCTTGTTAAACCTTTTATAAAATATGCAAAGGAAAGGAAATCAGTGAAGAAGCTCCCTTTATGCTCGCACCTTTGCATGTTGTTTTAATCAAACCTTTTTAGAGCCCTATGCAAACATATGCAGATGTATTTAATCTCTTCTGTCATGTTTCTGTTTATAAGTTTCTCTTTTGACTCGTCCTCTTCCTCTGCAGGCATTATATCGACCTTCCTCCATGTCCATCCCTTTGGTGCTAATCTGGAGTATTTGTGGTCGTATATACAGAGACTGGACTCAAAGGTAAACGTGGCAACACAATATAATTGCTTTTCTAAAAGACAAATCATTAATAAAATTACATTTAGCATGCATAGACTTATAATTCTTCTTTAACCCATCAGTAGAGCCGATATAGAAAATCTGACTTATTGGCTGTTTGAGGAAATGGCATTTAAACATTGTTTTACTCAGGGCTGCACGGTGGTTTAGTGGTTAGCATTGGGGCCTCACAGCAAAAAGATAGCTGGTTTGAGACTCTGTTTAAACAGTGGCCTTTGCATGTTCTCCCCATGAATGTGTGGGTTCTCTCTTCATTACATCATCCAAAAATATGCATTAATTAGTCTCTGTATTGTTGCTACGAGTGAATTTCAATGTTTTTTGCCTGTCTTTGTCAGACCGGCACCCTGTGCAGGGAGTTCCTGCCTCTCGCCTGCTGATTGCTGGGATAGGCTCCAGCTTCCCCACAAACCCTGAAATGCTCTAGGAAAACCTTTTTATGTATCAAATCTGTTTCCATATTAATGCAATGACTCATATAAATGTTGTGATGAAGTTTCGTGGTGGCAGACAGTTTGCACACGTCAAATGTTGCAGAACCCAGTAGGACTCCAGAGAAATGCTGTCACAGATTTCCGAGGATGGAGCGATCACCTCGGTCTTTATTGGAAATACTTTTGTGGTAATCAAATTACATTCTTTTGGGGAGAGATGAATAAACGGCAAGAGTTCAATCATTGCTTAGGAAGGTTCCTAACTGGGTAAAATGAGGTGGGAGTATCTAAGAAGCAGCTGGGATGAGAGCCGTTTAAATTCTTTAAATACAGAAAGAAGCTTTAGTGATTTCTTTATTATTTCCGGTATTATTGGATCTATTGGACTTTAATAAGTTCCTTCCTGTGATAAGCACAACAAATCAGTGTTTGATTATATTTATCGCATCTCTCTTACTGGCATTATAAGGATAAAGACAGGAACATCAAACAGGGCATTTGGCATATTTTATTTAAACAATTTTAACAAGTGAATAAAAAATGATATTTTAAACTATGCAGTCGCCCCCAACTACCAGTAGTATATCCATGAAAGCCCCCAATCCTTGATGCCATCCTAATATAAATGTTGGAGCATCAGGCCATACCAAATAAATCCGTTGTTTGTTGGATTTTTGTCTTCAAAAATGGGAGCGAACAAGTTTTTATTTTATTTAACCAATAAAATCAAATGGAAATATCGGTTGAGCACATTTTTTTCTTCAACCAACATGCCTATCTGTTGCAAAGCTCTATTGTGAAATTTTGTTATAAAATCTCCACCAAGTTGGAAATTTTAGAACCTCAGGGGTTAGTAAAAACAATCATAGGAAGTGTGATCAATAATCGCTTCAGTAGCATTTAGTTTGACATAAATCGGACAAACGATTGATGAGATGTAGGCAAAAACATGACATTTTGGATATAAAGCTCGTCTTAGTGGGAACATTTGGAGCCTCAGGGGTTAGTACACACAACAGTAGGCAGCATAATCACTAGTTGCTTCATTTACATTTGGTTTCACCTGGATGAGACTAAAGGTTTAAATGGTTATGTCCAAAAAATGTAATGAATGAAGAAAAAAAACGCATTTCAACACAAAACTCCCCCTGGTGGCAAATTTATGAACTTCAGAAAACTCAAAGTATGACATGTAGCAAGTCCTCATTTAGTGCTTTCATATGAACAAAACTTCAAACCATTCACTCTTTCTGAGTTATGACCAAAAACGTGAGTTTTAAAACGCCCTGGTTAAAGTTATTATCCAAAAATGCTGAAAATCGAATCAGTTCGGCCTCTCATTGTGACCGATACTCCTATGCAATGTGAAAGAAATCCATTGAAACCCTGTCAAGTTATCGCGTTCACACGGCCGATCTGCAGCGGTGGTGCCGCTAAAACCATCATACCCCCAAAACTCCTTTTCAGGGATATAATAAGCCACTGTATCTCTATGTGCTTTGCTGATCTGGTTTCTTGTTACCAGAATGACCTTTATTGTGTCTTTATCTCCATGTTTCCTTTAAATTAGCAAAAATAAAACAAATGTCTTTCTAGATTTAATCCATTCTCATACTGCTTTCACATCAAGCTGAATAAATCAAACCAGTGGATAAAAGAGTGAGATCCACTAAATGCATTAAGCAGGTTCTTTTAATGGATTTAGCAGGAAATGGAAAAACTCCTGAAGTTGGTTTTGATTGTTCTTCTCCGGTGACGTCTCTCAGGTATCCTCCAATGAGCTGGAGCGTCTCATGGTGCGCCTGCCCAGCATGTTCAAGCAGGAGCTGAGCGGCGTCGGCGCCACTCTGGAGAAACGATGGAAGTTCTGCGGTTTCGACAGCCTCAGTTCGGCATGACGCAGGAGCAGCGCACACATGCAATGGAAGGGCGCACCAGCACGAGCAGACTCTTTTGGCGTCTCGGACCTTTAATGACGCGTGTGTGCGTTTGCTCTTATGTGTGAGGTACGACGATGCTCACTTCAGACACTGGATGTCCTTGAAAAGACGAAGCTTCAAAAATCCTCAAACAGTTCATTCAGGATGAAGAGTCGAAGTGAAATCCCTTTGCTCTCTGAGCAGCGACAAGCTCCAGCAGGACTCGACACGTGATTGACTCAATCCTCGATGAAGACTTGTGTTTCAGGGTCGAACTCCTGGTCATCTGAAACTTCCCAGCAATCCAGTCTATAGAAAGGAAATAAATCACTGATACCAAAGTTACCACAAAGACACCACATTTCAGTTTTACAGACCAGCTCAGTCCAAGTCATTGTTCCTACTTTAGTTTTAATCCAGTTTAAATAAAACCCATATGATCCAAATTGTTCCAGTTTATAAACCCAGTTTGTATGATTTAATCCCTCATCCTGAACGTTCACTGAGCAGCAGTGGAAAGGGAAAACATCCAGCTCTCGTTGTGTTACCTGGAAAAGCGAAGCCTTCTTTTCCTATGTTGTGTAAAAGCTGTACCATTGGGGGGGTGTCTGCTGGGTTTCAGGGTCAGGGTTTCCTGACTTTCCATGACTCCACAGCTCGATCAACAGAACTGGGTTTTACACATCTGTCATCAGACAACAACCTTTGATGATGATGATGTTCTTCTTCCTGACTCTATACGTCTCCAGCTATAGGCTCCAGCTACCTGCGACGCTTCATTGGAATAAGTGGTACAGATGAGGGATGGATAAGGGAGTTTTGCTTCATGTTTTTATTTGTCTAAACTATGAGGATGTTTACTCCCAGAGGACATCCTCCAGCCAGATCTTACAAACATGAAGATCCTCGTGTTGTGGTTAAAATCACGGAACAATCTTTTATTTTTTATTGGTTTTTTTTGTTTTTTGCGTATAGTAAACATCAACATTAAGATCTAAATTAGTAAAAGTCTCACACGTATTGGGCACCATACTGACTATGTACAAGAAAGAGGAAAAGTGCTTGTTTCTGCAATTGACAGGCTGAGAGGATCATGAAATGATCTGAAAACATGCTCATTTGTTTTCCTCTTTTGGCCTCAGCTGTCATGTTTGCATCTTTGCATTATATCTGCATTGCTTGCACAGTACTGGTTATTTTATGGAGAAAAAGGAGAGGATGAGGAGGGAGAAGAGGATGCATTTAACAGCTTTCATCTAATATAATTACATGCAGTCTGTTGCATTTCTCTGCTCTTACAGCAGCATTTCTTCACAGGGAAAGCTCCTCTGAAAACTAAGCACGGTGCTGAGTAAAGTCTAGTGTAAAGACTGAATTGTGCACATACATGTGGAGCACAACTAGTTGAAATAAACACGTAACGGCTTGCTGCTTTTTTTTTTCCTACTTTGTTCTTCAGCCATGTTACTCTGTTCTTCCCAGATGACTCTTCATGCTCTCACCCATGTTCACACTTTACATTTCCTGCAACTCGCCTCCCACAAGAAGTCACAGCAAGATTTCTCCTCCGGCAAGACTTCAGCAGCGATGCTTAACATGATGTTGTCAGACATAACAGCCGGAGCCCATCAGTTGCAAATGCAAGCATTTTAACTTTGATTGTTACCGCAGTACTTTGGTTAAACATTATTGTTCCGTGTACATCTGAACACAAGGCTTTTACTGTGCCTGTCAACAATGCAAACCCAAATACAAGAGATAATAGATCTCCGATTCCAAGATTACAATCACAGACCCACATCTGTAATGTATGATAATTTATTCTTCTTGATCCAAGGCCAGAGGCGGATGATGTTTGCACAAAGAAGATGCTCGGCATCAACTTACAACACATAAAGCAGAATTGTCATAAGAAAAAAAAACTTTCCATTGGTGTTTTTCCTCTACAGATGAAATATTTTATCACTACAGAGTTTCTGTGGCTTCTGCTGGATGTGAATCTGGGGAAACATCTGTCCTCCAAACCTTCATCTAAGATGGGTCATATATCTTATGTTTTGTGCCAACTCTAATTTATGGGACTTATTTCATATCCTGAATCAGTTTTTGTTGGTTAAAGGAAATAACGCAGAGCAGAGAACCCTGTAAACTGGAGGTATGACATTATCAAAGTAATATTTGGGAGTAATGCATGAAGAACATGGAAGCAGAAGAAGTTTTATCACTCTGCTTAATTTATTTCTTTATACTGTGTGAAGAAGCTGTTCACTAAATGTGGCAGAATGCAATGTCTCACTGCCATGAGTTACATACTGTTATTAAATATGATCACATGATGGTCTTATTTTTTCTTTTAAGACATTACCGTATTCTCAAACTTTCTACTGGTCATAAGAGATGAGTGTTCATACAGATCAGATGAGATTATATGCAGTGAATCTGTGTTGATGAATAAACTGTTCTGAAATACTCTTATCTGTTCAAACTCACTTGATGCACAACAAAGTTGTTGCCAACTCTTCCCATACAGCCACTCTGTGGCAATTACATGTTATTCCCATGTAGGCTGGCTTCCTCCCACATCCCTGCATCAGGATGGATACACCAGGTATGCAAAGGTATTTATTTTATGGTATTCCAACACCATGTAATGATTTGATCACATATAAAGAATCCAGTGTTTTAGCTGTAAATGTCTGTAGTCAGTTATTACACTGATACCGAAGGGTGATGTAATAGTAGTGAGCTATTAATGCAATACAGGTGTAACACATACATGCACGAAGATCTGATCTGAATCCAGGGCAAATTTTCACTGAGTCAAGCAGTCTTTGGAGAACTTAAAGATTAATTCCTCAGAGGATTCACTTAAACTCCTGCAAAGACGTTCACACAAGCTTTCATGGATAAACTGTTCTGCTCTGCTGCTGCCCTGCAGTCTTTTCTCTCCTAACTAACTAACAACCTTCTTTGTGTTGTGCAAGACTCTGAAAGGACTGTGAGAAGTAAATAATTGGCAGAGAAAGTTAAGATGCAGCATTTAAAACACAATTTCTGTTTAATATGTCTACCAGCACTGCTGTCTGTCCATGAGTTTAAGCAGTTTCACTTCTTTTTCCTGGAGCCTGACAGAAGAGCAAAAGCAATTTTAAAATTTAGGACAGAGCTTTACTATTTATATACCATCCCAAACAGGGAGCGCACATAATCGCACAGTGGCCTGTGCAGGAAAAGATGGAGCAGATGAGGAGAAAGGCTGCAGCATTGATTTTGTACATAGCAGCAGCTTCATTCATTGCACTCATGTGGTACACAATGAATTAGTACACATTGTTCTTTTCATTCATAAATGTATTCACTTTTATCAAATCAGGTTGAAATCTACTTTTGTGTTGCATATGGTGGCATTTTCACCTGTTTCAGTGGAAAACGGCTTTACAAAATGCATCCGAATGACTCTTTGTGATTGATCGTTGTCTTCCAGATAACCCAGATAGAGCTAGTTATCATGCAACATTTTTTTAAAATTCAGTTTTATTTATAAAGCCCAGTATCACAACAAAGTTGCCTCACAGGGCTTCACACACACAGTTTATCACATAGCAGACATAACACACAATGAACACAAGTAATAACTACACTAACCTAAGTAGAGTCAGGACATCGCTGTCCTTTGACCCTCCTCTTTAAGGAAAAATTATTTTTTTAAAAACCCAGTTGTGGGGAAAAAAAATGAAGAAAGCTCATGGAGCCCACATTGTAGGAGAGACCCACTCCCAGGACAGACAGGCAGATGTAGCCAGGACTGTTATCAGTTAGCTCATCTATATTCTAAAATAACAGTTTGGGTCTGTAGCATCACTAAATAAACTTCTTATTAAGACTCACAATGGAAAACGGAAAATGTACAGAGATGTATGTATTCACATAGTTCAACATTTATTCAATTCTGGCTAATTTAATCACTCCGGCACCCCCTAACGATGGGTCACCTGCATCCTGTCTCTTCTTTGAGCTCTTGCCAGTCAGAAAAAGTCACGCCAACGTCAACATAAATTTTTTTGTTAGGTGATTTTTTACCCTTTTTTAATTCTCAAAAAATATTCTCCTGGGTTTGTTTGCTGGAATAGCCATGGTGGGCTTTCAAACTAGTGTGTGAATATCCAGTGGCTGGTCGGTGTGGTGCCATAAAGCAAAACGTAGCTGTTGCACGTGTCCTGAGCTGAAAGAAATCTTTTCTGAAGTGCTGTTTTTCAGCCTCAGAGCTGCAGAGCAGCAAACACTATGGGTTAGTTAATATTTAAAAAAAGAATTTTTAAAAATTACAGTAGTCTTTCGTTCACTGTTTTTATTTCCCTTATAGCATTTCTACATCAGACTCACTGTGCTCTGTCTCTTTCTCATCATCCCTCCCCCATCATTTATCTCTCTGGCCTTCTGTCTCGGTTTCTATTGTCTGAAAGCAACATCAGAAACAAACAGAAAACAGGAGATGTGGCCATTAGGCTCGGATGCTGGTGCCTCAGGCCAGTAATTACTTCCAGCTTTCCTTTCTGTGCTGGATGAACAGACAGCAGAATGTGTACCACACTTATGCAAACAGCACAGATTTTGGAAATAAAATGGGTGAGAAAAAGAAGACATGCTTTATCATTTGCTGTCCAAAATGTTTAGATCTGCAACCAGGAAGACTGTTGAGGATTATTTTCTGACAGAATGTTCTTTTAGCTGTAACTCATGCAAAAAAAGAAACATAAAAATACATTTGAAACAGAGATGAGAGATATATTCTTTATTTTTCAGCATGAAAAAAGCCAAACGTTTTGTATCCTTTTAGTTAAAGTGAGGTAATTAATAATGTTGTGTATAATTGTTTGGCACAATCTCCCGTATAAATGTTCATTGTGTCATATAAGCCTGTATGGGCTGGGTACAACTGTGTATGAAACTTAAATAAATAAAATAATCAATTAATCAATGTACCTCATGTGAACAGTAGCAAAGTTTGTGTAATAATCTTTATTAGAATTGGAGGTTTGGTTGCATGTGTGCATGTGCAATGCCCAAGTAGAAATAACACAAAAAAACCTAAAGGATTAATGGAAGACCCAAAAACAATGTCAAGATTCAATGCAATCTTTTAGGTTCCCTTATCTGGGCTGTTTTTTATTAATTGGCTCAATAAGATGTCAGTGAATCACCCTGAGATGACACTGTTGTGAAGTGGCACTATATAAATAAAGTTAATTTGAATTGAATTGAATTCTTTTCTCTAAACCATTATAAAATTTGGATTTCTTTTACACATTTCTTTCTTTGTAGCTGTTTGTAGATGATGCAAACAGACAGTCCAAAGAAACACAGCGGTCACAAGGTAAATCTGCACAGATGATTTAACAGAAAAGAAACCAGTGAGGAGGATTTGGAAAGGAAGATTGTATAAGTGTGAGATGGAGATGATGCTTTTCTCCCATTAGTGTATTCATGTCCAGGAAGTTGAACCAAATTCTATTAAAATGCTTAATGGTTTGGAGAAAAATGGAAAAATGACCCCATAAACGATCACAACAGTGTTTTTTCTCCAACCTCAAAGCTCTGCTGATACTTTTTTTATACTAACTCTAATAGCTTTCCAAATGAAAGGTTTCCTGGTGGAAATATCCGGCAAATGGATGCATTATTACAGAAAACATGAGAGTAGACATGACTCAAATGAATAATCAAACTCTTTTCATCTTTTCTAAAATTGAGTGGAGTCATAAAAAACCACCTGAAGACATAAAAGCAGCTTGTCCAGCATGGAAATGCACACAGGTCGGTTTCCACCTGAATGCATTTTGGGTTTTCTCTGCTTTAGTTTGAATTCTGTTTAGTTATTTTGTTCAGTTGCACAAACACTGAATTTACATTTAAAGATCCAGGAACAAATATTTTGCAATTTAAATCAAAACCTGTGCGTGAAAATGTGATGCCTATAAAAAAAAAGACACGCTTACACATCAAACCCGTATCTATACTTGCAGACGACACTGATGTAATCAAATGAACACAACCTGAAATTAAAAACCGTTTCCTTCATGAAACGTTTTGGTTCCTTGTTTTAAATGATCCCAAATTCAAAGCAGATTGAAAGTCAGCTCATCAGCCAGCTGTCTCCAGGCCAAGAAAATGTCATTGTTCTGCAGTGTGTGTGTGTGTGTGTGTGTGTGTGTGTAGCTGGCCTATAAATAATGTGTGCAGCAGCATTGTGAAAAGGCAGAGAAAGCAGGCGTCCATTAGCTGTGCTGTGTCTCCAATGAAGCCTACTGACAGCAGCTGTAATTAGCAGAAGCCTTTTGTGTCTCCTTTGTCATGTGCAGTGTTGAAACGTTCCTTCATATCCGCCGCCGCTGTCGTGTCTCGTCATCTACGCCTGATGTCATTACACCTGGCAGCCACTTCTGTGCAAAATGTCTATGTGTAGAGCTCATTGTGAGCGTGCTTATGGCTGACATGCAGTGTGTGACTACAAATGATGGTTTCAGGTGCTGAGGCCAAGACGTGTAATCGTATTGAGCAAAGAACCTGCAGGGTTCTTAAGAAAAGCCTTTCAGACATATACACCAGTCATCTCTGGTGCTTTGCACATATCAGCACATAAAAGGAATTATTGGGTCTTTGTTTGGAATGAATTCATGCAGATTTAGCAGCAGATCAACGGGAATGTTGATGACTCCCATCCCCATCCATACTATCAGGGTAAGATAATTCCTGCATCTTGTCTCTAGATTTGGCATGATGCATTGATTTCAGCCATGATATTCAGATTGCAGGATCAGGATCAAATGACGGCACGGATCCATCCAGCCTTGGATCAATGTTTCATGATGCTGATGATATAATTGGTGGGAGGCATATTTTCTTGGCTCACGTAGAGGCTCTTCGTACTAATTGATCATGGTGTAATCCCCCACAGCATACCTGCCATCCATCATATTATGAGCACAGTGTAGCATCGTCTGATGCTTCCTACTGGCAATGCATCATGCTTTCCTGACAATGATGGTGATTTCACTGTACCCCGATGTCGTCCACTGTCCTGAAATCTCAATACAACAGAGCAGCTTTGGGTGAGCTGGAAGAGAAGATTCCCAATAACAGTGCAGCATCTGTTATCTGGTCAATATGGAGCAAAATCTCAGAGACATGTTTCCAGCATGTTGCCACCAACAATTATGATAAAAGTGTTAGCAACCCAGTGCTAGCAACATGAAAGAGTAAAAGTTTTCTTTTTGTCATGGATCATAGTTCACAGTAATAATGGAGGTATGAGGCTTACTGATCACCAGACAGTGATAGAAGACATTGATCCACCTCAACATTATCAGCTGCCAGGGTCTTTGCACGTCAGCACTTGTATTTCGATGTTGTTCTGGAGTTAGAAGCTGTCCTCTTTGCTGACATATGGTACTTACTGAACATAGACCCTCACCAGTATGTTCGTGGTGTTTGTTGGTGTGAGCCCAGTTTACACAGAATGGTTACACTGACACCTTGAGGCCAGGAGCTCAAACTACATCTCATTAAAATCAAATCAAATCAAATCAAATCCAACTTTATTTATAAACCTTTCATAACTTAGGCATTGTATATTTTATAGTTTGTTTGTTTTATTGTATGTTTTAATGTACAGTGACCTTGAGTGACTTGAAAGGCGCTTTTTTTAAAATGCATTGCTATTGTTATTAGGCAACACAAAGTGCTTTACATGATAAAATAAATTAAAACAAAACACACAAACAGAAAACATAATAAATTGCTACAAGTAACACTACTGAACTTTATCAGATTTTCTCACTTTGGCACCCCCCTAATAAAAGCTTATTTGTCATCTGTCTCGTATCCTCTCTCGTCTCTGAGCTCTGTCCAGTTCGTAAAAGTCAGCCTGATGTTGTTTTATTTCTTTTTCTTTCCTTTTCTCACTTCTTCCTTTATCCATTTCTTTGCTGAATAAGCTGATGCACATTTGAAACATCCAGTTGATATTCAGCTGCTGGCATGTGATGCAGAGCAATATGCAGCTTTAATATTCCTGGATAAAAACTTGAATTATTATTGCATTGCAGGGTAACATTGGCGTAATGAATGTTAGTGTGCTTTTAGAACAAGTCAGACAGTTGTGTAGTGTAGCTTTCATGCTTTATTGATGTCTTCATCAAACTCGATAAGGGCTAGGGCATCGGACCTGCCCGTTGACATTTAAGTAAATGCATTCAGTTTATTATTAGAATAAACACACAAATAAAAGATCTTATTTGTGCAATCACATGGTGAAATAGATAAAACAGATGAAGCAGTATGAGATGGAATTGTTGCAGGAGCATATTTGTGGGGGAAATAACTCTGAAAAGCTTGATGGTTTCTTGCTTTTTAAGCTGCTACTCCAGAGTCACTTCATGTTTAAGCTGTTTTACCATGTCATTCATACATTTCAGGGTTTTCCTTCAAAAACATTTCCACAAGAGCAACAACAATGAATTCACTGTGACTCTAAACAGAAAAAGTAATGTAAACATGCTCAAAATGTACCAGGTCTTTTATTAAATATGCTGGTCTGTGTAGATTCCCAAGTTATCTTAAAACTTTAGAAATACAGATTGAGGGAAAAACTAGTCTGCACAAAGAAAGGGGGGAAAGACATGTTTGGCACACATTTCCTCTGCTGCTCAGCACAGGATATTTGGCGTGAACATTGTGGGTGTGCATTAGGGCCTCTGTGTTTCTCAGGTTAATCCTCTGCAGGGCAGATGTAGCTGAGCAGATTTAACAGGAGGATTAGTCTCTTCTCTCTGTATCATTCACCCTGTTAGTGGAACACAATAATGGATAACACAAGAACGTGATGGCACAATAAAAAGGTGTTTCTGCTGCATATCTGGTGATCTAATAGCTCCACATCAATCTGGCTTTGAGATCACCTGCTCTGGACCTCCCGGGCCGGTGTCCTGCACATTTAAAATGTTTTCTTGTGGCACCTCACCAGACTCAAGTCAATGGGCCATTAAGAAGCTTGTGCAGAACTTGACAACAAGCTGTTTAAGAACTATTTCCATCTAAAACCACCAGGACACTGGTCCAAGAGGTCTGGAGTTAGACCTCTTAGGCCAGTGTCCAGGCTGGAGGTTGTCATTGTGGATTTAAAGGAAATATACAGTTGATATTAAAGTGTATAAACACCTGTTTAAAACCAAGAAATTGGTCATAATATGTATTGAAAATCTGTGTAATAGGCTGATTGCATAAGTGATCACAGCATTCAGTCTTCTTGGCTTCACACCAGTCATCAATTAAAGAGACTGTGATTAACCCCAAATAAAGTTCAGCTGTCCTTGTGGGACATTCCTGACTTTTACCCGGTTGCCTTTCACAGCAAAAGATTCATAGAAAGCTTATAAAGCATGAAGCAGATCACATGATGGAAAGTTACAAGAGTGCAAAGAGAAACAAGCTTTAGATGCTCCATCGCACTTGATTTAAATTAAGTGGCCTTCATCAACAGTTGTTGTCAAGCTTGAGCCATCACTCTTATTCAGGTGTGCTGCCGTGGGAAACTTCCCAAACCTGCAGGACAGCAACGTTGCAGTACTGACTTTGGATAGAGGAGAATAGTGAAGATGGTTAGCGTGAGGAAGAGTGAAGAGGATGAGCAAAAAAATCACCCATCCCTATAAAACCTGTGAAAAGTAGTCAGAGACAAACTGCAAAGGAGCTGCAGGGATTTCTGGAACTTTCTGACCATGTCCTACATCCTCTATTTGGCTGGACTTTGACAAGAAAAACATCCAAGCCTGGTGGAAAAAAAAGAAAACACATCAAGTCTCCCAAAGTCCCAAAGGTTTGTGACAAACGTGTCCTGGTGTGATTTTTCTTTTTGTTTTTTGTTTTTTAGGACAACCATGGTGGGGACATAATTTTCTTCTGTTGGAACTAGGACACCTGACCAGAGAGGAACAAAGGACAATGAGACAAAAAAGAAAGAGAGGAGAAAACAAACAGAGCCCAAAGGGAGGATAGGAAAGACACTACAAAGAAAAAATTGTGGTTGCAATCCAACCTCACACACTAAGCCATCAGCCACAGAAACATAAACACCTCATGGAGCCCCTGCAGGGAGACAAAATCAGCAAATGCCAGGAGCACCTGAGATGAACAAGCAATATATATAAATAAATAAATA
>JBAMIG010000013.1:3280673-3302672 GCA_037177335.1 Kiunga ballochi | reverse complement strand
GCCCCTGCAGGGAGACAAAATCAGCAAATGCCAGGAGCACCTGAGATGAACAAGCAATATATATAAATAAATAAATATGTTTATTAAAAGAACTCAAATCTGAAGCACACATGGGAAGACTGGCTGCTTATGTATAAACCTAAAGAACAGCTCAGTGACTGTGTCGTCATGCAGAATGAACAGGGTGAAAAGTGCTCACAGAAAGGTCATCATGCTAAGACGACCCCAAAGGTCAGAGGCAGGCCTGGACGACCCTGAGACCAGGGCAAACAGCAGTCCATCCCGAAAAAGGACCCCAGCCACCTCACCCCAGGGCAAACCCAGCATCTGCCCAGGAGGCGGCAAAGGGAGTTTCCAGCAAGAACTGCCCAATGTCAGGGGGAACGGGCCCTACTGGGCCCAGGCTGGCATTCACTAGAACAGAGGTTCATTTTGAAATGAATTGGTACAGGTCAAAGGTCACGTTTAAAGGTAAGAAATGTTTTGAGACGATTCATTTTGTTATTTTACAAGGATGTTAGATTTACTGTAAAAATGGAAATGAGGAAACATTTCTCTGTGTGTGCATGTGTGTGTGTGTGTGTGTGTGTGTGTGCGTGTGTGTAATTGGATTTGTTCTACTGACCTACAGTCATGGGATTTATCATTATCCTGTTGAATACTGTGTGAGATCCTGTTCTCCAGAGAGGAATCACTTAACCTACAAGCAGGGATGACCAACTCTAGACGTCTTGGTTTAATGTTCTGCAGGTTTTAGATGTTTCTCTGCTGCAAGACATCTCATTTTAGAGAGAACTTGACACCAAACAGTTGGAAAACCATTTCATCCCATTGAATTTAATTCCCCTTCTGTACAGAGCAACACATGTCTGTCATCTTGTTCACCTGGTTCAGCTTGAACTGTGATTGGACCTGCTGATAAGAGAGCACTGAAGGATTGTTCGCTTCCATGGCTAATACATAGCACTCCCAGCAGGCGACATCACATCTGATCAACCAACCACAAAGCTCCCTTCAGGCCGTCACAGCTCAGCACGTGATCCACCTGCCACTCTAAACCCTAACAGATGCCTTAAAGCCGCACACGTTCCTCCTCAGTGTTCTTCCTCCTTCTGTTTACCTCCTCATCTTTTATTTTGATCACTTGTAGCAGTCTGGATATCAGCTTCAACGCAGTCCTGGTCATAAGACACACCAGCTTGATAAGATCAGAGCCACAGAGGGACCATCTTTAGGTTTGCTTCTCCAAACAGACACAGGTGAGACTAAACACTAATTTCCTGTATCACATTTCCTGTAAGCATCTTTTCTGAAAGCTTTGTATAAAAATAAGCATTTTTTCTGGAACAAATTGAAGGAACCCTTTAAATGCATCAAATCAAAGTAAAGTAATTTTACATGATTGGAATATAAAAAGCACATTTTTCTTCACAGGATGTCTTCATTAGTGTATTTTACAAAGATTTTGTTTACTTTAATGCAGATTTTCAAAACTGGGAAAATAAACGTTCACTTTAAATTTGCTGCTTTCAGCTGTAGTTTGCTGTTGTCCAGTTTTGAGATGGTGATGTTGATGATGTGGGCACTATTCGGACAAGATGCAACGCATCGAAGAGAAGCATCCGTTTGGGCTGCTTCTGCTCACCTGAATCAAAATAAATACTCTAAACAGTCTTTCAGGTTCTGACTCATATGAGTCAGTTGTGTTGGAGCAGGGACACATGGAAAACTTGGCACAGATACTCGTGAAGAGTTTTTATTTTAAGTATTTTGCTTTGTTTGTGTATGATTAAACTTTTTACGTGAAAATTTATTACAAAGTTATATTTAAAGGATGCTGACTTTATAAAGTCCACTTACTATCTACTGCTTGCAAAACAACTATTTTATGCTTATTTTGCATGCAAACTGACTGTCATATTTAATTTTAAACATAAGTTACACATTCTGTTGGTCTGGGTTTTATAAAGGCAGAATCAAAATGTTTACGATTCAGCATAATATTCACTTGAGCTTCTTTTTGGATGGACAAGGCACAAGCTGTGACATACACTGAGTAAATGTTATTAGTACTGCATTGACTCCTAACACATAGTAATATCATGTAAAAGTGTTCAAATAAATAAATCATAATGTCTTTGTTTCCTTGTGTAGAGCAGCGTGTGTGATTTTCAGCACGCATGCAGCAGTGTCTCTTCAAACCACTAAGCATGAACAGTCATGTTTAGAAATAAAAGTCTGTCTATTTGTCCATGTATGTCCATTTTTGCTCTTTCTTATTAGCAGGATGATTCTGGTGTCTTTTTAACAAGCCATCTTGGTGCATTCTTAGCTGAACAATTAAAATAACAAGAAAAAGTCCAAAGTGAAGAAATATTAGACCAGAAGCTCAAAGATGTCCATTAAATTTCCAATAATGTGAAGCGTTCATTGAATCTCAGAAAACGATCAAAAAGGGGTTTACTTTGGTGTCATTGTGCACACAATTGTGCTTTGTTGCATGTTTCCTGAAGATTTTCTCCACCACCTGTCCTCAGAGCTCAGGATAATCCAGTTATCTCTAACAGGCATCACCACCCGGTCACCTTAAAATCCCTGTTAAACGTCAGTTTACTGACCTAAACTGCTCTGACAGGGCGCAGTCTGCTGCATTGTCAGGGACTTTTGTAACTGACTTTGTTAGCATGAAATCCACTCTGAACTTCTGATTTTCTCTCAGACAAACATCACCATGCCAACTGTTAAAAGCAAGAAGAAGAAAGTGAAAAAGGAAGTGAATGAGGCAGAGGAGCAGGGCGAAGGTGAGCCGGCAGCTCCTGCAGATCGGTGCAGCTCCTGCAGATCGGTGCAGCTCCTGCAGATCGGTGCAGCTCCTGCAGATCGGTGCAGCCCTGCGGTGTGTTGGCTGTTTACTGTTTGGCTCTGTTGCAGTGGGCCTGGAGGTGCAGATGGAAAACGTTCCCCATAGGAGAAGCTCTGACAGCAGAGACCCTCTTACGCCAGATCTGTCGGATCCAGCGCCACACAAGAAGAAGAAAAAGAAGAAGGCATTGATCATTGGTAGCAAAACTTTTCCATGCTTTTTATTTAAAGGGAGCACAATGTAGACGGTGGGAAGAGCAATTTATCTTGTGCAGTTTACAGGTTTAAAAAGATTTAACACATGAATTATTTATTTACACTAATTTATAATCAATGAAGTTCCGGAAGGAGGTGAATATCATAACAGGTCTGAGAAACATAAAAGCCAGAATTTATATCTGATAAAAGCTTCTCTTTTGATAACATACAATCTGCAAATTAGCTCTTAATATGTGAATATATTCTCTCAAATACACACCTTCCTTTATCTTTGTTAGTCAGTTTTTCTGTTGCTTTATTAAAAGACACAAGTTTGGAGTTAGTTCCTATATTTAATTAGTAGGTTGATGCTTTGTGGCTCATTTTAATTTGTATTCGGATGCCGATACTTGTTGAAACACATCTCATGGCCAAAGCTGTCCTTGTTATGAGTTTGATGCTGATACGCTGTTTGAGGTCATGAGTCAAATATAATACTGAATGTGGTTTAAGATAAAAGGTCTCCCTGTTATAAACCAGAAGAGCAGGCACAGAGGTGTGTGGATCCAGAGGGAGGACAGATGTAATGCAGGAACAAAAGGATTTTTTAAATGAAACTGAACAAAAACTAAGAAAAACTCAAAGACTATTAAAAAAACTAGGTATAACTAATGAATCACCAGTAAGAACTGGAAACCAGGAAGTATAAATACTAAATAAAGGAAACAAGACACATGGGGAACTAATCAACAGAACGCATGAAACCAAAAACAGGAAATACCAAAATAAAACCCAAACCTAAACCAACCAAAATAAAACTATGAATCTCCCCTTTTCTAGTTTGTTTTATTACAATTTATTTCAACAAAATCAATTTTAGCAACCAATGAAAAGATGGGAAAGGAAATTAAATTCAGTGTTTATTTATTTATTCCAGTTAAATCTCACAAACTGATGGATCAGCTAGCGTACCGATGGACATTTTATTTGATCAGGGCGAAGAAATCAAATTAAAAGTGTAAAGTTTATAACTTTTCAGTCATCTGACATTAATTAGATCAGAACATGAACCTTTTTATTCGATTCACGCAGCATTACTGTTGCTTTATCACACCTGTGTTTGATGATGTTACTGTTTGCTCTGCTATGATAAACATAGTTTGTCCTGTAAACATTCTGCACAAGATTTCAGAAAGGTTTTTCACATGAAGCCTCTTTCTCTGGTCTGAAATGTAGTTTCTTTTTCTTTTTTTAAGGAAGTAAATTAAAAGATTGAGTCTGCACTGACTTTATATAGAATACAGTAGTATATGATGAAGCAGTGAACCATGAGAATAAGTTCTGGTTGTGTCCTGTTTTTGTCCATCAGACCAGGAGACAGAACACAGTGACGTCCCAAACGGTGACACTGCTGAGCCGGTCCTGGACAGCGAGGAAACAACCGTGGCTGTCACCAGGAGGACAAAAAAGAAGAAGTAAGAACCAGGATTAACTAAAATGTCATGACCTTGAATAAAAGTGTATAAATTAACAATGCAGAAAAAATGAATGCTGTCTGACTCTGATTTAGAAACTGAGGACAATTTTATTAAAGTTTAACGTGCAAAGAGAAAATATTTAACCTGTCAAACACAGAGCAAAGCTGTTCACATCCCATCAGAAGCGAGGATGAAAGAATGACAGGTTGGATTTAAAGGGTGCAGTAATATTTTCTATTTATTTACCACTCATATAAAGTGGTAATGGGTTGCATGGGGGGTTAGGTGTTTAGCACCACAGCTTCACAGTGGGAACGGTGGTCTTTCTGTGTGGGGCGTGCATGCTCTCCCCCATTTTAGTGTGAGTTCTCTCCATTTACTATGGCTTGTTATAGTCAATCTGTCTACTTTTTGCATGGATTTGTTTGTACTTTTTGGCCAAGAATCTTCTCCGCTTGGCTCTAACTTGCAAAGTTTCTCTTTCCCTAAATAACCAAATCACCTGCAGGAAAGCTAAGGCGACAGACCACTACAGTAATAACTTGGGAGCTGAAGATGATGACATTGTGACTGAATCCCAGTCACCCATCCCTCAGCATTCCCTCTTCTCTACTCCACATGGACTCAGCCAGCCAGTCGGGAAAGTCTTTGTGGAGAGAAACCGTGAGTGTGGATCATTTTTAATGGATTACAAACAGAAAAAACAGTTTTTATTTACCACAGATTCTGTTAATCAACAGAATGATGATACCAGTGTTCCTCTTCTTTTTCTGGACATGTACCAACCAGTAACCTGCACAATTCCATAACATTAAAATAAATTATTCCAAAATGTCTGAAGCTCCATTCAAATCCTTTAAGAAATTATCTATTCAGTCTCTAAAATTAATCTCTTTTTTTATTGGTTATTACCAAGAAAGTAAAGCACATTTCTTTATTATGATGCATCTCAATTAAAACCCATTTGGTCGGGTTTTCCTTTGTTTTAGCAGGACTTGCAAGGCAACATTTCTGTTTGCCGACCCTTTAATCCATCATTAGCAGAACTTCTGAGTACCATAAGTGGGTCACTGGCAGGACGCCTCAGCCGACCCAACAAATCTCTGAGTCTCTCTGGGTTTTCTAAAGCCCAGATGAAATGCTGCAGAGTCAAAGGTCATCTCAGAGTTCACGTGTAGATCGGTTACACTTCTAAGTTTTCAGAACTGATCAACTAAAGAAGAAAAAAAAATCTTCATTTTTTGCAGAAAGGTTTAGTTTTAAGTAAGTTTAGGACTAAATGAACCCAACGGGAGTTTAGGAATACTTTGGTCTTTGCTCGCAGGACGCTTTCATGCAGATCGAGTGGAGCAGTTTCGCCACTCTGAGCTGATGGATGACTACATGGATCCCAGACAGATCTGGACCACCAGAGATGTCGCTTTAAGGGTTCACAACGGCTTCAGGTCTGAATTGGCGCATATAAAACAACCAGACATCACACACATACACAGTGTTTCTTAACTCATTAAGCCTCAGACAGAAGCACATGACCTGATGTGCTGCCAAATACTGAGCGCCACTTAAAGATCATCAGTTTTAATATATTTAGTCACTTTTCCCTGCTGGGAAATTCCTTCTGCTTGCTACAGAGGAGCTGATGACAACATCTGGGTGTTACCTTCATTGTGGTTTACTGTCATTTCCAGTCCAGCTCTTTGTCCTCCAGCTTCCAGTGCACCTCTCTAACCATAGGCCCACCAGTGTCTAAGGTTGGAGAAGGATGCTGGACGCTAACCGTCACAGAAAGGTCGATTCTTACGGTCATTTTCAGTCTTTTCTGTGCTTCCTCTAATTATATGTTCATCTGCTTATTTGCTCAATTACATGTTTGCATCCAAAATGGTTTATATGTTATTATCCAGCTGCTGGTGTGTACGCAAAATGCAGCTGTAATGATGCTCTGGGCTGGAACACAAAGGTGTGAAGAGTGTGTGTGTTTTAGGTTCAGGCTACATCATTTGCCCAAAAGGATCATAAATATATTCACATTCTGATTTATTGTAGTTAATATAGTTTAATGGGGGCATCTATACCAATAGAAGTAGGTTACCCCGGCAACCAGCAACTAAAAAAATACACGTAATGGTCCTTACAAACATGACGTCCCAGCACAAAACCCCAAACAGGGATATAATAGTGCAGTGTATTTATTTCTGCGGTGTGTTCTCCATCTGCAGGGTGATCGGTCTGTTCTCCCATGGATTCCTGGCCGGTTATGCCGTGTGGAACATTATTGTTGTGTATGTGTTGGCGGGTGAGCAGATGACCACGCTGCCAAACTTGCTGCAACAGTACCACCCTCTGGCCTATCCAGCACAGTCTCTGCTCTACCTGCTACTGACCATCAGCACCGTGTCTGCGTTTGACAGGTATTCATGTGACAGAAAGTAGCAAAACCAAACAGTAAAGAGTTGAAATAAACGCTGCGCTGCTGCTTGCAGAGTGAACCTCGCTAAGACATCGATGGCATTGAGAGGCTTCCTCACTCTCGACCCCGTCGCTTTGGCTTCATTCAGTAAGTGAGGAAAAAAGAAAGAAAAGTTGATGATGATGAAGGATTTTTACCAATAATTTTGTTTTTCAGTGTATTTTATAGCTCTGATCCTGTCATTAAGCCAGCAGATGACCAGCGATCGAATCCACCTTTATCCCACAGCCAATGAGACTCTGTGGTGAGAGACATATACACATATTATTAACGCATATACAGCTTTTTGTGCCAGTTTTTTAAATAGCGACAAAATAAGCAAATAAAATATTACTAGTTATTTAAAGTATGAACAGGCTCAGTACAGTACCTAATAGTAGAGAACATTTTATGAATTAGAAAACGTAAGTGGGGAGTAAATAATGTATAAATATGTATAACCATAAGGATATTCATTTCATTTCAGTTTTATGGGACACTTGAAAAGGTACAGATGGGAAAACAGGAAAAATCTTTTCACATTTATGTCTTTTTTTTGCAGGGGATCACTTCATTAAGCTTTTATAAAAATGTAACCCTTTAAAGCCTAACTTAAGAACAACTGGGCAGAAATTTTTAATTTATAAACGCTGGAAATATTTTCTTTCCCTCTATAAGAATTGGAACAAATGTAACAATTCTGTTTTTGATATTTTTACTATTTATTACTAATACGTCCAAAATATTTTCATATAATCATCTGTTTTCTGGTATTTACCAGGGGGCAGGAGACCAGTATCATCAGCAATTAGGATAACGTTTCAATAATAAAGCGATGCAAAATGTCTCCAACTATATATATATCAAACTTGATACATGTAAGGAAAAAGGCTCAACAAGATGTATATTATCTGAAAACAATAGGTGACATGAAGGCTTGAACAAAAAAAACAAACAAACAAAGCTGAAAGATAGTTTCCTAAATCATTTTTATTGTTTTTAGATGATTAGATAAACAATACCATAAAAGATTTCACCATGTGAAAATGCTAACAGTGGTCGTGTGTTCTGAGTTTCTGATGCTACGGTTGTAACCGTTGCACCGCCAGCACAGTAATTTAGAACAATAAGGTTATTTGACCGAAACTTATTTTGCAGATGTCCAATATCCAAAAATAAAGGACACCTAGCAGCCAATCAGAATCGAGTATTCATCCGGACCATGATAGCTTTGTAGGGTTTATTCTGGCCCTGTGATGGACTGGTGACCTGTCCAGGGTGTACCCCACCTCTCACCCCATGACAACTGGGATTGGCTCCAGGCCCTAAAGTTTCACTTTACGCAATGTTACACACACTATAACTGGATATCCACACACTGGCCATTTTTACAAGCCTTTTGTGGATTCATCAAAGAAGAGAGGAATCCACCATGGTACTCCTTTAAATAAGCCAATGTGTTGCTATAAGTCCAGTTGCTGGTGTGTGAAGCGACTGCTTGAGGAATCTTGATAATAAATATAACAGTGTCACCAAAATGGGTCAGAAATACATGTTTAAGGTCAGATGTGTTCAAGGAACTTTAATCAAATCACATTGAATCAATTTTTTTTTAAGCAAACAAACTAATAAAACATATTTATATAATTTTTTTCAGTTGGATATCTTGATTTGATGCTTTCGCCCTGCAGGCCTCCAGGTTCAGAGGAGCAGATCCTGCGACCGTGGATTGTAGTCAACCTGGTGGTGGCGCTGTTGGTGGGCGTAGCCTGGGCCGTGGTGTCCACTAGGCCGGACATCGATTACACAGAAGGTATTTCATTCATCTGAAGTAAATTGTACATTAACACAAACCTTACCACTGCACTGATTGGTTGATAAAATGATTACAATTTGCTTAATTTTCAGCCAGATACAGTGATTAAATGCACACAAACACTAATAATAATTATATAATGGGTATGACCTAAATTCCTGTTATTCTATAAACACCTTTCTGATCATCTGTCTTCACCGGGTTTCTCAGTCTGAGACGGTTCAAGTGCTCAGATGCTCAACATAAAGAAGTGCTTCAGGGACAGAGTTAGGACCTTTTATGATCACATTTAGGTTTGCAGAGGTTTTTTTTTTTTTTTTGCTTTAAGTAATTCATTGTTTTACACATTACATTTTTCACACATATAACATAACATATCTAAAAGTATACGCTTATAACTACATTATTTTTTGTCTATTTTCCTTTTAGAGTTGCAGTTTTTTGTGACAGAAGTATTTCAAAAAGCTTTATTAATTCAACATTTACATTAATTAGCAGCATTTTCTGTTTATGTTACAACAATCCTTAGAGTTGGAATTTCAGTTAGATGAAAAGGTTAAGATGTTAACAGGCGACCCTTTTAGGGCTTTGAAAACATTTAAAGGTAATTTAAAATAATACATAAAACATATGCATTAAACACCATGAGAATATATGTAATTCCTCTGTGATTCATAATGGCGCTTGTAATATTTATATTGAGAACATCATTGTTGCAGTTTGTTATGTGTTGCCCTCAAGCAGCCTTTTTTCCCTGTGTCGTTTTGAATGCTATCACTAGGTGGCACCAAGATAAAGCAGAGTCATATGGCAACAAAGGCCAGCATGGTTAAGTTTTATAACAAGGATTATCTCAATTTGCTTTTGCAGAGTTTTTGATGACAATGGAGGTCGAAGGATACCCAAGAGGAGATGAAAATCTGGACATTCCTGCATAAAAATCTTTTGTTTTGTCCACCTGTCTGTCTGTCTGTCTGTCTCCTAACATTTTATTTTTTCTTGCTTGTTTGTTTTTGTACAAAAAATATATTGAGTGTAATTTTGTAAATAAATAAAGAAATACAGTGTGTGTACAGTAATGGCAGTCAGTTGTTTTGCATTTCAATATCATTCAACAACAAAAGGAAATCATACTAAAATACACACAATTGCAAATGAAGAAGAAACAAGCCCTTTTTTTTAAATAATTCACTGAATAAATTGTTGTTTTTCTTATTTTATTATTGTTTTGCATCTCAGTTCCCATATGAGCTTTAGTTTATTTTTCTTCCTGGTGAATTTAAAGTCATGTGCTTTTAATTACAGCTATTTAATGTGCCTTCATTGTTTCTAAAGCAGGATAAAGTTTGGATTTCTAATACAGTATTTCAGTTAATTCCCTTGCAATCTGAAATAGAACTTCTTTAGTTTAATCTGTAAACGAAAATAAATCTGAATCTTCGTCTGTAGCTTATACCTCTAAACAAAACAGACAAGCAAAAAAGAAAAGTTTTTTCTTTTCTTTTCGCTTTCTAACTTCTCTTTATCGTGCCAAGCGAACGATAGTCCTAACATTTCCCACAGTCCCCAAAGGCAGCAGGACGCATCCAGTTAGCGCGAGCCGCAGCCGTCAGTTGTAAAAACCATGTAAAGATGGCGGAGCTACAGATGCTGCTGGAGGAAGAAATTCCAGCGGGACGGAGAGCCTTACTGGATAGTTTTACCAACCTTGAAAGAGTAGCAGAATACTGCGAGAGCAATTATGTCCAGGTATGAACCAGAGTTTACAAAAAATGCTGAAAAACTGCGTTAAAATGAAATTGAGACAACACGGTGAGAGAATAGCAGTAGGGAGTGGGCGGTATGGAGAAAGGAGTGATGGAATGACTGTACCACGACCCGTTATGTGACATTTTATAAAAGTCTCGCCAAACTCATTATTAAAACTTCATCTTTTGTTTATCCTAATAGCAGGGATGTAAGTTGAACTGCCGAGCAAACATCTGTATTTGCGTTTGTGAAAAGTTAACTTTTACAAGTTAACGTAGAACTACGGTGTCCGTGGCGAAACATAATGGGAATGTTTTAACAATGGGAAAAGTTCATGTCATGTGTCCTGAATTAACCACAGATTGGTTTTTATTCTTACAATGGCTCCAAACTCCCTCATTAAGTGTGTTATTTGCAGAAATGCAGACTTGTGTTAACTATAATCCGATGTGCTGTCTCACCAACACTTTATTTTGCTTTATCGTCTTTTTTTTTACCCCTTTATTTTGTCATATTATGTATTATGAACTACCACCTACCAAATGTTTTACTTTATCTGCACTTTGGTAAACAAAGTGGTTGTAGATATGGATAAATGTGCAAAAATCTTAAGGGTAAGTTCCCCCAGTAAGAAAAATCAAAGGTTTAAAATGGAAAATAAAAGAATTAATTGATGATAAAAAGGAAAAAGGAGTTTATATGTTAATAATAAAAGTTTATCATAATTTAGAAAGATGTATTGTGGTTTTCTTTGCTTTAACAAGCATCACCTTCTTTCACAAATGCCAGTTCTTATTTCCACACAGAAAAATAAACAGCAGGTTCTTTTAGCTTTAAATATCTTCATTACTGATCAATTTAATCTAATAATCACAGTATGGAAGTCCTAATTTAAAAATACTTGATATTTATTAATACATTTGTTTTTATTGCTAGTTGACATCCACATAGGCAGATTAATAATTATTCTTTTGTAAAATCTGTATTTTTTAGCTTTTATAACTGAAAAATCTTTTCTCTGTGTTGCAGAAATGTGTTTGTAGTTTATGATGTTAAAATGGTCGTGTGCTGGGCTGCAGTCCTCTTCCTGTGCTTGACTGGTGTAGACGTGAAGTGTGTTTAGGTGTGTGTGGGCCGCTGTAAACAACTGTTTATTCCTTCTAATTCATAATCATCACACTGGTGATGTGTACTGGTGATGTACACACTGTGGGTGTACAGAGAAACTTCATGACCACTCAGGCTGTGTCTGATATGTCACTCAATAGACACAAGTATTTCTAACTACAGTGTAATATTTTCCTCATACCAGTATCACCAGTATCACTGTATGCAGGAATGCCTGCATGCATCCCTTTCATCTAAATATTCTCCTTCTGTGTACATTTAAATTCCTGTTATGTGTTCAAAGAGTCTGTGAACTGGTTTTTGATTCCTCTGAGAGCATCAGGTTATTTATTACATCATGATCTCTGCAGCGTGTCTGTGACAAACCACACAATCACCTTCTTTTACATAGTTTTATTCTTAATAGACGTTTTAGGCAGCAGTGGCACAGAAGTGTCTGAATTAGCTTTTATTTCAAATAAAACCCCATCTCGACGTACAGTATGTTAGAGCAACAGCCCTTCAGTTTGAGTGGGTATGGACAGATCGCCCACGCAGAATTACACGTGTTGCTTTGAGAACACATGAGAAAGCATTTGTTCTGAGCCTTTTTGCTGATATTTTCTGCCCATCTTTCCAGCAAAAACATTAGAAAGCAAGATGATGTCCAAATGTTGCAGCATTTCACGCATTTGCTCCGATTGAGTGGGCTGATTTAGTGTCCTCTTCATTTCCCCCTCGCTCTTTGCTGTTGTGTTTATGTTCAGATATGTTTGATAATAACACAACTATTGACGTCGCATATGAAGAAACCTTATTTCCACACTTGCCTACAGTTTCTCTCTCGCAGTTGCAGCTGTAAGAGCATCTCTCCTGCAGAAAGTCTCCTGATAGGAAATGTTGCTAGACCAAATTTTCTGCACATTTAGAAAGCAGGACTGAATCTTTTAAAGAATCTATGTGATGTGTGGGAAAAGCTTTTTGCTCCAACATACCATCCATAAGAAGGTTTAAAAAGTGAATGCAGCTTGGACTGAAATTCAAATGAGCACAATAATTATATTAATAATTTATATTTATCCTAACTGGGAAGTTAGACTTTACTTAATTTGGGAGTAAATTGCACAAAATGGTAAAAAAAAAAAAAAGCTGCCTCTATCCCTACAGGACAAACAGCTAGACCTGCAGCAGTCTGAGTCTATCTATGCTGTCCACTGATTTATTGCTTGTGTTATTCTTATTCTCTGATGCATGTTGCTGAGTGAAGTGTCTGCTAAATGCTAGAATAAAATAGACAAGATTTATTTTCCAGAGGACAGTCGGCTGATGTATTTCCCCACCCAGGGAGCAGTTTAGGGTGAAAGGCTTGCTTAGGAGACTGGATGCTTCATAATAACTCCAGCAACATATTATTGTGTCATGCTTTAGTTAACAAGCAGTGTAAATGAAATTGTTTTTATGCATATTCTGTGTTGTAAAATAATTTGTAGCATCATTTGCAAGTTGCAGTGATGCTCCTGATTCTAACAGTAACTGCACTCTTTACTAAATGAACGCTTTTGTTTTGTTTCCTTGGGATATGTGGAAATAGCTCAACACTCGTCTGCGTGAGCAATAACCCCCTGCTCACCAATCACATCGCATCTTCTCAAACAAAAGAAGAAGAAAAAGCTCTGGCAGCTAATTAAATGGTCCCTACATGCAGTATTACAGTAATAACTCAGTATCCACTGGCCTACATTTCTGCTGGAAGCAGATGATATCATGTTACATAATCCAATGCTGCTGTTGATCCTGTTTTATCGGCTCAATATTTTGATTTGGGACTGACCCATGTGACGCCCTGCTCGGTTCTGTGTGGCCACATCCAGAATTATTAATGCAGCATTTTATTTATTTATAATAAGTCTTCTGCTCGTAGTACCATTGGATATATGTCTGTGCTAGAAATGACTGGATGCCTGATCAGGCATTGATCCGTTTGGATTATTTTAATATGTAAAGGTTACTTTTAGCTAATGCTAAAGCTAATGGATGCTAGCTGATAGCAAAAGAAAGATCTAGAACCGTTAAACCTGTTATTGAATGTATTTAAATAATAACTACTAACTTGACCTGCTTCCCTGTTTAAACCAGTAGTTCAGGGATGTGTGTTTTAGCTTGTTTGCAGACTGAAACTAATTTTAACATAAGAAAGGAGACGAACACCAAAGAAGAAGAAAGTCAACCAAACAAATATTACAATGATGGGGAGGAGACAAATGTTGACCCTGAAAAACCCTGAAATCTGTTTTCCGATGGTGGTGAACGAGTTCACCTGGCAGAGGGATTTTATATCAATGGCTGTTAGCTATCGCTGAAGAGGAGAGGCCCGCGCTGCTGGTGTTTCAGCTCATCTTTCAGACCAAACTGCAGATATGGAGAGCTGGTCTGGGACGTCTTCGTGGTGTGCGCTCTCAGTGTGAGCTGCCGGAGCACCCCGTCAAATTGATTTTATGTACACAGAAGCAGCAAAAGCACAAAACATCAGTGAATGTTTGGATTCAGAAAAACGCTAAAAGACGTCTTTGGCAGCCAATGAGTTAGGATCAAATTATATATATGTACAACATGCAGCTAACACAGGGAAAACCGGCGTAACACAACTAAAACATGGCGCTTATCAGTGTGACACACAAAATGTGAAACGCCACTCAGCTGCATTTAGAAAGCAGAAAGCTGCTAACGGGGAAACAATTGATTCTAAAGTTTAACACAAACAGGTTGTCGACTGTTTCATTGCAGCTTTTTGATGTTGTGTCAACTGCTGCAGGATAAATGTCACTAAAGACCAATGCATGAGAAAATGCATCCATATCTCATAGAACTGAACCAATGCTGTATAGAGATCCAAGCTTCCTTAATGATGATGCACACTCCTCCTGCATGTAGCTAAATAAATCATTATGTAGGCCATAATATGTACAGTTAATCTGAATCAACATAATAATTTACACACATTTGTTATGATTAGTTAACAAAAGAGGATTGCAGGGTTTAGATCCTCGAACCTAGAACCAAACCAAAGATTTTATCCTGACAATTGTTTATGTTATGTAATAGTCTTTCAGTATGCTTCTACCTGTTGAGTCAGTAATAACTGCAGACAGGCTGATGCCAGGAAACACCAGCAGCAGATTACCGATGCAACAGATGATTATGGTGGATATAAAGTCTGGGTTTGGCTGCCCACAGCTCTATGAAGAGCTTTTTCTAGTGTGCAACTGACTGTTCTCATTTTACTAACACTGAAAAATACATCCCTCAAATGCTTAAGGAACCTTTCTTCTATCATTGTCAAAGAAATAAATCTAATTAACTCTCCTTTTAATAAAATAATCTAGTAAATTGTATTATTTTGTTAACAAAAAGATTTTACAGCTGATGAGTGCGATTGAAACAGGAAGCAAGAAAGCCAGACAAAACTCTGCATTTATTAATCACTATTCATTTTTCTTCAGTCCCAATGTGGGATTCGGCATTTGTGTGCTAAGCTTTCCTCATACGCTCCTGTCCTGCTTCTTACCTTCTTGGCCCTCAGCTGGTACCGGTTAGCTGTCAGCAGAATAACTCAGCCTCCTGCTGCTTATTGAAAACACATGGCAATGTTGCGGGTGGCTGGATGTAGACATTCAGCGAGATCAAGTGTGTATTTTGGGTTGGAAACCATGGAGATTAGTTTTCCACTTTCAGAGCCGCTGCCAAGAACAGCTCCTGCGGAGGCAACGCCGCCTGTACATTTGGAAAGATGGGTTTGTGATCAGAACTCTGGCAAACCGGAGCCGATCGTGAACGCGAGCTGTCAAAATTCACATTTTTCTGCATGGCGCTCATTGCTGTCGGTGTAGCTGCTGTCTCACGTGTGATCTCGCACTGAGAAATGCTGCAAGGCTGCAGTTTTAACAAATGTGCCGGCATAAAAGGACCACCTGTTCTCTGGCTGAGTTTGATCCACTTCCACACTCATCATCATCATCATCAGATGACCCATCAGGGTCTCTTTAAGCAACTCAAGGATGTCCATGCATATATTAAATGACTTGTTTATATACATGAATTCAAACTTTCGTCCACCATGTGTTTTATTAAAGACCATAGACTATAGAGAAGCTTTTACATCTACGTTGTGAATTTTGATGCCGTCCATGTTGGAAACGCAGCATTAGCTAACGCAGTTAGCTTTGTGAAATACATGGTTTTTCTCCTCTCAGTGGGATCAAAATGGGGGTAAAACATCACAATAAAAAACCAGATTGTAAATAACAGCATTACTTATTGGTAACAAGCACTAGTCTTTCTAAGTAAACTCAAATAAGAGCATCTGTGCTGTGAGCGTGACTGATTTCTGGGATTTTAGAGCAGGGTTATGGAGAAAATGAGATCATGACAAATCAGGGTGGTCACACAACATAATGATGTGATGTGACGTTTGTGTTTGTGCCAGTCTCTGCAGGAGTTCTGCTTGCAAGTGGGGCAGAGTGTGAAAGCATATCGCCTTCCTCTATGTTTGCTAAACCTTTCAATGCACTGGTAACGTGTTGTTAGTGTGCAAATCTCCTGTGTGTGTCAGTGCAACGCACACGGAGGCAGGAAACCTTCCATGTAAGGCAGAAGTGGCAGTTGGCTGTAAGTGGCTGTGTTTGTGCTGTGAGTTAAATGCATGTGTGGTAGATGGTCGGTTCAGTCCTGGAATTGTAATTGTGCTGATTTTCTGGTCTGCTTGAACCTCTCACAGTACAACAAACCCAGCTTTTCCGTTCCTAAAGTTGTGGCATGACGTCTTTTTTACTAAACATCTTTAAGGAGAAAGAACACAAAAGCAAGGAAGATATATTTAACAGCTAATTATTGCACCTTGGACACTTTGTTTGACATTTGCTTTGCCTTTTAGCCGCTGGAGACCCATTCAAACCAAATATCTGCTAAATAATTTTAGTTCAGCAAAGCTTTGTGCTGCTTGAAAGCACAAAGGATTTCAAGAATTTGCTGCTTAAATTCTTTTTTAATTTGTTTATTTTATCTTTGTTACAAATATATGTTAATATATGAAATGAAAAATACTTTATTCATCTAAAAATATATTACACAGACAACCGCTGATGGTACCGAGCAATGATTGATTGCTGTATAGATTTATAAATACTCTGATTTATCTTTTTAAGTACAGCAAAAAATCAATAATGAGCAAAAGCTTAAATCTTTTGTTAGTTGGGATCACTCCTAGACGGCAGTGTAATGCTGCTTTAGTTTAATTTTCTAGTAGTTTTGTGTTCATCCAGACTGTCTCAGTGCCATTTTTATTAACTCCCAATTACTCCATGATGCTGACTGTGCCACACACTGCAGGGCTGCTTTGATTTCTTTTCAAATTAAATAGTGTCTCACATGAAATGATTATTTTTTTGCACATTTTGCATATTTTTTAGACAATCCTTGTGGGACAATTTTCTAAAAACCTTTACAACAGCATTTGTTGCTACAGCTATCAGATGTGTGAAGGTTTTGTTTGCACTAGTGTTATCATATATAAAAAGACTAACAGGATGAGACTGATGAATTCTGTCTTAATGAACAAAAAGAGGTCAGAGGAATCAGAGCGTGCATATGGTTGGATGTAGCTCTAATAGCATCTATGTATATTAATTCAGTTGGATGTGAAAAAAGACCAGAAAAAGGAAAAATGAACATCTGTGTTGCTCTGCATTCACCTTAGGCCAGAAAAGGCAGCCCTTCAACTAGGTCAATGCAAACAGGACAGCAGAGGGGGTGTAGTGAAATGAGGGGTGAGTGGAAAGAGATGGAGAAAAAGAGGAAGATGGGAACGAGATGGGCAGATGTGGTAGAGAAGGAAAAGCAAAATGTAGGCAGTGCAAAATATAAATGAGAAGATTTGAAGAGATGAATAAGGGAAGAAGGAGGAAAGGGGATGTGACTAAACTGAGGATTTGCCTTCTTAGAGGTCTGTCAGTATCTGGAAATCCAAAAACAACAACAGATTGGCTAAAAATGGTGAATTTCAGAGGCAGCAACATGTTTCTGCAACACGTGACGGATCCATGGCTTTTTGTTTGGTTCCTTTTACATCATAAATACAAATTTACTGGTGAAATGAGACCCTTACTTCCCAAACTACCCTGGATTTCCTAAGCAGACAACACACTCCTCATAAACTCCACAGCATTTACAATCATAAACATTGGCACTGGGCTGTACACTGACTTTTAGTTTATGCTGGTGTAAATAATGCTGACTGACCCCTGTACCTGTGCATTACTACAGGCAGCACACCCTCGCTCCCCCCTTTTCTCCTGTCAGTGTCAGATATATGCTGAGCTACAGATAACGTCTCCACAACCTTTTTAACATGACAGAAAATTATGCATGAAATTGTGCACATTTCTTGCACATCTACTTTTAGGGAACCCTTTTAGCTTGTTCGTGTTTTTTGCATTAATAGTATTTTTGCAGAGTGGTCAATATGTTTGCTCAGCTTTAAGCTAGCAGCAGGGGTGGCTATATCCTCAGGTTTAATGAAATGTAGCCTAAACATGGATAGATAGATTCCCAAATGCTGAATGATGTGCAGACATGTTACAGTCTTTGCACAGCTCTACCGCTGTGTCACCGTGACCCGTGTTCTCCTTACTGCTGGCAGTTTGCTCGTGTGAAAATGACATTTGCATTTAAGCTGCTCGTAGCAATTCAAGCCCATCAGAGCTTTAGAGCTCAATGTTTTCCTTAACCATTATGTAATTCAAGAAATTTAATTTGAGCTCAGACTGTGAATGTAGGGCTTTAGGTCATCCCAATCTATGAACAAACTCTGTGTCTGTGCTTGTTGTGTCTGTAGTAATATTTTCACTGTGTTTTGACAGACACACACACGCTTGGGTGTCAGTGTGTTTCTTGTCAACCTCAGGCATGAGTGGCTTTGCACTGACCTACATTGTGCTTCAGCAGACATACATTTCCATTGGTCTTTTCATATTTGTGAGGACTTGTGTTGATGCAACACATTGCCTAACCTCTGACTGTGGTCTTTATCAGCCAAGTGAACGCCTCACTGTAGCCCAAATCTGACTGGAGCATAAACATGCCGAGTTTACGCTCCGTCTTAAAGGAAATGTCTGTTAAATTACTTTTGATTTAACACAAAGCAAAGGCAATTTGGTCTTTACAATAGTAGAAAAGCTAGCAAACACACACCCTTCACCAGATTCACTGAATTATATATCCACACAGTATTCATGTGCACCCATTATACAGATTTACTTTCATGTAGTTGCATGTTGATGCTCACTGACACACTCATTTCTGGCAAACACACACACATAGATTATCTTCTTCGCTGTGTAAAATGCTGACAGTCGAGGATAATTCATAAGACAATGTATATAATCGGTTCACTGACTTGAAGCTGTGTCATAGATCCGTTGTGAAAAGCAACTGCTAGCTGCCTCACATTGCTTTAGCCCATTATTAAATAAATAATCGTATTGGATCATTTCACTGAGCACACAAAATGCCCCTGCATGCTAGCTGAGGAAATAATCCCAACTGCTTCACTGGGATTGGGCTTCAGCATCAAATTTTAGGAGGGATTTTTCTAACAATATGTTGAACTTCTACATTTCTGAGTATTTCAATGAGTTGAGGCAAGAACAATGCAATTATAATTCAATAACAAACTGTCAAAAAGTAATGATTTAGAGATAAAGAATAAAGAAAAACAGGAAAATAAACGTGAATCATGATCATTTCATCCTGATGCTAGCTGGTTAAAAACTGATTAGCATTCTTCCTCTGCTGTTTGACTTCTATAAGGTGGTAGGCCTCAGAGATTCCTGTGCTAAACCTGTTTCCTCTTTCCCTCCAGTCTGCAGACAAGCAGCAGGCGCTGGAGGAGACAAAGAGCTACACCACCCAGTCTCTGGCTAGCGTTGCCTACCTCATCAACACGCTGGCCAACAATGTGCTGCAGATGTTAGACATCCAGGCATCGCAACTCCGCCGAATGGAGAGCTCTGTCAACCACATTTCACAGGTTTGGTGACTTTTACCATTTTAATAAGATTCACGATCAATTTTAAGCTCAATCAAAGTTGTTTATAAATGTATTCATGGTCCTGGGCCTTCTTATTTATCAGTCCTTTTTGTATACTACAATGCTATGTAGCTTTTTTGTTTTTTTTATTTATTTAATTTTGTCATGTAAAGCACTTTGTTGCCTGTGGCTGCAGAAAAAATGCAGACATGTTTGCAGGTATCCTGCAAGGGAAGCTGGTCTTTAATGCAGATCCCATTTAGTCAGTTCTGACTTTAATTTTTGCTGTTTTAATTCAAATAAAACTGCAACCAGAAGTCAAAGAAATACGCTGTACATCTCCACATTTCACTCTGCTGCTGTATTTAGCTTATTCATATTTCCAGACTATCTCTGTAAGATGATAGAGGAAGCTGACACGTTTTTCTGCTTGCAGCTATAATGAGATGCTTCTTTCTGTGTTAGGCTGTTGTTGAATGTCATAATCACCACTTTCTGTTCACTGAGACACAGTCACATCTGTTATGTAGGCGAATGCTTTATGCAGCCATGCTTCTTCACATAATAAATGACACAGACATAACCTTATATGAGGCTTTTTGCCTTTCATGCTGCAGAAATGATCCAAAAGAAGATGTGTAGCATGAAGTAGAAATGGCCAAACACACTCAGGGTTCGGACCAGATGCTCTGTCTTTGCAGAGAAATTTAGTATCTGTCGTTTAAAACAGTAAAATATTTTTCCTTGACAATGGGAAGAAAATCCAGCACATTGATTGGACTGTTCACCACAAAGAAACAACGAAGCAATGGAGGTTTTGCAGTCTTAAGGTTTGCTTTGGAAAAGTAGCATCGGCTTCCAGTATGAGCAACTGCGGAGGCGTTGCACTACTTCTGATCATTTTTTCATTTATTTTATGTTCATGTCCCAATCTTTCTAAATGTTTTTTATAATCCTGTTTAATCTGTTTTATGTAGTTATTTATTTTGTTTACTTCGCCTCTCGTTTCCCCACAGATTTTCAGTTTTATACTTTGTGTGCAGGTTTAAAAAGAGGGACAAGTTTTCCTTTAAACATGACAGATTTACATCTAAAGACATATATTAAAACCACAACCTATCATCATATTGGTGGTTGATTAAGCCACACTTTTTGCACAACCTGTATAGGTCTGTCTGCCACCAGAAACAGCAGCTTCATTCATCCAGCTGATGCAGAAGCAGAGTTGTGTTGAACGAATGAACGTTCTCTGTAGTTCATCTTAGGGTCACTAGTTTGTGGTTTGTGTCCCTTGTGGATTTAATACATCAGTGGACTGAAATGTGGCTCCACTCCCTGAAGATTCAGCCTTCTCCTTTTCTACCTTATCTATAATGTAGATAAGGTAGATCCTGGTAACTTCTATTGCTTTCATTTGATTTTTAAATCCTCCTGACTATGTGTACAGCACAGGAGAACAGCCAAACCTTGCTTTGTGTGGGAAAAGATCTTCTGGGAACTTCCTTTTTCTTGACATTGTAAGAAAAGATGAGTTGTACCATATGTTGCTGTGTGTATGTTGCTGGGATTGATTCGTATTGATACGTTGCTTTTATTACTGCTTTTTAAATTGACATCATTTGGTAAAAGTAGGGAGGAGGTAGCATCTCTTTTGTTTGTTCCTACCAAGGTCCTGAGGTCCTCGCAGGCCGGTATCCAGCAGGTTTTTGTTGTCTCCATGCTTAATAGGTTGACAAGAACCTGTTGGATCTATTTGATTTACATCAGGTTTGTTACTGCAGGTAGACAACAAAACTTGCTGGACTCCGTCCCCCAAGGATTGGATCTTGACAACACTGGATTAAAAGGGACATATCATGCAAAATCCACTTTTTTAGCCCTTAAATACATGTTTTTGTGCATTTCTAAGTGTTTAGGAATACAGAAAATGTACATTAATTCCCTCCTGATGCTGCATATGTATCTTTATATTCTTTGTGGTCATATTTTTCAGTCTGTTTAATTTTCTTTATTACGGATTTTTATCTATTACATCACAGTATTTGCTGCCAAATAAGGTCGCGGACTTCCAGGTAATCAATGTGGTGAATCTGATACAATGACATTTATAGTAAACTTACCAATAAAATATTTCTCTGCCGGGAGATTAGCGTATCGCTGCTATCAAGCTACAAACATGACGGAACTTCCTGTGACCTGGAGGGGGGCGGGGCTTAACATGCCTCATTCACATTTAAAGAGACGGCACCAAAACGAG
>JBAMIG010000013.1:3255776-3267824 GCA_037177335.1 Kiunga ballochi | reverse complement strand
GCACTGAGCTGCTGTCCATCCTGCATATGATGCACTGAGCTGCTGTTCATCCTGCATAGGATGCACTGAGCTGCTGTTCATCCCTAAAGGGATGTTTCGGTTACAGTCTACTGTTTGTTAAATTAAAAATTGCTATTTTTAAGACAAAGATGGTCGGCCATTTTGGAGGAAACCCAGCTGCATTAACACTTTTCTAACCAGTAACTAAAAACACGACCGAAAGAAACGTGAAAAAGCTCAGTGGTTTTAATATGATACAAATTAGGTCCAGGTTTAGTTGAGTTTCTGTCTCAGAGGTCGGTGTTTAGCTGCTGTTTGGTGTAGGTTCCTGCACCTGTCATGAATTTATAAAGTAGTAATCTTTAAATGTGTCTGTTAAACATAAAAACACCATCGACTGCATCATAAAAATCCATTTTCCAGACCACTTCATCCAATTCAGGGTCGCTGGATCTTGTCCCAGAGGTCATTCTGAATATCATGAATGTCAATTAAATCTATATTGATCCTTTATTTTGATTCTGAAATTAAATATTTTATCTGTTCAACTTTAGATTTATTTATTAAATAAATATAACCTGGGCATTAAAAAGGGAAATATAGATGGATTAAAACATTTAATGCATCTTTTTTAAGCAAAGCGGTGAAATATGGAAGCTGATAATAAAAACTAAACTGAACTGGATCTGATGGCCGTTCTGATATGAAACCTCTGAACAGGAACAGAACAACGCCGGGACTCACGCTGATCCGAGAACAACAGATCTCTGCTCCTCCCAAAATGGCGGATCAGTGATAGCTGCAGTCTCTGTTCTTTATCTGTGATTATCGGGATGTTCTCTTTCAAAGTTGCACATTTGACAGGATTTAAAAGAGTCGGTGTTGATTTTTAAACTGTTCCTGAGAAAATGATCATCTCAGAGGTATCAGATGTGACGTCTGCTTTGTCATCACTCCCTTCTTTAAACCTCCTTCCTTTCCTCCTTCCTGAAGTCTCCCCGACCGCTGGACCAGCTAGCTCTTCCTCCACTGCTCCTAACTCTTCTCCTTCTCCTTCCCCAACTCCTTCCTCCTCCTCCTCCTCTTCATCCACCACTACCTTAACCCAACCCAGCGCACCGCTTCCACCAAACTCCCCTTCACACAACACTGACCCGTCTCCTCTCACAAGCTCACATGCACCAAACACCGGCACCTCCCCACCTTCTAACACCTCCCCCGGCCCATCCGAGGTCCAATCCGAGGCGTCTCCTCTCCCTCCTCCTGCCCCTTCTCCTCCACTCTCCTCCTCCTCATCACCTACTGAAGGTGAGTTTCTCCATTATGGCCTAATTATAGCAGATCCCCACTGTGTTTCTTTCTTCCTGTGGTTCTGCCTTCTCTTCTTTCCCTCCCTTTTCTTACTGATCAGGAGAGAAAACTAAATCCAGGACAAATCCTGAGCAAGTAGCCAGAATAGATGGTAAAGATAACTAAATCCCTCCTAAATATGTAGTAAAGCACAATTCAGCCTCCATTAACTGGTCGGTTAGGATGTTTAAGGATCTCCCAGGAGTTTTTATTCAAATGCAACCAGTGAATTTAAGCTTAATTTCAGTGTTTTGCCAGTTTTAAATGTTCAGATCTGAGGTTGCAACTGCAGTGAGCAAAAAGCTGGAGTCACATGAGCATGTTGTTTCAGATGCCTCAGACAGACCTAACTAAGATGCTCTGCCTTAAATAACGCTATGCACAGATATTCAGTCTGTCTTCTGTTCAATAACAGCAAACAGAAACATATCAGTAGATCACAGGTGTCTAATGTGGCCCCTCTCCGCTGCATCAGGCCCTATCGTCCCTCAGTTCTACAGCATGAACCGGCCTCAGCCTCGACAACAAACCCCTCAGGTAGGCGGGTCACTGCCGTACCGCCGACCCCCTTCTGTGACCGGTCAGCCAATTGTAACACAGAACCACGTCAACGGTGGTCCCTGCTACATCCAGAGCCCAGGTATGTAAAGCTTAGTAGCTGCTTTATTACTCTGAGATTATGCTAATTAAGTCCAACATTATGCTTGTTTCCAGCTTCCCCTCCTCCTCCTTCCCTCCTCCAGTTCACCCCTCAGCTCCCTCTGATGGGTTTTGTTGCTCGAGTCCAGGAGTCCAGTAAGTCTGGCTCTGCTCCCAGATTTCTCCTTTTTTTAGTAACACAGAGTTCACTGTAAATGTTGTTACAGTAAACCTTATTTTGTTTGTAAAACATGCCTCCATGTCAAGTTTCAGACACCCCTCCTCCCCCTCACCCATCCACTGAAAGCCAAGCCGGCCCAGAGGAACCTGCAGTCACCCCAAAGCCACTGGAGGACGGACAGGCGGAGGACTCTGCAGTTGTGGAATACAATGATCCATATGCAGAGGAAGACCCTCCATGGGTGCCTAGAAACTACCTGGAGAAAGGTAAGCTACAGAAATACGCAACATATTTACCTGAAAAGTAAAGCGACTGTGTATCTGTGAGCATGAGAACTTTCATCTTGTTACATCTGATTATTGATGGAGTTCATATGAAATGTAAACATTGCTCATACTTTACATGTTTCTCCTTTATATTTGCTAAACGTTATACTTCACTTTGGGTTTGCATGTAATAAAATCTGCTGAATAAAGCTGCCTTTGTCCTCCGTGCTACCTGATAATCCTCACAAGTGGGTCAAAAGATAAATTAGGCTGAATCAGGAATTTACTGGCTGAAAAAAAGAGATGTTTTTTAGTAACCATGGTGACACATGTGAGACTGTACAGCATCTGTTTCTCATCTGTTGGACGGTTATGTCCCACTTGAGGATTATGATACCTTACAAGGATTTACCTGTATTTAACGTAAGAAAAAACCCAGCGAGATTTTGTCAGTGCTGCTGATTTTGTGATGTTTTGTCCCTTCCAGTGGTGGCCATCTATGACTACACAGCAGACAAGGAGGACGAATTGTCCTTTCAGGAAGGAGCCATCATTTATGTCATCAAGAAGAATGAGGACGGGTGGTATGAAGGAGTGATGAATGCCACCACGGGCCTGTTCCCAGGAAACTACGTTGAGTCCATCATGCACTACGCCGACTGAGGAAAGCCGTCCTGGTTTCCTGTTTGGGTTCAGTCACAGCCGCACTTCTGTTCACTGAAGCTGAACTTTAGCATTAGATCAGCACTAACAACTCACAAGCAAGTAAACCTTTTTAGAAGGTTGTACGAGGTTGGAGTACGTGTTTTCAGTTGGGTTCCCAGATTTTACCCTCAGAGAGGTTCTTCGCATGACACTGCTGTTGATGGAAGATCAAGAGTTTCAGGTATTTTATACTGTCTGCATTCAGCATGTTCGATATCAAAGTGCTGTTTCCATGCATAAATAACTGCAACACACCAGCAACATGGAGGCAAAAATGCACGTGTGTGTGCTTTTTGCCAGGTTTTGAAGCAGTGCATGCCTTTGGAAGTGAGTTTAATGTGTAAATAAGTGAATTGTTTCCTTTTAAAAAGCCTCATTAGCAGGACTTACCACTGCAGCTACGTCTAACTGGGCTGCGTTTATTTTTACCCTCAACAATGACATGATGTGATGGGAAGTTCACTGCAATAAAGAAAATGAAGGGAGAAAACACCCTGACACAGATTAAGCCCAGTAAAAGTGTCTTTTTATGTGAAATTATATTGATCTGTTTATAATTTCCACCGCATCTAAATGAGTTTCTGAGGCGAGTAGGAAAAAGCTTACAGGGTTCTGTCTGCACAGGCGTCTGACTGAGCTGTTTACAGGGAGTTTAAGCACAAAGCGCTTCTGTTTCTCGTCCAGGTTTAATTCAATAGAATAAAAATATGCTGGGCTGCTGCCAGCCTGTTAGTGCTATCCCAGCTTTCCTATAATGCTGTTTTCCTGCACGTACTACTAAACAAAACCTTTGCTTAGAGGGGACATTAATGACACCTCTCTTCTACACATCATGATAAGTTCCCAATATTTCCTTTATATTTTTTTCTCTTGTGTATTTTAGATTGTTTATAATAATTATCTTCCCAAAAAATGACATTACTTCTGGAAAAAAATTCAAACATGCATTGAACCTTTCTGACTGAACCAGAGTACATGCAAACAGACAAACAGACCATAACTACTTCTTCTTATCACCAATAAAGCGATGCACGTTTCTTCCTCTGCAGAGCCTGAGGGCTGGAGTGTGGCCAGAATATGCCATCACACTTTATCAGTTTGCATTGAATCTAGTGGCATTGCTGCTTTTCCTGAAGCTCTCACATGATCATACATGTAAGTAGAAATTATAGAAGAGAAACTTTAGTCATACTAAACCTTCCCGACCGTGTTTATGCACCCTGAAGTGTCAGAGTCGTCTGGTTATGTGGATTTTCTCTGCGTTTAGTTAATCCTGCATGATGCAGCGTTTCCACTCTCACATAGAAGAAATGGCAGGAAATAGGTGATAAACCACATTCAGTCAGCGTTTTCCTGTGTATGGAGGTTTATTTTAATACTAAGTAAATAAAAAAACCTGCTTTTACAGAATAGCTTGACTGGTATATCATAAAGGGCTTAGACCATAACATACAACCAGTTTGTCTTTAACTTGTTAGAAACGTTCATTACAATAGATTCATTTTAAGCACTTTGGGTCATAGAATAACAGAAATATATTAATAATATTATATAAATAAATAGAAAGAATTCCTTAAAAACTGGAGGCTTGTTTTTTTTTTATCAGTGATGTAAACAAATGACAGAAATAAACTCCTGAAGACATAAGGGAGTAAAAATCCTGAACACACATTTTACAGAATAAGGAGCATTAAATTCTCCCAAACAAGCAGAAAAAGTGTAATAATTTATTTGCTGCACCAGATCTTCCTGTGTGCTCCCAGCGCTGCAGACAGGCAGTAACTAACACACACATTACACTGCAGCTTATCTGTCATTCTTCCAGTTCAGCTCCACATCAGATGGGATGGGACAGGTTTTATGTTCGCTCAGGTTACCTGTCCACACAGGGACATGGACATGTGACCTATTTGACCCTTTAACCTTTGCTTTTTTTTAAACATTTTGCATCATTTGAATTAAATCTGGAAATGTCCGAGCAGATTTGGATCTACCTTCCAGTGAAATATGAATCATTTCACAGCAAAGCGCAGCAGGAAACTGAACATTAACGCACCCCGTCTGACCTCTGAGCCTTTTTTTGTTGTGGTTTGTGTAGAATTTCCCACCAAGTCGCCAGTGGTTATTCTGGTCCTGTTACCAGTTTATGAAGTTTACATTGTGTTTGCCTGCATGCCTGATATATAAGTGACATATTTATACACCATGTTTTTATTGCATACTTTGCTTTCTTTGCCTTGCTTTGTTCTGTCGGATCAGCTGGAGGTGGTGACGTTCTTATGCAGTTTTTGGTTGTAATGGCCCTTTAACGCAAGTTGCGTGGTTTTACGTGACCTTATTCTGTCTCAGAAATGGAGATGGATATTTTGTGCCATGTGTGTTTGTTGTGATGTGAGTGCAGATGTGTGTGTGTGTGTGTGTGTGTGTGTGTGAATCAGTATAAACCAAACCTTCCAGTGAAGTGTGTATGGACCTGAAAACGGTGTGTCCTCCTGTTTTTAACGGCATTTTGCAAGAATTATTACACAACTTTACAAGGATGAATGAAGGAGGAGAAAATCAATTTGTTCATGAACACTGCTGTTTCCCAGAGGTTCATCATGAAAACGTATACATTTAAATCATTTTCTATCAGACTACATTTAATCCTAAATTATTATTAATTATTATTTTAAAGCAATTCTTTCTGTACTGTGATAAAATGCCGTTCAGATGTTTGTGTTTTTTTAAATCCAGGTATTTATTTTAGGATCCTTTCAGGAATCTGAAAAAAGTTCCAACATAATCTGGATCTTTTAAAACTGATCGGTTGAACTGATGACGGGACATGCTGAGTTCCTGATCTGTTGCATCTTCACATTTTGCTATTCTCTGCTTTTTGTTTTGCCTGCAGTTTCCCTTTAAAATGTGTGAACTGAGAGGTGACCTGTGGAAACACCGACTGCTTCTCCGCAGCCGTTCGCCAAGAATCTGCTCCTTTGTCTTTTTTTCTTAGTTTTGTTTCTCTAAGCTAAACTCAACATCTGTTCAGATTGTAATTTAACTAAAAAGGTTTTTTAATTTTAATGGTACGACTCGTTTTATTAAAAAAAATAATGAAGTTGATATATAACCTTTTGAGATGATTGAAAAAGTAGAATTTGACATCAGAGATTATTTCCTGTTATGTGTATTTACCTCTTTAATGATCTTCATCCCGCTTGGTTTGCAGCACTTTCCTGGGAGAACATGTCCGGAGAAGCTTTCTGTTTTTCCAAATGAATCATAACTGAAAGCACATCGCTCTTTTGTAAGAAAGAATAAAAGTTAAAATACTAAAATAAACGTTTTAACATATATGTGTCTTAATGTTGCTTATTTATTATATTACAAATGTCTAAACAGTTTACAGGCCAGAAAGTTTGCAAACAAAATAAACTTTTAAACATAAAACTTCAGTTTAATCATGTTTGTTTTGTATCAGATCAATAAAGTTAATACAAGCTATAAAGTATTACATTGCCATATACACAATAATAAAATATTAAAACATAACATCTATATTCAAACTAATAAAAATGTTCTTATGTAAGAAAACCAGAAAAACCTACAAAAAATGTGTTAAATTATTTTAAACATCATTGCAAAAGTTATAAATGATCACCAGGTAAGAGATCTATTATATATGAATAAACATTTAAGTTTTTCATTGTTTTATAGCATTTTTTCTGGCAAAAAATACTTTCTTTGCTTAATTTTAATTGAACAATTTGCATGGATGATGATGTACGCACAAGGTACATTTTTTTATGTATTTTGTAATTTGACAAATAAATAAAAATAAAATTTTCCCCAAGTAAAATACAGGAATATCCCAAATGCTATTGGATAAACAAACACTAAAATCCTGTAACTGTTCACTTCTAAATCAACGTTTACAAAACAGATACGTGAAAGCTAATGGTTAACTTATTTAGAAGTGTTTTTCCACCCTGGTCCTCAGGAAACACTGCCCTGTGGGATTTAGAGGTAACTTTACCACAACTGACTCATCAGTCAGTTGGAAGGAACCAAAACATGCAGGACAGTGTTCCCTGATGACCAGGCTTGAATAATGTTGCTTTAATATTCTTGTGTGAATGCCTTTTAAGCATTCCCAGTACATTCAGCGTCCCTCCTTAATTCGTGTCTAAACCATGTCAGTCTGGTCCCTCCAAAACATCTAACCTGTTGTTCCTGGGTTGCACTCATTCCTAATCTTATCCATTTTACTCACACCTCCCAAGAACAACAACATTTTAGTCTCTGCAACCTCAAGTTCTGCTTTCATCTGTTCTTTAGAACTACAGTTTCTAAACTATACAACATTACTGTCCTCACCACAGTCTGGTACACCTTTCCTTTTATTCTAACCTCAGTCTAGCTTCTACATTTCTTTCCTATAACTTCATTGTATGGCATTTAAACTTTTATTTCCTGGTAGCTGTCACAACTCTGCACTTTATTTATAAAAATGAGCAATGTCACACTTAAATCCTTTCACATCACCTCTAAGAGCTGTTATATTTACTTCTGTTTAGATCTAGGAAAAAGATTTAAACTACTTTTTGGACATTTTTAGTTTCGAATAGTTCTCCTGTTGGTTTTAATTTCTATTTATGCTTTTTGGTTCAACCTATACTACATGTATATCGGTTTTTAAGGTGAAACTCTTCTGCTACAACACTTAATTTGACCATTTTAGCTTGTTTTTGAACAATTAATGTTCATACAACATTTTGTTTTAGACTTCAAATACTTCTCCTAATCACTTCTGATTTATAATCATTTCAGTGACGGTTCAACAAGCAAGTTTGAACCCTTTTCACCTCTATTTTGCTCACTTAAGTTGAACTTTCCACCATTTTAATAAACTTTAAACATCAGTTTAGGCTGTCATTACTTCGGATTTTTAATTTCATAATCATTTAAGCCCTTTTCAGTATTACAGTTTAACCATTTCAGCCTGAAAGTATTCACACTAATGTTCTAATTGAGGTCTAGCTTCCCGTTTACACAGGAAGTATTCCTTTATATCCTGAAACTACATTACCCATGATGCACATCGTCGAAAGGGTCAATGCAAATCTGAAATTTAAACGGCTAAAGCGTTATGCTAAGATCCCTGCCAAACAGTCATCAAAACATTTAAATGGATTTGGATATTTCATTTCATTTAGATGGACTGTATTTGTAAAGACTATTCTATAGTCAATACGTAAGTATTTAAGGGCATTTTTGGCGGAGTGCTAAGTTTTGAAATGACTTTGCCGCTATTTCCCTGTTAGCGTTAGCTAAGCTAACTCGTTGCGAGCTACTGGATGCCATACTCGCGATGACTTTCAGCTGGTAGTTTCTCGAGTTTGTTTAGTCAAACGTGAATTAACTTAGTATGTCACAGGAAAAGTAGATTTAATGTATTGACGGAAAATCACGCTGTTTATAAAACAGCTACGAACTACTATCAATCTGAACCAATCTGAATGTGGACACCATGACCCTCGCTCCTAAGGAACTATCCAACTTGCTGAGCATCATCTCAGAAGAGGCCTGCACAAACACCTTCGAGAACCTCTCCACTCACTTCCATCATTACTTCGGGAAAGCTGAACACTTCAGGGTGGGCTCGGTGCTGGTCATGCTCCTCCAGCAGCCGGACCTGCTGCCTAGCTCCCCGCAGCGGCTCACCGCCCTCTACCTGCTCTGGGAGATGTACCGCACCGAGCCGCTGGCTGCCAACCCGTTTGCCGCCGTGTTTGCACACCTCCTGAATCCCGCACCTGCGGGAGAAGAGCAAGAGAAAGTCCTCTCCGGTGGGTCTGTGTGTGGATGTTGCACAATACAAAAGCTAAGGCCAAACCAGATATCAGTGTTTCTTCATGCTTGTCTGCTCTGTGATCAGGATTCCTTCCTCCCATCACTCAGCCTGAGAAATTCTTCCTGTCCCAGCTCATGTTGGCACCCCCCAGAGATCTCTTCAAGAAGACACCCAGACAGGTGTCCTGCATGGACGTAGGCAACATGCCCCAAACTATAGACATCAGTGGGCTTCAGCTAGCTTTGGCAGGTCAGTGAACGCATCACAGAGACACTGGCTGGGTTTTACATTGACTGCTTTAATTTGTAATAAGTGTAAACATCTCAATCAGCTCAGGGTGATCAATTCATTCATTTTCTATATTGCTTATTCCAGTTAAATGTTGTGGGGAGGTTTTTAAGTGTTTAAACTCCTTGGACGTCTTATTTAAGTGTTGTTTATGTGTATCTGGGATTCTGTAAAGCACTTTGCTCCGCCAGCGCTGTTTTAATGCACAAATACATTTGTATATAGAGTTTAGTTACTACACATCTGTATGAATAGATATTTACCTCCCACATTCATGTACTTTTTGTATTCCTGCTTATTGTTTGAAAAGTTTCCTGCATCTTCACGTTGCAGAGCGTCAGTCGGAGTTGCCCACTCAGAGTAAAGCCAGTTTCCCCAGCATCCTGAACGACCCAGATCCAGATTCTTCCAACTCAGGATTCGACAGCTCCGTGGCCAATCAGATCATCGAGTCCCTGGTCACGGGGCCGCGCCCTCCACTGGAGAGTAAGTGTTTATGCTGTTTGGATATATTTCAGAGGAAATGGTTGTGAATGAAACGTCCACATGAAGATTCAGAGCTTTATCTTGTCTGCAGGTAGTGTTGCTGTTCTTCACTTGTCAGATATACGTAAAGAATCACACTTTAGGTGGAGCTGGCATTATTTTTTCACGTGATTTATAAATGCTTCGTCCAGGTTAGAGGAAGCAGGAGACGTATATTGTTAATCTGCAGCCTGAAGTCTCACTAATAGAAAGATGCTGCATGTTATTACGATGACTTGTTTTCCCATCACATAAAGACATGGTAACGTTTTCTGATGTTTTCACAAAAGGCACTGCAGTTATGTTTATAATGCACATTAATAGCAAACTGTTGGTCTGCACGCTGCATAAAACCCACAATGGCACACAGCACATGTAAATCATCTACAGATAAATAAAATAGAAACAATAAAGCAGAAGAGTAAGAGAAGGTCTGCTGGAACACGTCTGCATACATTTCCCGTTCCCAGCATGTTACGCACGTAGTGTTACCTTTGCAAGGAGCAGTATATGTACCTCAATGTGAGAGGCGCTCATGCACACATGATTATTAACACAATGGCTGATAGTTTTTAAGATCCTCTCTCTGAGCTTCCAGGCAACCACTAACATTTTTATATAAATAGTCTTAACTATTTACACGCTGATGAAACACTTAACAAACATGTTACTGGTGGATTTTACTGGTTCAGAGTCCTAGTGCTGCATGCTCCCCCTAGTGGCGGCAGTAAGAACTGCAACATGCTTGTGTTTTTTTTTTTGTACCGCATATAAATGCAGCAAGTGTGTAAAATGATGGGGGAGATTCTTCTTCTGTTCGTTTAATACCACAAATGGATTCAGGTATCTTAACCTCCATCTGATCCGGGATCATAACTCATTGCTCTTCACATCCTGCCTGATGCTGCATGTGAGGACATCCTTGTGTTGTTGGTAACCATAACGGAGAAGCAGAACTCTGTTGCAGGAAAATCACTTCACATAACCATCCGTCCACTTTATTTTGCCCTCAGGTCACTTTCGCCCCGAGTTCATCCGACCGCCGCCTCCTCTGCACGTGTGCGAGGACGAGCTGGCGTGGCTGAACCCCACCGAGCCCGATCACAGCATCCAATGGGATCGCAGCATGTGTGTGAAAAACAGCACTGGTCTGGAGATCAAGCGAATCATGTCCAAGGCTTTTAAGAGCCCGCTGTCCGCCCAGCAGCAGTCTCAGGTGGGTTGGTGTTGCATCTCATTAGGACCACCAGCTCAACAACATCCCTTCTGTATCAGCGATGCTGTCCATTTATAACATCACATCATCATCATCATCACATCAAAACATGATCAAATAAAAGCACAAAGACTTCACATGTCTAAGATTAAAACTATAATGTATCTTTTAGTATTTCTTTAAACGTTTAAATTACACAATCAAAGCTGAATTGTCCCGTATTTTCATGAGTCATCTTATTACTGCAGCTGCTTTCAACATGTTCGTCTCTCTCTCCAATGCTGCGGAGCAGAGAGAGTCATTTACGTGTGAAGCAGCTCGTTTCTAAGTGTGTCTCCATTTTGTCCCATCAGCTCCTGGCCGAGCTGGAGAAGGACCCGAAGCTGGTTTATCACATCGGCCTGTCGCCGGCAAAGCTGCCCGACCTGGTGGAGAACAACCCGCTGGTGGCCATCGAGATGCTGCTGAAGCTGATGCAGAGCAGTCAGATCACAGAGTATTTTTCTGTGTTGGTCAACATGGACATGTCGCTGCACTCCATGGAGGTCGTCAACAGGTGTGTGAAAGGCTCAAAAGCTGTTTCTGATCCTGCACGTCTCACCGTGTACCATCGTCATCTGTTGTAAAACCCTTTGACAGTTTCAGACCGTTTTGATGTGAGCGCAGTAATAAAGCGGTGCAGTAGCTCCTCTGTAAACTCTGATTGATTAATGAACTGACAGGTAGAGTTTGATTGGGTTTAATTCTGTAACTGACCGTCCTATTAGAAGCTAATGACCTCATTTTGCATCTGTGTCACATTTATTTAGCAACGAGGGTGCTAAACCTGTGACTTCCCATGTGACACTTGGCAAAAGTAAACTGTCTCCATTTGTTTTGGATTTGTACATTTAGCTTCTATTAGCTCCATTTAGCTTCTATTAGCTCTATTTAGCTTCTACTAGCTTACTGATACTCTGAGGCAACACAGATCAGGACTCAGGGCGGCAGAGAGAAAATGGCGTAAATCTAAAGAACACACTGATCTGTCTGAGTACCGGCA